>OX419592.1:14809449-15409449 GCA_948473455.1 Teleiodes luculella | reverse complement strand
CGGTGTTGTTTGATAGAAGATACTTGAATTAGTTAAGGATAAGGAGGAGTTTTGAAGCAGCGGTATTTTCATTATGAAGATCTTTAGGAGAGGCTTCCGTTCAGCAGTGACCTCTAGTGTACAGGCTGAAATAAATTTTTTTCCTAAAGTACGAATACGATAATCAGATATTAAATAAAAAACGTTTCCAGAAAACAAAAAAAAAACTTTAAACAGTTCCTATTTCTACAGTTATAATGAAGATATCAACATTGTTTTCATAATTTCTTACAAAGAAGAAACCAAAACGATGAAAAGTAAAAATAAAACTGTTACGATACGAATATAAAATATCACTGCCACCGATCACAATTTCCAGCAATTTGCATCTGTTAATCGTAAAAAAGTGACACTTAAAATTTATGATGTTCAAAAAAGTAATCATTGAGTAGATTACCATGACAATAAGCGGTAACTGAGCAATTTGCATGTATATTGCAAAGTGACTGCGATCCAAGCAACAATTAAGGGTATTCAATGTCTCTTGTTTTACATCAAGACTAATGTCTTAGGGTGGCGAGAGATAAAAATGTAAATGTGCAGTAGGGGGGCTAGTAGAAGAGGGACTCAGCCAGGGAAATAATGCAATTGGATGAACGTTTCCCTTTGCTTTACTCTTTATCTTTAGACAGATAACGAGAGTCCTAGTTAAAATGATAAAACTAAATAACTTTATTTATTGCATTACGCACGGCAATTCAGCCCAATCCATTATTATATTCACAGATTTTTAAATTGGAATTGACTTTAATAAGTAGTCTAGTGTGCGGAACTAAAGTCAATCTTTTACAATTTAAATCTTTTAACACATGCACTTATATAAAGTAACGACTCTTTTCCAGGGCAGTAGGCAAAGACCATTTTTTTCCACTAGCAATAATCCCTCTCCACAGTGGGAAAAATATTATAAGGTAATATAATATTTGTTTGCACAGTGAATGTCGGCTCATTTTATTTTGCTTTATTTATCCGCTTCATTATCGACTCGTATGATACCAAACGCAAAAGTTTAATTCGACTAAATTATAATTCAAGAAAAGTTTTACAACTACAACCATGGCAATGGTTACTTTTTTATAAGCTTTTGAAATATAAAAATAAAATTATCATAAAAATACGTCATCAAAGTATATTCAATTCTTCACCTGAAGTTTAACCAAATATAAATCAACTCCAATGTTCCATAAATCAAACTTCAGAAGTCCAAACACGTTCATTAATCTCGCCCAAAATGATTTGATTTCGGCAAAAATTCAATCCCATATCTAATCAGCAAATCGATTTCCAACTTGGTTCGACTTTTGAAGTTTCAGCAGAAAAAAGTTTGGCTTGATCTCCATTTACATAACAAGATCGGAGTTAACCTTCGGGAGCATTAGTCCTGACTGGTCCTTCCCCTTCCCCGATCATCTCTCCTGTTCGCTCATCCTTTTGGGATCTTGATTCAGGGTTGAGATCTGTATGTAATGATTTCTCAAAATAAAGACACAAAGATAATTTAAGGTATTTTTTTTATTTTGTATGGCGGGACATAGTTCTACTATAATAATTTGCTGTAGCACCTGTAACATTACCTATGATCCACAATAAGCGATTTGAATTTGATTTTATTAAATTGTACAGTTTCTTCAGTAATTCTTTTGGCGGAAGTTTATAAAACATCTTTGCAGTTAATATCTTCATTCCGCGCCACCTATAAAAAAATGTAAAAAACTCACTTAGTCTATGTAGATTTTATCAGTTACTCTAGGAATAAATATATTGACTTTATAAATAACTACCCATATTTTAGCTATGTTTAAAATTAATCGTCTCAAGACTGTAATTTATAACCGATAAAAAAATTGTTCATTGCTGGACTTAAGACCATTAGAAATTGAAAGTCGGGATGTGTTACTATAATCATTACCAACAGTTGTTACTGAAAAATACATAATTGAAAATTATTGTCCGTTTTCATCTCTATGACAGCTACGAGTATGGAAAGAGTTAGGTTAGTCTGATTCTAAGCCGGAAACAACACATCCGTAGAAAGTTTCTGAAGAAAATATTTCAGTATATTATCTGAAAATATTTCCTTCAACGTGTTTTCATTTTCCCCGTTCCTTGTCCTCACATATTCAGCGTGCACTTCTGTGACGTTCCATTTTACACTCTGCAATTTCATTTTAAAATCAGCACCCCTATCCCAGACAAATAAATCTCTAGATCTCGTGTCTTCGGGATAAAGTTGTCGTGATAATGCAATACCTCAGCTTGTGACAAATGGCCAGGAGAGTCCGAGGCATCGACATGTGAAATTGTTTTCAGCGTGCTAGACAGGAGAAAGGTATAGTTTTCTTGCATAGACATTAACTCGATTTGTTTGATACGGTTAATAGCGTACTACGACTGTTGCTTTTCAAATGTTGAGTGTGGTGGATTTGATCCAATTTTATTTATATTGATTAATGTGTACAGTCGTTTAATGTGATCTTATGTACATAAAAAGAAACATCTCTTTAAAAATTACATTTACTGCATAGGTACCTATCTAAAATTTATAGCCAGTGTGTGTAATTTCCCTTAAACTCAAATTTTAAGGTTCATACATATATATTTCTCGATGAACACTAGAAATGAACATTACAGCCGAAAGACATCCACTGCACAAACCTCCAAAGATCTTTACAAGGATCGCCCCGGCGCTACCCGTATCCGGCGCCTTTTTTAATAAATGGAATTCATTTAAAAAACAATATTCAAACAGATCTATGATAGGAATAGTCGCAGTAGTCCAATGTCGTTGGTTTTCGGACAGGTAAATCTCGCGCGGACGGGAGGGATCCTCCTGCCTTTTGTAATAGATTACGATTTTGAAATATAGCGTGAGGCGTGAGCTTCGCAGTTGCAGTTGGGGTGCGGAAACAGACAAATGTGTTAAGTTCCCGGTTTGCATTCCCACTGAAGTTAGATACGATTTATGTATTCATATTATATTTATTTACTTTGAATCTTTTAAAGATTTATATTATAATCTTCTAATCTAAGTCTTAGTTTTTTGTAATTTTATGTTGTCTTTGTCAATTTATAAGTCGTACCTAATAGGGTTTTAAAATTATTTCCATGATTCCAAGAGTTTTTGAAAACTGGTCAGTCACTTTGTAAAAAAGTTATGTTAACTGTCATCTTTCTATTTAGGGCAAGGATCTTACGACCATGATGAGGGGTAGTAATCTAGTAAATGTAGTACTAAAATCTAAAATTATTATTGTTCATAAGTTAAGTGAGAAATTTTGTGGTACAAAAAAGGACATGTTTCATATAGAAGGATCTGTTACAAAAGTTTTATGTAAGTGTTTTAAACTGAAACAGTGGCGTCCCAAAAATAAGGGTGTGCTGTACACTGCATGAGGCGCAAGAATGTTAATTTACCCTCGTTAGAACACGACGACACCCTGCCTGTACACCAGACACCCTGACGCGGAACACAATATAGGTAACGGAAAACAGACAGATTGACTGTAGAGCACTCTGTGATTTTGTTTAAACAAAACGACACTGAAAAATTTTTCCAAAGAAATATAATATGTCAGATTCGACTATTAAAGTGATCCAAGTTTAGTTTTAAATAGTAAAATCTTAGTTTTAGAAATATACCTAACTAGCGACCCGCCCCGGCTTCGCACAGGAAAATGGTTATTGAGGGTTATCCCTAAGTATATTATGCATGTTCATATTATACATATAAACCTTCCTCTTGAATCACTCTATCTATTAAAAGAAACCGCATCAAAATCTGTTGCGTAGTTTTAAAGATTTAATCATACATAAGGAGGGACATAGGGACAGAGAAAGCAACTTTATTTTATAGGTACTATGTAGTGATGATGTTCTTTGAGAAAAATCATTACGTAGTTACGTAATTTGATTATTTACTGCTTTCATTACTTACAAATAACAATTTTCAATATCATTAAGTAAGAAAAGCAAAGTACGTTTTAATCGATAATTCAAAATTTATATAAAATTATATATTATATAATTGCTATGAAACTTTTCAGTTTACCTGACATCATGCAAAAAAAGTATTATCTATACATTTCACATAAACACATTTCACTTTTTTTATCTTTCTCTTGATTTTAATCGGAAAATCAGGTCTTGCATAGATTACGAGATATCCTCTCTCCGATATTTCTCTACCGTAGGAGACAAGCTGACTGGACGGCAGGAATGTTACTAGCGAAGCAAAAAATGTAATGTTCGCTGCGCACATTCCTCCAGGTGGAATTAAATACCCCTGTCGTCAGGGAGCCGAATAAACCGGATAAATGTAAAAGGGTGCGAAGGTAATGTCAAGATTTGCATTTTTCTGGCAAGGGTCTGTTTGCGAAGAAATTTTTTGCCCACTCCTGGGATTAAATGGCTCGCCACAACACCGACGCTTTTAATTATCGCAAGAGGTAATATTGTAGACGAATTTCATGCAAATCCTGTATTTACATTTCAGAATTTGATAAATTAAATGTTGGTTCTTATTTAGGGAATTGCTGAAATGGTATCGACTTTCCTTTTCTTCTGAAGATTGAACGATGCCGTAAAATATTTTATTTTTGTGCATGATTTTTAAGATTTTATGCACAGTTTAAAATTAAATATTAGAGAACCCATAAGTTTCAGATATTATAACGATATTTTTTCTACCAAATAATATTATTGTATTCTCAAATGGCTTTTAGAACAGTAATAAAAGAGTATGTTCTGTAATTTGGAATTAAAAAATCTTTAAAAAATTAATTCATCGTGGGAATATTCTAATGTATCAAAAGTAACATGACTTTACTCGTTTCAATCTTCCAACATAGCACACACTTCAGACATAGTTACCCAACAATTTTCTAGAATCACATGTGGGAATTTGGACAGGTCCTGAGTTTCCTCTAAATCAAACAAGCCTCGTAATCCGACCCTCAACCCCTTGCTACCTGGGCCGGCGACAACAGCCGCGTTTCACTGAAGATTTATGGCGTCCCAGCGGATCCAAGATTTTATTACGTACCTACTTGTTTAATTTCCAAAACATCGTCGCGGCTTAAACAAATTAACTGAAGTAATTAACGGAAACACCTGGGCCCCTCGGCTACGTAAATATGCGTAAGTTTACCGTTGTCATTGACTTGGGGACTTAAAGGGTCAGGGGTTCACCACACGGACAGCAGAGGTCAACCTCGGACTGTAGAAAACAAGAACTTCTAACTGCAAGTTGAAATGATTTCTTTATATTCTTAAACATTGCACTTCTACATAAGAGATCATTGCTTATTGTTCAGCATTTAGAATAAATTAACTTAAAAGTGATTTTCATACTTTGGAACATTTAGATTATTATTTACTCAATATGACAGTTGAGAATACAAATCCGTCAACTTTTAAAAATATTGAATTAGTCTTCTATAACTATTGAATGTTGAACTACAATCCAACAGCAGTTCGTTTACTACATTCTTGAGGGTAGAGTCAATTTGTGGATGTTATGTGGTTTGTAAAGAAACTGTGATGAGGGTATTTGCGTGACGTAGTTTTGGGACCCTGACTACCTGATTTACTTTTGTGCAAAAATGTTAAAACTTTGGGTTTAAACAGTGAAAACCCTTTTTGAGAAAATATTTTTCTAGTGGTACTTACTGAATTAATAACTATATTCATATTTTTTAGAGTTAAAATAATGACTAATATGTAACAAATCTGAAATTAATCTCAGAGTATTTTATAGAATAGTATCATTAAAATTAACAATTGTTTCTAATCAAGCCAACTACACAAACATATCATTGTTACTTATAATAAAATGTTAGCCCAAGACCATTTGTTATACTTTTATGTTGTTATGCAAATATTTTGCATAAGAATTATCTCTTAGAAAAAACTAACAGAATAGCTCCTCTACAATTGATTGAATTTCCTCTACATCCTAACAAAGCTTCACAAGCGCCTGAACTTCATTCGCTTATTCATTTCATTTGAAAACGTGTCGGCTGGCTGTCGAGGAAATCAGATTTATTTCCCATCCGGAACTAGCTCTATACTGGGTTCAGTTCTCAATCTACATAAGTTACCGAACTTCAAAGTAACTTCCTCGTAGACTACAGGCTGCCAGATAAACTGTAAACTATTGTTCCAGAATACAGGCTTTGTGGAAATACAGGTGTTTCAGAACCAGAACTATCGGTAGTAAACGTTTTATCCAGTTGTGGGGTTGACTAACAGATATACGGTTAAACTTTAGACCGTCGAGGAATAAAAAAATCTGTTATTATGGAGTAAAATTTCAATGTCTTAATCAAACAATAATGTGAATTCCTGTTCTTTTAATAAGATAGATAAAAAGATTTTTGCATAATAATAACTATACCTACTTGTTGAAAAGTTTACACTTATTGAACAGCTGGAAAAAAAAACGCTTAATTAAATTCCCCAAAACAACAGGGAGAAAACAGGACCGGTCCTAGTGGAAATTCCAATCAAACTTCAAAGTTTCCGGATTCAATTAGGAGTTTTTTTTTAAAAAGACGAGAAAAGACATGTGCAAAGGGTAAGTATAACAGACATTCGGACAGATTGGCACTGACTGTGTAACGCAAAGACTCTAAAATGTTTTATTTTTGTAACGATAGCTTTACTTTCTATAGATTCTCTACGCACACTGCTGAACAAAGGCCTCTCTCCCCTCCACCCCCTCCCGAAGAACACAAAAACATAAATAAACAATAATATAAGTATATTTATGATACAATACACATAGCATCTAAA
The DNA here is from genome assembly GCA_948473455.1 of Teleiodes luculella. Classification (NCBI taxonomy): domain Eukaryota; kingdom Metazoa; phylum Arthropoda; class Insecta; order Lepidoptera; family Gelechiidae; genus Teleiodes; species Teleiodes luculella. The sequence continues at coordinate 15,402,618 of OX419592.1, read as the reverse complement.
TTGAAATTTCTTCCAGCCAACTTTCATATTTTATAAAATATAATATTTAAATAGTAGTTCTGCTTTTATACTACCTCAATACAAGTTCTTTTTTACCATGATATTAAGTAAACTTTGCTAGTTTAGAAATTATTGTTCTAGTAATTGAACCTTTAAACTAATTTTTATATTATTAATGATTTGAAAAGTTTTACTTAATTTAATTTAGATTTAATTTTTACTTCAACACGAAGTGATCTGTGTCGAGGCCAGAGCTCAAAGGTAATCCTATAAAAAGGGGAAATCTGGCTTAATCGGCATTAGCCGGTCTGGCGGGCGCATCGTACCATCCTACCTGAACCCTGCATGCTACGGTTTAATAGATGCACGGTTTTTGTGTGGATTCAGCTAGGCTTAAGGCTTGTTGGAAAATTGAGTGAATATGTGAGAATTTTGCTATTAAAAGTTTAGTAAACTTTTGCTGTATACTTTTAGGTCAACGATATAGGATTAATATAAAATGGGTCACAGATTAGAACCCTGATTGAAACTCTATTAACGATATCAATAACTGATTCAATACAACTTTATGTAATACTTTACTATTCGTTTATTTAAATTCAGTTTTTATTTATGCAACCTGAACCAAACGCCCATTTACACAGGCTGTAATGCAAATTTACCCTTTGTATAAACTATCAAAGGCTTTTACGCGTTCATCTGTCATCATTCCGCGTTAGTGCCGAATGCAAACGAGCGCGCAGCAGTAGGTAGTGCAGCTGCATTGGCTAATATGGATTTACTGCGTGCTAATGGCCCGCCGGTCATAATGGCAGCTATAAATATGCTATTGGATAAGCGTGCCGACACACTTGGACAATGATATGAACCTGTCAAATATAACAGCTGTTTATTGGCCTCCGTACCGGTTTAATATTTTCCAACTATAAATTTTAGGAAATAATAAAAAGAGGTGAGAAATTAAAAGAAAGGCTTTAGTTTTGCTCTTATTGCAAGTTACATTAAATTTTATGCTTACTTGTTTTTCGTGTGGTTGCAAGGTTAAACTAACTAACAATCCCTGGTGTCGGAATTTATTCCGTCTTAACTTCCAGACTTGGTTCCTCTAACGGCAATTTTTCGGCTAAACAGGTTTCATCAGCCTAAAACCTAACTCAACTTAACTTTCATAAAGTGATATTTGTTCGACGAGTGCTTAAAAATGTTATAATACGATATAATACGATAATACTATAACATTTGTGCGAATGCCCCACATAGGCATAAAGCAATTTAATAAGAGCTCATATTATGCGTCTCTACTTTATTTTTTATACACATGATTTTTCACCAATCTATACTTAATATTGTAAAATATTGTGTTCTATAGTACCTAGTAATTTATTTTAGTGACAAAATTAGATACCTTATTGAGAACGAAGCTGCCTCAAAAAGCAGTAGCAGAAACCCAGCCTAACATGTGCGATGGTCGCTGTTGATCGGGCGCGATTATTGTAAGTTATGTTGTTTGCCCGAAGCCATGACCCCACTTGCATTGTCCGCTCCAAGATTGATTGTAACTGAAATTAAGATTAGCAAGATTGATGTGAAATGGTGTAAATATGGCGGTATACAATTTGCTAGATCTTTTAAAACAATACTTTAACAATACTCTCGTGTTTCATGTAATTCGTGTGAAGTTTTACGCAATGCTGATATAGCATCGCCTTTTTTAGATTGTTTGATCTCATTTTTATAGGTTAGACTTGTACATTCGAATTAAACGAGAGCCGGTCTTGGTTTAAACAAAGCTTCTTAACTTCTGATATGACGTAATCAAGTGTTTTAAAAAATATTATTAAAAGATGCGACGCTCGTGGAGTTTCTTCTGCAAGCTCCTCTAAAGACCGCACATTTTGTTTTGCTGAACTAGCCACTAAATGTAACTTTATTTGACTTAATTAAGTGATGTATAGTGTCCAAAATTTAAAATAAATAACTTGAATTTGAATTTGACCTATATGATAAGTAAAAAAATTCCTTGACTTTTGACTTCAATTTTACTAAAAGGCGGGTAGGAACGAACCTAATAGCACACTCTCAAGCGCTCGACTAATGTTGATCTAATTATCGCGATCTCAATTAGCAACTAATTATGGGATCGAGTGCCTCTAAAAGCATTACACTGCGAACAATGTCAGACAACTCACTTTGTCGCGTGATGGTCTTTAATGTAGGTAATTAGTTGATAATAGAACTGAAGAACTCATTTAATATTGCTCTTGTAAGTAATATACTAACATAATCTTGAATTTCTCACGCTTAGCTCCTTGGTCAAGTCAGATCAATGTATTACCAAAATTCATCACATTTCACATTCAGAGTTTCTCATAAGTTTTCTTACAACAAATTCTCTCATTGACTAGACTAAGTGACCTAAATGAATGGAAAAAGACGATGTTACTCCAAATTTTATGTATTAAACATAAAACGTAAGTAAAAGTAAGAGCTTAACCTCGTAAGGCCCAAGCGTCCTATTTTTAGAAAAAAATACTTGGCTGCTCCGGCCCAAGATGTTTATCTAAAAGAAAAATTTGCGGCCCAGCGTTCTAAAATTATGACATAATATTGTAACCCATTTCACACTTCAAATAGTCCCGCCAACTCCAATTCACCTATAAAAAATTGCAAACCATTGAACGTACCCGAACTTCTCATTGGCAGTTTTGACAGATAGAACAAATAAACTGGCTTTTTTCACGTGTCAACTGTGTGGAACGGGGTCCTAGCTAAAAGTAGGTCATTAAATCCTTGTTTATCCGCGCAATCATTGCATAACGAATGATGCATTTTACTGTAAAGGGTTATTGAAATGCTATATTTTGCCAGTACGCGCAAATTTTTTTCGTAAACAATTTTTAGTCAAATACTACACTAAGCAGAAAACTTTCGTCCCAAAATAAGGTCGTTGGGTTCTCATCATCATCAACAGCTCATAAATTTCCCCAACGAGGGGCTCGAGTCTACCCTGAAATCAGGGTGTATAAGCCTAAGATGGCCACGCTGGCCCAGTGCGGGTTGGTCCACTTCACACAAAACAGTTGAATTACTTCGCAGGTGTGTGCAGGTTTCCTCAAGATGTTTTTCTCCACCGTAAGACCGTCGAATAAACATACATATGAATTCGAAAATCGAAAACACATTGGTACGTGCCGACTGCCGAGGTACAAACCCGCGAACTTTCGAATGGAAGCCAACGGCCCTACCCACTTGGCCACCGACGACGCTCTCGTTATTATTGCTACTAATAATTGCAAGCAAATGGCTTTGTTTCCTAGAAATTATACTGATTTTGAAAAATATTAGTTAGTTACAGTTGATTTTTTTTATGCCTAAACAATTAAGTAAATAATGTAAATAAAAACAAGTTTTAACAAAGTTATAGGTATTTATAACTTATGTATTTAGTAAATTTTTATTTTACTATGTCCCGGAGTGCTAAAAAAAGTACATACGATTTCGACGTCTTTTTCATATGGAATAGTCAGCTTTAGGCACTAAACATAGCTCATAAAAGAATGATATCAATAGCAATACATTTAAAGACTCTTTTCGCAAATCAAAGTTCTGGGCCGGAAGCACTTGAACCTATTATTAGTACATTGGGTCGTCACCTAAACTGACCTAAAATTAGGTTGGGCCTTACGAGGTTAAGTAAAAAAATGAAGCGGCGCTAGGAGGTATTAGTGGAAATTTGAATTTTACGAGGAGATTTCACAAGCGGGGAACTTCCTCTCTAAATAATAAAGCACGCTAATGACAGAAAAAATAAGAATTTGGACTTAATACGTATAATCCCTCTGAATATTTATGGGGAGAAAATTAATGCTTCCTTCAAAAACCTTGGAAAGAAACATTTTATGGGCGTTTCGAGAAATACGCACTTTAAATAATGAGGAGTGGGATGCGGGCATTTGAAGATTTTAAAGGAAAAGTAAAATATTATCTTTTGAGCAATATTGGAAGTATTTAAAAGCTATGTTAGGTTTTACGATATTTTTTATATTAAATACAAGATAGGGTTCCAAAATAAAATTTAATAAAATGAAAAAGACAATGGATTCTGTATGCGAATAAAATGAAAAAAATAAGAAAAAATAATACATTAACATTACATATTATTATTATTGACTTCGGATGGAAATATTGCATTACTTATGAAAATGTTACCTGTGGCGAACCTAAATATTCCTAATTATATTTATTATAATCAAATTCAGAAACAATGACTTAACTCTTGTTAATTCAAATTGAGCCGGACCTCACAATGTTAATACTAGTTAAATCTTGACTTGCTAAAAACTTTGCAAGTACTCATATTTTATGTTTGATTTTAATAATAAAAGCTTTGCGAACTTTTAAACCGACTTCAAAGAAGGAGGAGGTTTCTCAATTCGACCGTATATTAGTTTTTTTACGTTCACTAGATAGTAAGAGTACGAGTATAAATATATTTAACGACTTTATTTTTAATAATAATACATAGTTTAAAAAACTAAAAAACACGCTTCCTGTCCGCCACCTTGGACGTCCGCCATATTGGATTTAAGTCACGTGACTTTTTTTTTCGTATTCCTGACAGCAAACCCTTTCATTTGATACCCATATCATGGGGGTGGATTTCAAACAGCCAGTTCGCCATCTTAGGGAGGCCGCCATATTAGATTTGTAATGACGTTTCTTAGCTAGTCATGTATTGTCATCAGAACTCAGAGCGTGTGCAAAATTTCATCCTAATCGAAGACCGGAAAGTGGGTCAAATTAAGATTCTCAAGATTGTTTTAGATACAATAATGGGAAGGCCGCCATATTGGATTTGTTATGACGTTTCTTAGCTAGTCATGTATTGTCATCATAACTCAGAGCGTGTGCAAAATTTCATCCTAATCGAAGACCGGGAATTGGGTCAAATTAAGATTCCAAGATTTTTTTACATACAATAATGGGGAGGCCGCCATATTGGATTTGTAATGACGTTTCTTAGCTAGTCATGTATTGTCATCATAACTCAGAGCGTGTGCAAAATTTCATCCTAATCGAAGACCGGGAAGTGGGTCAAAATAAGATTCCAAGATTTTTTTAGATACAATAATGGGGAGGCCGCCATATTGGGTTTGTAATGACGTTTCTTAGCTAGTCATGTATTGTCATCAGAACTCAGAGCGTGTGCAAAATTTCATCCTAATCGAAGACCGGGAAGTGGGTAAATTTAAGATTCCAAGATTTTCTTACATACATAGTTACTTACAAGTGAAGCTAATATAAAGCGTGTAATTAAATACTGCACTCTGCTTTTGAGCTTTTTGTTTTCTACCATATTAAAAAAAAATCGCTGTACACTGAAACGCTACAAAGGAGGAGTCCAAAATCTGATGGTGATCACGGAAAGTCGCTGAATTATATACGGTATTTTTTACGTTGTAGAAATAAATGGGGTATTAGTAAAGACATCCAAAGACGATGTCTAAAATGATAATGATGATGACAGTGGTGAGTAAAAGTAAAATAAAGCTATTGACTTCATTAACACTCGCAAAATCAGATTGAAAATAAATCAATTAGATTGAATTGAATTGAGAACTTGACCGTCTTTCTTTTATAACTGAAATCTTAATTTGAAATTTAATTTGACTCCACAGACAAACTTCTCGGTTTTAAATTGAAAACTAAACTAAGGAGAGCGCAGACCTCGTTCCGGAGTATCGGCGGCTCATTAACCGACGAACTGCCGACGGTAGTCTCCAATAGAAGTTAAAGTAGCTTCCACAGCTGCACAGTTCAAGAAGTAGGCATAAATGTGCAAAAACAAGCGGGTTATTAAAAAATACGTAAAATCATTTTATGATTGTACAGATTTCGTATCGCTAAGAGTCTTCCTCCTTTAGTGGAAGTATTTATTGCGCTGGTCTCAGGGTGTAGAGGAAGACAGGAAGACTTCTTGTTCAGAAATATACTCGTAAAATTATTCCTAGGAAACAAATAAAAATAACAGCGATATTCTGAGGCTTGTTAAGCCATTTTATTGTATTGCGTTTTAGCGGCCGATGCGTTGGCCGGTAATTTTAAAAACTTATGCCTGGCCTATGTTTTGGCTTAAATTATGTAATAAGTATAAATTTCTTATTTTTAAAATAGTTCCGTACCTCGAAAAACAAAGACAAAACTCTTATAGGATCACTCGGGTGTCCACTGGAACTACTAGATAAGGTGGAAATTTGGTACTACACAATGAATATCCGTAGCCTAAAGAACGACGACAAGTGTAACATTTAATAATAATCAAATTTTGAAATACCTCATTATCTTTAGAATTTATTTCCGTGTTATAATTATTGTTTGCCGATTGATGCGGGCGGGCATTTCTGTGTTGTGGTGTTGTGAAGATTTCTGGGGAAGGTCTTTGTCCAACTTATTTTTTTACCATGAACTAGTTTTTTTTTTTTTAAAAAGAAGCAATTTTTATTCGGACAGTGCAGTTATCTTTCGAGAAGACAAAAATCAAAATTTTGCCACTAATAACGAGGGATGCTTGATTAAAATTTATACATTTTGTATTTAACAAGGATACTATAACGAACCCTTGCTCTTCCTATTTCAATTAGTTCCAAAGTGCAACTGTTCAATAAGTATTCCCAAAGTTAGTTACTTGGACCGACATTTCAATGAATTGGGCCAACTGAATCGAACTCCCGCAGCTAATATTGCTGTTCGAGTGTTTTAATAAACCACTATTTCAGCGCTTTTCAAAAGAAACGTATTTCAGCAAAAACATTTCCACTAAAATGGAAACTAGTCTACGGAAGTTTTACTTGCATCTGTTATTGATTGAGAAGATTTTCAATTTTATTCAAAGCGATTCCATTTGAAAATAAATAACATAATAAATAATAATTATTGCTTAGTTAATGTAAATGTAATGTTTTAAAATAGAAATGAAAAATTATTATTTACAAAGTCAATCAAAATCCTTATCTATGATTTATACTATGACATTCAAATCCTTTTGGCTTTGAAGACAAATAACTAAGATAATAGGTAATACGAAGAAATCAAAATAATACTTAATATTTGATACAGACAGCTGTATTACTCGTACTGTAACATTTAGGTGAGGCAGACAGAATAGTCATTCTAAATTTCGCAAACACAACGATATGGTCGTCCTTCAAGGAAATGAAGAAGCGAGTGGGTGTTTTGGATCTGACAATGATAATAAAATTGCAGATTTTTTCTCTTAAATTTTTGATAAAATAAAACCAATAATTTAAAAATAACGTTTTATACTCCTAGTTTAATTTTTAATCCAGGTTAGGTTTTAGTTAGTAACGGCTCGGCTAGTAGGCCGGACGCGGCTGTATATCCGGCGTGTGCGTGCCGCTCTGATCCGGTCCGGTCCGGTCTTGCGTAAAAACTGGAATTTTCCGGTCACTTGCTTATCGAAACTTTATTTCTATGGTTCGAAGCTCGTTCGACTGTTTTATTTGGGTTTCGGCCTTTATTTTATGGAGGGCGCTCGGTGTTCCGTGATACGCTCTCCAACGAGTGTGGCTTTATGTTCGATTTCATCGTGTAATGGTTCAAATAATAAATGATGTGAATGTGAACTTAAAGGTTGTACAAAAAATTAAAAATAAAGGGTTTGTTGTAGCTAAAATAAGAAATACACAAAAAGTGACATAAAGAGCTTTTCGTAGAGTTTCCCATAACAAATTAAAACCGTAAATTCAAAAGCCGACACCAACTACGCATACCCACCGCAGTAAAAAAAAATACCTTTATGATACCAACCGAACAAATATACTGCGAGCAAAATTCCGAATCTCCGGACATTACACGCCAGTACACTTTGTAATCTTGGTTCCTCCCACGAGACATATTCTGCTGTTTTTTAAACCTTTCAAGCACGTTTTCTTTCCTTGTTTAACAATGGGTTATATTATATTAATTTTGAGCTTAATCTGTGTACTTATAAAATTCTTAGTGTATCTAGATTTTGATATTAAGCAAGATATTTTTTAAGTATAATCACAGATAATATAATATGGTATAAATTAAAAGAATGAAGATAATTAATAGAAAGAATAAATAAAAAAATTCTTGCCTCCCAAATTTTTATTTATACTCTAAGAGCACATATTATATCACCCCACCGAGGGGTTTGAATTTACTATGGTAAAAAATAAGTACAGTAGCCAGCACATGCGGCTGGACATATTGCCCGTATTCCGTAGCGTTAGGGGTGAATTTCTTAGTGCGAATGTCCAACTGCATCTCCTGGCTTCTGTATATAATACATATTTCGTTCTCAATTTTAAAATCATAAAACTCCGTAGCCATTTCAGTCGAGAAGACGAGAATATCACACTGCAAAATAAAGTCGGTTTAATTCTTGGTTGTATAAAATATTCATTTTAAACAGAATCAGAGTGGCCGTGATGGGCACGTCCCAACTCTAACTTGACACTTATTGCGCTCGGTGTATCCCCACGTTTTTCCACTTTATCTCCGGCTCCCGGTGTGTCTCGGCTGAATATGAGACCGTTGAAAAATGCTGCATTGTGTCCCTAGGCACCCCTACGGTTATTTACGCAATCTTTGTTTAAGAAAATAATATAGACATGTGGCTGCCGCAATAGCTAATTTCAAGTAGGTATATTTCGTTTGCACTCTTTGTTATATCAATAATAAATAAAAATAAGCAATATTGTAATGATAAATTATATTTAATATTTAAAAAATAAAGGACAGAACAAAAGATGCGATCTTGTGGAGTTTCTTCAGCGGGTTCTTCTCCACAGCAGCGCACACATTGCGCGAACCTTCCAAGTCTGTTCAGACTAATATCGCATCGCCTCTTTAAATTCGCGATGTATTTTCTTTTAGAACTATGATTTTTCTATTAGCGGGATTATCACTTTCTTTTACGTTTATTCTTCAGAGTATATTCTTCATTAGTGCGAGACGAGAGCCAGCTATGGTTTGAGCAAAACTTAATAACTTCATTAAAATTTGACGTCGAAATTAATTTGTAGAATATTACTTATTCGTAAAAGATTTTGTAATATACACAAAAATAAAGAAAAAACGAATTAGTGAACCAAAAACTTATTTTTAATCAAAAGTCAAAGTAAAAAAGGATTTTGATTCGAAGTAATGTTCTACAAATTAATTTCGACGTCAAATTTTAATGAAGTTATTAAGTTTTGCTCAAACCAAAGCTGGCTCTCGTCTCGCACTAATGAAGATTATTGTTTCAAATGATGTACAAATTGAAAAACTTTGTTATTTAGTGAAGCATTATCTTTCCTTAGGTAATGTGTCAATTTTCAGGTCTAATCATGGAGCTAAGAGTTAGTCGATTATTTTTAGCCGCTTATACCAGGCGCTTGCAGATAAGAGCGTCTGCAAGCGCCTGGTAAAAGCGGCCCAGCAATGGTAACTTATGTGTTTTGCTTATTTAAATAAATTCATTTCCTATTCTTGTACGATAAATTAAAATAATGTTATATACAAAAAACCTAGATTTGCCATTCGAGGGCTATAAATAAATAATGAATGATAATTTTGATATCTCGCGCGGGTCAGAGAACGGCCGGACCGGCGGGTTTTCTCACTTTCTCCGATACGCGAATATCTCTGACGAACTCGTATTTAAATAATATAATTGAATGCTGTACCATAACAAATAAAATATGTTTTTGCTTTTATTTTGCAAACTAAACGTAAATTAAAAAAAAAGCGAAATCTGTAGCAATGTCTTTTACACAAACAAGCGTCGCATCTAAAGTTGTAAAATTCCAGCTATTTAACTTGGACCCAAAAATGCTGTAGGCGGCTGCAGCGGCACACTGCAGGCATGAAGGCCACCGCTCACTGCGCCTATGAAACTGTCGCCTTTACCCGTTGGCCTGCATCCAACCACCCCGCTGCCAAAAGCGCGTAACCCAGTATTTTTATTACCAAAACTTATTGCTTTATTACATGCTTCTGTGCGGCGTATGAAACTTTTATGTAGAAACCGGGTTAGTATTTTCAGTACGTGGGATTTTTTTATACGGAGTTGAGATAAAATGGTTACAATATATTGTAATGTCAGAAAACATAATGCCTAAAATGCATGAGCCCAAAATATCGGAATTGTACAGTAAGTTGTACTGGATTGAGGTACTATGAATAATAAGTTATTTCGATTTTGGGTATTTTGGGTTCATGCATTTTAGGTAAAGGCATTACGATTTCTGACATTACAATATGTAACAGAATAAACCTTTATAGAATTTTAAATCCATCCTTTTAAAATGAAAATTTAATATTTACTGTCTAAATACTTTACTATCACACTTATTGCGCAAATTTCAAGTTATACTATTACGATCACCAACCAAAAAAACCGAATCAAATTATATTCTGAATTTCATTTCAGTACTGGACACTGGAATTTTTTTGAAAACCTGTTAGTTTTATTTAAAAAACCAACACAAGCTAGACCGAACGATATTCCACTTTTAAACGTAGTAGTTGAAAAATAACAACTCATGCTTTAAACTTTAAACAAAGAAAACTTTTGAGTGCAAAACAAATGGACACTTATAAGAAACCCAATCATCGTAAAGGAGGTCCAAATACACTTAGGCAAGTAACAACTGTTAGTTGAAAGCGAGTTGAAAGCAATCTCATGTCCGACGAAGCGAGTGTTGAGGCAAGTGGTGAAGCAAGTGCTGCAAGGAAGCAATTAAAACACAGAGTGGGTTGCGTTCCTTGTTGACCAGAGTTCATATTGAATGTGTTTAGATTATATGCGATTTTCTAATCGTAAAAAAATATTTTAGGGCCCATTTAGAGTGGAACATTAAAAAATTTATTCATCTGAATAGGGACTTAACTGTCTAGAAATTTAAAGGATTTCGTATTTAAGCAGACACGTTAGGTTAAATGGTAGTTCTTGGTTATTGTCTAAGGAAAAATTGTTCCTTTTCCTTTGATAAAAAAACAGAAAGAAGAAGAATTTTCGTAACAGTAATGTCAAACAGAAGCCTTTTTTGCAAATTAATAACTCCCTCACTACAATACATAATAAGAAATACTCTGCTTAAATTTGTATGAATACTTAATAATTACTAGCTTACTGTGTGGATTCCGAGGTTAACTATACTCACAATTCACAAACCATGGTCTAAGAAATATCAAACCACAAAATTCTTGAATCTTTTTATGTATTTTATAATTTATATGTTTTAAATATTTAAATTTAAGTACAGATTTTATGTCAATCTCCATCAAAACATTGACTCTCACTGTAAATTCGTCCTAACACCTCAAAGGTGATCCCAAGCCCCTCACCAGCCTCACTCCGCGGCGTGTCGCCAGTGCCCACTCACCTTAATGCTGAGAGTCCTCAGTGCCTCGTGCGTCTAGTCTAGTGTAGTCTACAGTCTACAACATGAGGACCGCCTTCGTTCCCGTGAGTTGCTCCTCCAATTCTCTTCTCGAGTGATGTTTCGTTTCAGTTTACTGAAAGTGGTTCTTGTAAAGCGAAACTTGTTTGTTATTTGCGGTTGGATTTTTGTGTTGGGTGTTTTGTCTCGTGTTTGAGAGTGAATAATGTGTTGGGTCTCATAATTAGCATTTATACATGATTTAGTGTTTAAATGCTGATGCTTTATTTATAGCCCGTTATCAATCTTTATACGAGTATTCCCATTAAAAGAGTTAATTGAACAGATTTGGTGTTTAGGTCAATTATTATAATAAGCTACTACGTGAAATCTAGTTAAATGAAAGAGAAAGTATTTAAATATAATAAATTAAATATAATTTGTATGCAAGAATATTTCATCAATATAAAAAAATGTTTAGACAATTTCTCTAGAGTTTTTTTTACTAAGCTCTGCAAGTGTTTTAAAAAACGAGTTAACTCATTAATACTTTCGAAAATTATTCAACGAAATTATTTAAAATAGTTTTAAAAAATAATCTGTTTCATTACAAAAAGCTGTTTTATTTTTTAATTGTAGTATGTTTTAGGATACTCCACCATCTAACAAGTTATGCGTGAAATGTAATTAATTTAAATCTAGTATGCAATATTTAGTTAAAATAATAAAATTGTGCAAGTTTTTGTAAATGTATAAATTTTCCATTTCAGATTGCATTCCTCTTCACCCTGAGCGTGATATTTGCAGAATACGAAGAGAGTTGGAAACCAATAACTAATGAAGAAGCTTATCGAAGACTAAACATAAACATACCAACATCTAACAACCTACAACGCATTGATCGACCTTGGTACCAAAACACTGATTCTACTGATAACAAATATACTGTGGATAAAAATGATGCAATAAAGTTAATTGAACCAAAACCATTCAACGACAATTTTGAAGTTCAGAAATTTAATGTTTTATCCGATGATAATGATACAAACTCTCATAAAAATAAAACTATCGCCAAGAAAATAAATTTAAAATATATCAGAAAAGCTAAAAAGATTAACGATGATAATTTTATTAAAACTGTTGGAAAAACAGCAAACGATCAAGATATTAAAAACGACGATCGTGATGCTGATTACATCAACAAAGACATAATCGAAAATAATGAATCGAAAAGCTACAAAGTTACTCAAAGCTTAGAAATAACTGATCAAGAGCCTGTAGAAGTTGCTACGAAATTAGGATATGTTTACTCTAAACCAGAGACGAATTCAAACAAATTTCAAAACAATTTTACCAGTAATTTTCTAAACATACTCGACAAGTACAACATTTACGACAAAGACAAGCTTACCAACTATGAAAAATCCCGGGTGGCAAACATACAGCATACCAAGAGACAGCCGATCTTTTACTTGCCACTTCCATCACGTTTTGTAGAAAGATACAATAGTTTAAACCATCTTTCTGTAGATCCCCTCATTGCTGTTTTTCTGTCTAATTATGGACACTATTTGCCTTATACTTATGGCATTCATAATAATTACAAAAATCTTTATGGGCATTTGGCATCAAACAATATTCACACGTTCGGAAACTATAAAATATTTTCTGATACCGACTCGTCAAATTAAAAACACAAATTAAAATAAAGACAGTACCTATCATTAATTTTAATTTCTTTCTCTTCCGTTTTTAACTAAAGTAGGTCACTCACGTTGACCTAAATACTTTAAATTCTAATTTAATTACTAACTACGTCTCAATATCTCATTGACCTTATCAATGCTAATACGAGTGCGGTGTCAAGTTTCTTTTCGAGGTTTTTCTGGATAAAGTAGGACTGAGAATAATCCTGTTTTTAAACTTTTTTTTTGTGTAGGTACCATAATATGTATGTGTATATGAAAACACTTGGCACCAAATATTGCATACTATGGTTTCTTTTTTTTGAAGAATGTGATTCTAATAATTTACTGTTTTGTTATCTTATCAATTTTATAGTTTTAAGCAAAGACAATTTTATAATACTGATCTACTTTAAATACACCACAAAGACAATTACCTTTCTTCTCAAAAACATTACTGGAAAAATGGCCCCTTATTAGAAAAGCCAGGGCGAAACTCAAGCATTTTTTGTTCATTCAGCAATTAAAACTGCCCCGCCAGCGTGGATGCAAATTCCTGTGTATTCACGTCACGGAGGCCGCAGGGCTTCGCCCCGGGGCGGGGGCCGGGGGCTCCGTGCCCGCTGCCGATTTATCTAATTAACGGACATTAAAACTCTGCACATCCCCAATTATAAGTCGACGTAAAACTGTGGAAAGTGCAGTTAAAATGTTTTAGCTGTTTTTGGGACTAGACGGTTTTGTTACGCGATGTGAGGTTGTAGAGATAACTCTTACATTAAGGTTTGAAGGTACTTATTAGGTTTTTACCAGATTAAATTTAAAAGGATTTTCATATGATATTTATTCACAAAAATAGAATTATTCTGAATTTCTTTGCCTAAGTGAGAATCAGAGATCAATGAAAACAACCTTGTCAGAAAATGCATAGCAAATTAATAAAATTCTTCACTTTAAGCTCTTTTTTTTAAGTTTTACATAACCCTTTGTTACTAAATATTCGAATATAACCATGGTATACGATTGCATATATTAAATAATAAAAACAAGTGTCTCAAAACATTTTAGTGTTTTTTATATTTCTGGCAAGCAAAACCGCAAAATACTAATAGTCAAAACATAATTACATTTGTGCGTGTAAATATTATGATCGTGTCATCGCCATTAATCTTGTTGACGGTGATTTACGAGCGGATCCAGGTTCACGAAATATATTCACACCTGTCGAGAAAACATTTTCCGAAGCAAAATAATATTCGAGAAAAGATGATTGAGATTTTTCATGTCAATATCGTAAGAGATGATATTATTATAAGTATATAATATCAAAGAGAAAGATAATTTATGTTTGTTTGGTAATCATAAATTGTACATGAGTGAAGATGTAACAGGATAATTTAAACAACTTTTAAATAGTGTTTCTTTATTTGCTATTTATTCTTTAACCGCACGTTAATTTAAACCACCTGCAATACTTTCTATACTCAGCAATAAGACCGCCTTCACTTTCTATTCTGTTTATGAATTAACGTACATCAATGATCTGTGTAACCTTGCCATCGAGAATGCAAAAATTGTTTCTTACGCTGACGACACTGCAATTATCTTCACAGGCTCTTCCTGGCAGGATGTTAGAAAAAATGCTGAGATGGGATTATCTCAGGTATTTTGTTGGTTGAAAAGAAACTTGTTAACCCTTAACACCTCTAAAACTAATTATATCTGTTTTGGTATTGACTCCCGAAACCAACCTTACGCAGACTTTGGTATCAAGGTACATTCTTGCAATCATTCTTCGTTAAACTTTGATTGTAATTGCGCGGAAATAAACAGAGTGACCGAAACAAAATATTTAGGTGTTATAGTAGATCAGAGGCTGACATGGTGCTGTCATCTTGAACATGTCATCAACAGAGTGAGAAAATTGTCGTGGATCTTTAGATCTTTGCGACATATAGTGCCTAAAAATTTAAACAGTAATGTTGATGACAGTTCTAATAACCTTCTAAACTTTGTTTATGTAACCTTGGTACAATCTATTATAATTTATTGTATTCCGATTTGGGGGGGTGCTGTCAAGACTCGTTTTCTTGATCTTGAAAGAGCACAGCGATCTTTACTAAAAGTTATGTATTTTAAGAAAAATATATTTTCAACGGAAGCTTTATACAAAGAATGTAACCTTCTTACTGTGCGACAGCTTTATATTCTACACTGTTGTGTGTTAAAAAGACATAAAACCGTAAAATATGACGTGCAAAACCAAACTAAGAGAAGAAAAGATTTAATAGCTTTTATACCTAAAACCAAAACATGCTTTGCGCAGAGGCAATTTTTTGTAAGGTCATCGTTCTTATATAATAAAATTAATAAAACTCTTAATATATATGACAAACTATATTTCGAATGTAAATTGAGTATCATTAAGTGGCTTAAATCTAAAAACTATGAAGACACAGAAGCGCTATTAGACATAATAAAATAACTTAATAATAAATAAATAATCAAGTAAAACTATCTATTTCTATATTAAAATAAAAAGTACAGTAGTAAGGTAACGAAACGTCACAGGTTCTCATCCTATGCATACACTCAAATACACCGTCACATAGGCACACTCACGCACACGCGCATGCATACAACCACACATACGTAAACATTCATACACACACACACGCACACTCACTCACACACTTACACACATCTACTTCAAAACGATTGTTTAGCTTATTATTTTGATTCTAATACTTTGCTCCTTCTTTTTGTTTTGTTTTCTTGTTACTTATTTGCATTGCATGCTTGTTTTGTAAAACAAATAAATTTTGACTTGCTTATATGGAAGAGCGGAGTCTCCTGACACATGCTGAAACGCTTAAAAGGAGACTCCTATCTTGTGTTATTGTTTACCGTATCAGACTAATAAAGAACTTTTGTATTTTGTATTTTGTATTTTTTTGTATGAACTATACTGTACTGTTATTTCTAATATGCAATAAAGTATATTCTATTTTATAATAAAACTATATTTATTAATAAATATATTACACCTTTCATTGTAACATAGTAATTAAACTTCTTATGTATGATATATAAATAATTTGATGTTATTTAATCTGAATCCCCACAAAGATCTACAACAGTAGCCATCTCTTTATTAGCTTTTATAATTTTTAAGGTTTTGAATTCCCTTGGTTTTGGTTCATCCTGATTGCTGCCCTCTTTTACTACAGGTACTTTTGGGGGATGGTTGTAGGATTCTGATGTTGATGTTTCATTTGTATCTATACAGGTGTTACTTTTACAGCTTGTCCGAGTCCTAAAACGAGAACATAATGCAGTTTTATAAATTTTTGTTTCCATTCCTTTATATTTTCAGTTGCGTCAATTTTTTTTTTTCAATTTTATGAATCAACTATCACTTTTTTTATTGAATGTAAACTTTTCTAAATCAAATAACCAACCTTCTTTGGCTCTCGTCTAGCAATTTACCAAGTTGTTTCAAGTTTTTCCAGTTCAGGTGCATTTTTAAGAATGCAGGAATCTATACAAAGTAATAAGGTGCCTGAAAATTTTGTTCTAAGGGGTGTCTTCAATCGTAAAAGTCATGTCGCTATCGAGTTGTAACTTGCAACTAATGACATCTAACTGTTTACTTGAATATTAAAATGTTTTAGTTCAGTCAGCGTCATCTAGCATACACTTGCTGAACTTTTTGAAAAAGTTGGCCGTACCATGATATCACTTGCCACAGAACACAACCAAACGATGTTGTTCCTTGTCTAAACTTAAGATGGTGCTATCATCGTTATTATTGTGGTATTTCATGATGTTCAAGGTCCAAGGTAGTGTTCCGTGGTCCAATAAGCTATGAAATAAAATTTTGTATTTCGTACTGTTTTTATGTCTGTAATTTAATACACAATATGTTTTATCGATGGAGTAAATTTTAATAAAATAAAATAAATATTTTTATTGAACATACTGTACTGTAGGTATTCTAGGTATATGTACTATTATATAAGTTGAACAATGATAAAAGAAAGGGACTGCAAGACGACACCCGAGAAATTTAAACTTTAAATATTAAGGAAAAAAATAGTATATAATATTATTTTTTTCAATTTTAAAGCAAAACAATGCTGTAATAAAAAAAGAAGGCGGTTGTGCGAGTACACGCAAGTGTAGAAATCCAGAAACATTACAGATAGGTATTATTACTAACTTCATAACATGGAAGAATGATATTCAATATGAAATATTTATTCAAAAAGGAAAGTGAATCCATAATGTGCCGTGGTTTGTAACTAATGAATGACGAATAAAATAACTAATGTGACCAAATATTTTTTGTTAACTGGCTGTAGATTCACGAATATTCATAATGGAGGAGGTAGTTATCAAATGATGGGTATCGATCGCATAAATAATTATTTACTACTGAACTTAAACCGCATATCATAAATATTAAGTTTATATTTTATTTTATTTAAAAATAAATAAATGGAAAAAAAGGTATTTATTTTCCAATGAAGATGGGGAAATTGTAACCGATGACGCACGACAAACCGTCGACAGACACTCGAGCGACGTAGTCTGACAGATTTTTTGGTCAGTAAACTATTTTTGCTCAGCAGTTATTCCGTCATCACCCGGTGCCTTATTGTTCTTTAACTGTTTGAGAGCCATCCTAATCTCGTACAGGCTGACGTCCGGGATGTCTTCGGTGTAGTGTCGGGTTAGCCTAGCTCTGGGGTCAGTTGCAGCTTGGCTGACAGGTGTCCGTGTTGTCGTGTACAGCTGTCCATAGAACCCCTCGATTTCCTCCAGTAACTCAGGCTTAGATGACACGGTTCTACCGTCCGAAGTCTTCAGCTTCGTCAGTTGGCTTTGCCCCATAGACAGATCTCTTGCGAACACTTTAGAGCCTTTGTTACGCTCAATGGCCTCCTTAATACGATCTGTATTAAATTGGCGAATGTCGCGGGTCAGAGACTTTGAGATCTGTCTATTGAGCCGCCGGTAGCAGGAAGCATCATCTGCGGACTGCAGAACCATTTTCCGTCTTTCTTCCATGAGCCTGAGCGTGGAATCTGAAATCTTTTTGGTTCCATTTGTGCGGCGGGTCTTAAAGAACTTGGACCCCGCTGTACGGACAGCTTCCACGAACCTGTCATTGTATTCGTCCACTCCCTCGCAATCTGCTAGGCATTCGAATCGGTTTTGCAGTTCGAGCTGAAAGTGTTCGGGGTTCTGAATTTGGATTGGCAATGGACGGAGCGTAGACTTCATCAAACGAGCTCTTTCGAGTCTAACATTGATATTCAATGAGCCTCTAACCAGTCGGTGATCGCTCCCAGTTTTCACTGAGTTGATCACAGAGACATCATTGAATATTTGTCTCCTCGTCGACAAGATGAAGTCTATCTCATTTTTGGTCTTGCCGTCGGGACTAACCCAGGTCCATTTGCGGTGTTCCGACTTCTTGAAGAAGGAATTCATCATGTAGAGTCCTTCCTTCTCCATGAAGTCCACCAGCAGCTGGCCCCGGGGATTTCGGTCTCCGACTCCAAATAACCCCACTCTCAGCTCATTCCCGATTCGTTTGCCCAGCTTCGCGTTGAAGTCCCCCATGACAACAGTGAAGTGAGACTCGGAAGTATGTATGGCTGTTGAGATGTCCTCATACATTTCCTCGACCTCAATATCGGGGTGTGCCGAAGTAGGCGCGTATACCTGTATGACCTTCAACGAATACCTTTTGGTAATTCTGAGTATAAGGTATACTACCCTTGCCGACACACTCTCGACCTTGATCACGTTGTTCACAAGGAACTTGTGGACCAAAAACCCGACACCACCTTGGGACAGATCTTCGCCCTCCCGGAAAAAGAGCAGGTTGCCAGATTTAAGGATTATCGAGTCCTCTCCCTCTCTTCGGACTTCAGATAATCCTAGGATGTCCCACTTAATCCTGCTCAATTCTTCCTCCAGTTCGAGGATCTTTTCATCGGTCCGCAGTGTGCGATTGTTGTATGTTGCCAGGGCCAAAGGTCGTCGGTGTTGGTAACAACGAGCCGCCCGGGGATTCTTAGCACCCCATGCCCCACCGTTACCGCAGCTGTTACCAGGGCTGGGAACAGCGGGGCTGCCGGGGACTAGGGGCCGTTTTCTGGTTGTGTCTGTCATGTTGGGGGGTAGTTGCCATAATCGCCACGCTTGGCATGCGGGTTGGCGATCAACAGTGTGATCTTAAATACACAGAAGGACAGGTAGAAGGGACAGGCAGGTGGTACACCGGTCTTGAAAGCCCTTCAGAAACTGTTCAATTCCGTCATCCTCGAAGGTACAACGCCGCAGGCGTGGCTTAGAAGCGTGGTGGTCCTCTTCTTTAAAAAGGGTGATAAAACCCTTTTGAAGAACTACAGACCCATCTCGCTTCTGAGCCATATCTACAAATTGTTTTCGAGAGTCATCACGAATCGTCTCGCGCGCAGGTTCGACGACTTCCAGCCTCCCGAACAAGCCGGTTTCCGAAAGGGCTTTAGTACCATAGACCACATCCACACGCTGCGGCAGGTTATACAGAAGACTGAGGAGTATAACCAGCCACTATGCTTAGCGTTCGTGGACTATGAGAAGGCCTTCGATTCGATTGAGACTTGGGCAGTGCTGCGGTCTCTTCAGAGGTGCCAAATCGACTACCGATATATTGAGGTGCTCAAGTGTTTGTATGAGAACGCCACCATGTCTGTCCGGCTCCAGGATCAGAACTCCAGACCAATCCAACTGCAGCGGGGTGTGAGACAGGGAGACGTTATTTCTCCGAAACTGTTCACCGCTGCAATGGAGGATGTCTTTAAGCTTCTGAACTGGGAAGGACATGGCATCAATATCAATGGCGAGTACATCTCTCACCTTCGGTTTGCCGATGATATCGTAGTCATGGCTGAGACCTTGGAGGACCTCGGCACAATGCTCGATGACCTTAACAGAGTCTCCCAACAAGTGGGTCTTAAGATGAACATGGAGAAGACAAAAGTCATGTCGAACTCCCATGTAGTACCCACTCCAATAAAAGTTGGGGACTCATCTCTCGAAGTTGTAGATCATTACGTCTACCTGGGACAAACAGTCCAATTAGGTAGATCCAACTTCGAGAAGGAGGTCAATCGTCGAATCCAACTCGGCTGGGCAGCGTTCGGGAAGCTGCGCAATATCTTTTCGTCCCAAATACCGCAGTGTCTCAAGTCAAAAGTCTTTGACCAATGTGTGTTGCCAGTGATGACTTATGGATCCGAGACGTGGTCGCTTACAATGGGCCTCATAAGAAGGCTTAAAGTCACCCAAAGAGCGATGGAGAGGGCTATGCTTGGAGTTTCCTTGCGTGATCGAATCAGAAATGATGAGATCCGTAGGCGAACCAGAGTCACCGACATAGCCCGAAAAATCGCTAAGCTTAAGTGGCAGTGGGCTGGGCACATTGCGCGTAGAACCGACGGCCGTTGGGGCAAAAAGGTTCTCGAATGGCGACCGCGCGCCGGAAGACGTAGCGTGGGCAGGCCCCCCACAAGGTGGACCGACGATCTGGTGAGGGTCGCGGGAAGCCGCTGGATGCGGGCAGCGCAGGACCGATCGTCGTGGAGATCTTTGGGGGAGGCCTTTGTCCAGCAGTGGACGTCTTTCGGCTGAAATGATGATGATGATGAACTATTTTTATCTACTACTAGCTTTCCGCCCCGCGGCTCCGCCCGCGTTAAACATTTTTCCCGTGGGAAATAGTTTTTTTTTTATTTCTCTTTGTAAGAACCATCCTTGGACTTCAAAGAATATTAAAAAAAAGAATTGTTTAAATTGATCCAGGCGTTGCTGAGTTATGCGCTTACCAACACATTTTGCGATTCATTTTTATATTATAGATATAAAAATAAGTCGGGTTTTCCTTCCTGACGCTATAACTCCAGAACGCAAGAACCGATTTCCACGGTTTTGCATTCGTTCGAAAGGTCTCGCCGTGAGGCTTATAGCAAAGAAAATTCAGGAAAAATTTCAACTGTAAACGCGGGCGGAGCCGCGGCGGAAAGTTATTCTGTTTATGTAAATAACACACGCTTTTTCTAGCTTGATGAAAAATTGAAAACTAAAATCCATTTCTAGATAACTCTCCTCTCTTCTTCAACAAGATTTCAAATACCTACCTATATACATACAAATACTGATATTTTGTTCGTTTACCTACTAAAAGTTTGTTCAAAAAACCAGATCCACAATGAATTAAGTCTTGTTGGTTGAGTGAAAGTATGGTAGTAGATAACATAACATACTAAACACGTGCTGTGTCTAGTATGAATGAGCGGGTGACCTAATAATTATGGTCACATAATAGGTGTGTGTGGTGCTGTGTGGCCTTTAGTGAAATTGGACTGAGGTCAAGATGTTTTTTCTCGTTGCGCCCGAAAACGATATCAGGTAAAAAATATAGTAAATATTCCGTGCAAAAATGTCGCTAAAATATTTTTGCGATGTTGTTTGTTACTAAAGTGTTTATTAATATATTTTTTAACTAGTTAGCAAACCTTAACACTAATCCATAGATATTTACAAATACATAATTGAGTCTGAACAAAAACATCTTACATCTCATATAAACATAAATTCTTTGTTTGGTAATAAGTAATAACACTAATAACTTTTACAATTTAAACAATCCCCTGCTGTACAAAAACCTCTCGTTTATCATCTATCTATATCTATGGTTAGTAGTATTATTTTCTTCTGTGCTATAGATAGATGATATATAAATATGGGACGCTGTCAGATAATTTCAGGGAGTGAGGAAGGGGCTTCGCGATAAGTTTCGTACGGTCATTTCATTTCTTTACAAACAGAAATTAAGCCTAAAAACACGAGGCCAGTTCATAAATCATTCCAATCAAGTTCTGAGCTATAATTATAAGGTTTATCATAAATTGCAATTTGAGTGAGCCTTGAAACTCACCGATAAGTTGCATACTCCATGCTAAAGGAAATCGCGTCGGCCATCTTGTCTTGGGTAACTGTGGAAATGGCGTCCTTCCGGGAAACAGCTGATAACGGCTACCCATACCGATGATTACTATTTGTGTTTTGTATTATCGTATTATGAGATGTTGGTGCGATTGTTTTGTTGATGATATATTATTTTGCTGCCCAGTGTGGTTTGTAGCTTTCAGTAATTTCGTTTTGACAAATTTTTAAGAGGAAAACTTTTATTTCTTGTTTGTTTGTTTTCATTGAATATGTTTCGAATCTACGGAACCGATTTTATTAAACTTTATATAAAGATAGAATAGAACTTGGGGAAGAATATAGGCGACTCTTTTACGTGCTTTTACCGCAGGTATATTCCTCACTCCCACATTGGACATTTTAAAGATTCTTACTGGAACCCTTAGTCGACCTATGTATCAGCTGTCTATGTAATCTAGCTGAAACAATCACACACAACATTAATTATAAATTGACTGGTAGTTCCTCTGTGATTCCATGTAAAAACACTCAAAGATGTAATATGCTATGTGTGTGTATATGTTACAGGAAATGTGTGAAATCCAGGAATTGTATACAATTCCTAGGAAATGTACACAATTCCGAAGCTCTTTAGGAAATGTATGAAATAATGTTTCAAAGATTGTTTATTACACACATATCCTAGGAAATGTATGAATTTCCTAGGAAATGTATAAAATTCCGAACTTGTACTAGGAAATGTATAAAACTAATGATTTCTGTGAATAAAATGAGAAAAGCTCCGTGTTTAACTAAGAATCAGAGTCATCTGTGAATATTAAATGAAACACTTTGTTAAACTGACAATTAGATTTTATTATCTTTATGAAGTTTTTTCATAATTAAACTTAAAAATTTTGCTATTTATTATGTTACAGCGTATCTAGCACAAAAATTGCTTGTAAAGCTCAAAACTTCAATTTATTAAGTCAACAGTTTTTCTTTTACGCCACGATATAAAAGCAATAGCCTTTTTTAAAACTGAAAAATATGCCACCCAGGTAAAATAAAATTAGGATTTATTAGTAATTAGACTCTAAAACTTAACTATTTATTCTTATTTATGGCTGGTATATAGGCAGGCACTGAATGTTTAAGCAGCACTAACGCAAGCGTTCGCCTGATCGGGTGAAGCAGTACCACAAGTGGAACACTCCAAAGAACCAACGTGGTTCTAATTTTTATAGCAGACAACCACCAGATGTGAATTAAAATCAAAGAAAAATAGTCTATAAGCTTCATCGAATACCACGCAACACCATCCGGCGGAGTTTGGCGGCACCTACAAGATGCATTGAGTGGAGGTGGAGGGATATCAGGCGGGGAACTTGTTTTGGGGCGGGGAGGTAAATTTCCCTTCTGTACGAGTAGTACTATTATATACTTCTGTTGCAATAGCCTCCCCTCGCTCTGCTTTTCCCGCTTACCCATTTACATCTTGAATGTATTACATTTCCGATCGCTATTTAGGAAATGTGTACATTTCCTAGGAAATGTGTCTAATATCATCTATTTCATACATTTCCGGGCGATTTTAGGCATTGTATACATTTCCTAGGAATTGTATACAATGACGGATTTCATACATTTCCGTTAACATATATACTTACTTGATATGATAAAATACTCTCGGCCAGTAGAGCGCACCGTTTTTATATTATTTTCGTTTCGATTCGACTCGCACGCGATATTACCGATTAGTTATAAAAGATGTTACAACTGTAAACGAAACGTGTTGCATGACGTTGCAGTTTTAATATATTTTTTGTAAAATTTGCCCATTTTTGGACAGTGAATGTCCGGAAAATATTAACTAATCGATTTATGTTATAATAACGTCTGCTTCGTATTATTTTCGTAAAACCAGTCAGTATATTAAATAACCATAATGTTTGGTCAGTCTCAAGGATGGACTAAATTGTTTAAACCAAATGTTTTTTAAAGCCAAATAAAATTCTCCAAACCCCGCTGAGGAAAAGATCGTAATGCATGTTTATGTAAATTGTTGTAATCTGAAAATATTATGTTTTATATTAATCTGTCTTAATAGCTTATTTCAAAGTACACCTAAATACAAAGCTAAGGTTTCCAGATGAATATTATCATTATAATATATTAAAAACAATATTTTTAACACTCCAAATTAAATAAACTCTTGAATGAGCTTTAAGTACCTATTTATTTAATAATATAATTAATTTACGAGTTGGGTTATAAATTACTTACGCAATTTTATTCAAATAATTTTCTTTTATGAAGCACCCAATTTCAGTGAAAATTAATAGGTACTTCGATTTTGCGATATAAGCCTAGATTGATAAAAAAGCAGTTGATATACTAGCATACTTCGAGTTCATCACAAATTCCATAAAGGGTTTCTTAATTAGAATTTTACGCTCCAATAAAAATGAGAGAGACATTTTCAGCTCTATTTTTTTAACAGTTAGATGATGTAATATTTTGTGAAATAAATTATGTAATGGTAAGATAATGATGGTATTTCTTAAAACCAACTTATTTGTTTGACCATAGATAGCAATTTTAGTTTCCAAAATAACCTAACCGTTTTTGTGTTAATTGTATCAAAGTTTAGTTATAATTTCATCCTAAGCATGATAAAGAGAAGTCATAATAAAATATTATTGCTTTACAATTTATTATATTTTTGAAGTTAAAACAACAAAAATAACAAACAACAAATTAATTCCATTACCTCTACAGTATCTACACAGACTAAACCAATTATGGCAATATTTGTATGATTCCTACGTACACTCGCAGTGTAATGACTTAACAAGTAACATTTTATTTTAATAACTAGATTTCCCTTAGTGCGTCCGGTGCCTTGAGTGAATGTGCACCCTTTACAGTTAAACCTTCAATTCTAGTATAGGTTGGTACACATATTAAGTTTTAGTTCTTGAATTATCCTTCTGCAGGGCAAAGGCCATTTTTTTACAACTGTATTGGTTTTGGCACCAGTGGTTGAAATGTTCCACGTTGGCTATTATTTAGTATCTACTCGCAGCGACCCCTACCATCAGACATGATATTTAATTTTCTATAATTTTATTTTCGTTTCTTAATATACAAAAATGTTAATCACATGTCATGTCCACTTAATCTTTTGAACACCTTTGTAAAATAATGTAATTAGGGTTCCGTAGCCAAATGGCAAAAAACGGAACCCTTATGGATTCGTCATGTCTGTAATTCTGTATGTCTGTCTGTCCGTCCGTATGTCACAGCCACTTTATTCCGAAACTATAATACTTAAACTGTTGAAACTTGGTAAGTAGATGTATTCTGTAAACCGCATTAAGATTTTCTTACAAAAATAGAAAAAAAAAACAATGTGTCCCCCCCCTCTAACTTCTAAAATAAGAGAACGATAAAACTAAAAAAAATATATGATGTGCATTACCATAAAAACTTCCAACGAAAATTGGTTTGAACGAGATCTAGTAAGTAGTTTTTTTTTAATACGTCATAAATCGTCAACCGCAATTTACCATTCACTATTATTAAAACATCGATCAAAGTCACAACGAACTACAAAAACTTTTATATTATGTTTCTGGCTGCTATGGAACCCTTCATGGGCGATTCCGACTCGCACTTGGCCGCTTTTTTTTTCAAGTTCGTTAAGTGTAGTCACTCTAACTCTGAATAGTCTTTCAAGCCCCTCATTACAAGGAGATCAAAACCTTACCAAGTATGTGATGTTACTAAAGAACGAGTAAGTGTAAATTGAACGTAGGAGGTGAGAGTGAAACCCTTTTATATGGATATCGAAAAATCTATACCATCAATACTAAAGTGTTTTTGCGTAGGATTTAACGATTCATTGCTCTTTAATATAAACCAAAGAATAAGATGGTAAGTATGTGTTCCACAATAGCGCTTTCTATTTACCATTCAAACTAACTTTGATATTAATGGCAAATGTATATTCGAAATGAAATGAAATAGAATATACTTAACAACAATGTCACGCTATAAGGCAATAATAACCGAATAATGAAATACTCTGGGCTAGAGCCTCCCGCAAGTCCGGTGAAACATGATTGGTAGTACCTATTCGAATCAAGAATAAGAAGGTTAATTAAAAAAAAATGAATAAAATGAATGTATGATTCATCTCAGAAATTAAAAGGAAGTGAGATTTTGTAACTTTAAATGTTAAACTATATTTATTTATCTTATGTTTTTTCAAACGTACATAGATAGAGATTTTGAGTTTTCAGGGACAGTACCTATATATGTATTTCAATGTAGAGTCAAATATATTAGGAGATAGTGTGACACGAGAGCCAGCCTTGGTTTGAGCTAAACTTAGTAACTTCATTAAAATTTGACGTCGAAAAGTGATTTGTATAATCTTATTTCGAATAAAACATTTTGATTTTTTGATCATTTCGTGTGAAAATCAGATTTACACTGTTTTGTTATTCATGTACCTACCTATTGTATGGCTTTAGGAGTGCTTTATGATGTAAAATAAGGCGTCACTGAGAAGACTGTATGTAAACTAAATGAATGTATGTAAATCTGTACACGAATCGGGCTGGTCAGTGGTTCCTTCCTGTTACGACCAACTCTGCTTTTGGAGCCAGCGAAAGCCTGACTAATGCCCTTTGGCCTTAGATTATAACAAACCTAAGAATAGTTAGTAATTTTTCAAAATATGTATAATATATGTTGATGGAAAAACACTTTTAACACTTTTTAAAACTGTTTACGACTTGTAGGAAGCTATTATATTTATAAGGAATATTTATACAAGCATTATTTATATAATTATATAAGGAATATTTGTGTATCTTGTTATATTATCTATCTGTTTGCTTAAAAGCCAGGCAATTATTAAAGAAAGAAGAATAGTCAGCAGTTTTAAAAAGTAACTCAGAATTAATATTTTATGAATATCTTATAGCACTCTGGCAAAAGTGAACCGACTAAGAAGAAGAAGAAGAATTATTTAAATAGCAGTGATCTTCATTGCAAATATATAATAATACTATTTTTATGATACAATAGATAGAAAAATGACAACACACTTTATTTCAAGTAACACATCTTCTATTTGCAGAAGTTTATTACTATCTCTGAGATGGTTAAATAATCTATGGTAATTCCATCTCGATAATGAATACAAGGTGTGTCTAATAAAACCGACCGGAACTGCCGACAAGGGACCGAAAATTTAAAATTAAAGCATAATAATATTCTAACGGTTCCATATTACACAATGCTTAATAGAGAATGTTCACTAATTTTGAATGTTAGCTTTATAAATTCTCCGTTCAAAATAAAAAATACTAGTGAAAGAATTATTTCGATACGTCAATTCGTTTCCAAGATAGAGAAGTTTAAAGTGAGCGCGCGACGAAATTCCGCGTTCAAGCGCGTGACGTCATAATGCAACGCTCGCTCAGTCCGTTCCCGCTCTTCCGTACGGCTGCCTTGCGTTATTAGGTATTTTGTACTTGGATTTCTGAATTAAAAAAAAATTAACAATCCAAATACCATAAAATCATGTGTTGTGCCAAAATGTACAAATACGGCTATCAATGCGCCGGAAAAGTTATTTTTTGTCGTTCCAATGGATGTCAAAATACGAAGTAAATGATTACAAGCTATGAAGAGATCAGATCCTGTTAGAAATCGAAGCACAGTTTATTGTTGTGAAGATCATTTTGACTTAATATAAGTAGTGATTACCTTTTTATGTACCTACTAGCTGCCCGCCCATGGCTACGCCCGCGTTGGATTTCGACTTTTCCCGTAGGAATGAGATGATTTCTAGCCTGAAAAAGTAGCCGCGCGCGCTACTAGTATTAGGTAGACTTAATCCATCCCCCCGAGATCTATTCTATATCTGTACCAAGTATCATCAAAAATTCCCGCCGCGCTACTAGGTATATTTCCCGTGGGAATGAGATATTTTCCCACGGTATAATAGTCTTTATCCCCCCTAAAATATTTTGTATCTCTGTACCAAGTTTCACTAAAAGTTTCTGCCAGACCTCCCATTTTCCCGTGGGAATAAGGTATTTTCCCGCGGTAAGTGATAATCTATATCCTACTCCAAGGTCTATTTTATCTCTGTACCAGTCTTTATCAAAACTTTTCACCTGTACTACTATTTTTCTCGTGGGATTAAAGTATTTTCCCGCGGTAAAATGTAGCCTATACATATCCCTAGGGTCTATTATATCTCAGTACCAGGTTTTATCAAAACTTTCTACTCGCGGTGACCTTTTTCCCGTGGGAGTGAGGGATTTTCCCACGGTAAAAGGTAGCCTATATCCATCTCCAAGGTCTATTCTATCAAACCCCAAGGTCAGATAGCTCGTAGATATCAAGTTTCATCAAGTTTCCGCCTCACGACTCCGCCCGAATCTTTCCCGTGGGAATCAGTTGTTTTCCCGCGATAAAAAGTAGCCTATGTCCGTCTCCAAGGTTTATTCTATCTGCGTAACAGACAGACAGACAGAGTTACTTTCGCATTTGTAATATTAAGTAGGGATTAGTAGTTTTCGGTTTTAAGACCTAATGGTTGCCTGGAAGAAATCGCTTAGAGCGATAAGGCTGCCACTTGCCTTCTCCCTTTTTGAGTATTGTTAATGTATTTGTTTTTGTTCTGTGCAATAAAGTATATTTTGTTTTATTATTTTTATATTGACCTATATTACATTACCTAAAACCTAAGGTCTCTGATACCTACTTATAGCTATAGCTAGTGGCATTACGAAATGAAATACTTGGGTATTTTAGGTACTTCAATAAAAGAATACTTATAGAACAGATATTAATATCTATTTTCGAGAGTTATATTATAAAAAGTTGAACTTAACTTACCTTTGCATTTTTACTCCTCGCCTTTCGACGGCAAAGAAATCACTATTGTCGCTAAATAATGAGCAACCAAGTCCTTCTATTTTAGGTAGATTATTTGATTGTCCATTTTCGAACCCTTCATCTATTATTAATTCAATTCATACAACTGGAAGCGATGAAATAAAGCAAAACACTGCGCGAGTAAACTACCGCGGAGCGGAGTGTTGCTTTGTGACGTCACACGCGGTCACGTGACTGTCAGCGGGACTCGATATTTATGGGAACTTTGAATGCATATAAAATCAAAACTACTTGATATTTTTTAATGAAACAAAAACTAGTCTATCTGTATATATAAAAGCTCTACTGTAACAAAGTTTCAAGTGATTTTACATACTTAGTAACATTCCTTATTCAATACGCTTAAAATTATGAAAGTTTACAGAGGAAATAATTTAACAGTAACTTGCTTATATACTGTTTTATTGTGCCAAATAATTGTCTTTATTAATTATTTGTTGTGGCGTCATCTATAGAATGAATCTATATAATGAATGAATTTGCTGTTCGTTAGTCTGCTTAAAACTCGAGAACGGCTGAACCGATTTGGCTAATTTTGGTCTTGATCTTGAAATATTCATGAAAGTCCAGGGAAGGTTTAAAGGTAAGAGAAAAAAAAAGAAAAAAAAAGATTTAAAAAAACATTGAAATGAAATAAATTATATACCCGAGCGAAGCCGGGGTGGGCCGCTAGTAAATAATAAATGTTTCTTCGTTTCTTTTTATATATTACCCTGCAAAAAAAATAAAGAACCGTATGAATTTATGGATGTGTAAATAAAATCATTCTAAAAGGCACTAGTTTTGGTAGCATAAGCACAGAATATAAAAATGGACAAAGAAAAGCCGCACACTAAGCTAAAGCCTCGGTCACATTTAGCGAATAGGCGCTGCGATTGCATTAGCTGCGAATAAAAATGGACACGGTCAGTATGGAATTTGCAGCGAAAAGCCCTGTCACACTGAACGAGTTCTAGCTGCGAGTGACAATTCGCAGCGATTAATCGCTGTGTGTGACCGAAGCTTTACATAAGGCAATGTAACAAAGATCATCTCTTAACTCTAAAAGTGTTTTGAGAAACCCGCAATATTGAAATTTCCTTCAGTCAGTATATTTTTAGGTCACTACGGATAAAATATATTACCCCTGGTACACCCAATTATTTAGAGGAGAACTATGGGAAGAACTGGTTAGCACTTGGTACACCCAGGTGAACTTATGGTGTGAGCCACGGGTTTGGACGGATGACGAAACTATGTCTTGTTACTTATGAAATCTCGTGCTACCCCGACTGCTGTTCAAATAGCAACGCATTTATAACTCACAACAGCAAATTTTCAGAATGAACCCGTTTCAAAGTTGTGGTTAAATAATGTAGCAAACTCCCAGACGCGGAAAAGCGTGACGCTATCGAGTTTATATGCAGCTTGTCATATAAAAGCCGGGTGCGATCTGTGTTTCAGGATACATATTCATTCGGTTATTGAATTCGATTGAGGTCTCCCGTCTGTATAAATTTATTTTTTATACATAAGGTGTAACATTTTAAAAACAAGTTGGTATATCTTTAATAGTTGATTCTCCTTGTAGAGTTTTTATGCAATCAAAAGAATAATTCACTTGCCAATAACAAACTATTCAAAGTAAGCTCATTCGAATAGAAAGTTCATAACCCTAAACATATTCAAAATGCAGATTGTGTAACATTGTAGAAATTTGAAAAAATGTAAATTGCTATTCAGAAAGAGAATAAATTAAATCATCTCGTAATAAAGTTAAATGATTCACACTAGCTGCCATTCCTTCAATTGGAAATTAAAAATGTATTAACATTCTTAATTAACCTCTGAACGAAATTTCCATAGGTATAGTCACGACTATAAAGAAATGGCTAATATAAATTTATATTCAGCGCAATAAGAATTAAACCATCCATCGCTGGTTAACTGTGCGTTTTTACGTTATTTTCGTCGTCGAATACCACCAATGTTCGCTAAAGCCTAGTATCGTCGACTATTGAATATTGAACCACAAAATTTAGTCTCCACATCGGAAACCAGTATAGTACAAGCCGATGGTTTTGATAAAACGCGTTAATTAATACCATGGATGAAATTCTTATGTGTTTTGTAGTGAAAGTGGCTTTCTATATTATATCCGCCGAAGGACGGCCGGTTGCATAAACTAAAATATTCATATTGTATCGTCTCGTCTTGTT
This sequence comes from Teleiodes luculella, assembly GCA_948473455.1. Classification (NCBI taxonomy): domain Eukaryota; kingdom Metazoa; phylum Arthropoda; class Insecta; order Lepidoptera; family Gelechiidae; genus Teleiodes; species Teleiodes luculella. The sequence continues at coordinate 15,371,352 of OX419592.1, read as the reverse complement.
TAATAGATTATGCTAATTTAGTTAAAAACCTCGTGTAAACGTCGTGCGAGAGTCGCGTATGGTAAACATTTCTTATGGGAACATAATATTGAATTGATTATTTTATTTCATTACAATACTTAAACCAGACAAAATGATCAAAATTTGTATTAACAGTTACACGTACTGAAATAATTTAATCTGTTATACATTCTAGATAGTCGAAATATTTTTTCTTTTGACAGCTCGGCGTTTATCAAGATAAGTATTTTTTTGGTCTTTTCCGGAAAGAAACATATCTTTGTCGATCGTTTTCTGTAAATAAAATTACAATACGTTAAAATAATAAATGATTGGACGGACACAATATACACGATTTGTGAATTCGTTTCTTTTTAAATAGTTAAGGTAGTACATAGTAAATTCCTAAGAAGTGTCATTATACAAACTAGAACCTCACCGCGGTTTCGCTTGAACCATGCGAATGCGACATTACAACATTCTTATTTGAGCACATTTTATTCCGCAAACAGTGTACAGTGCTAGAGCTGATATTTTTATACCATTTCTTTGGTTAACATAATAAAACAATATTGATAAGTTTAATACAAAGTTCTTTAAATAGTTTCTAACTTACAATTATTTATTTTTTTTACTTAGAACCTTTGTTTTTTTGTAAAAAATTAAATTAGTTTGTTGAAATTGATTTTTCAGAGATCTTGGACAGGTTTTAAATCAGTAGTAAACTTATATTTATGCTGTAGTACATATTATGAGTAGTGGTAATGTCAGCTCAATGTCTACACACTTGTACATAAACATTGCCCGTCCAGTTGCATTGCATCAAGCGACAGTAACTGCACACTTGCACAGTGCAACGACACAGCGATTTAATACACAGATTGCACCCATTGTGAATTTCATCGATAGCATCTTCCTTTTCCTGAATTTATACTGCAGTTATTATCTTGTTGGGGAGTTTATCAATCTCTTTGTATGTATTAGACTCCTTGTTAGGACATTTCAAGACTAAGTGAAGTTTACTTGAACGATCTTTAAAATTCTTTGTACGACGGCCCCGTAGCCTAGTCGATAGTGAGTCTGCACTCGAAGCAAAGCGTCGCGGTTACGAATCCCGCCCAGGGCAAACATTCATGTGATGAGCTCTTGTGCTTCCCTTGCGTCTGGATATGTAAGTAGTATGTATTTATCTGTGTGTCATGTCATGATCATGAGAGAAACTCTTGGGTTGGTCTAGTTTGAAACCATGATTTGGTGTCTTGACATACCATATCATATACAAAACAGCAGAAGTGAGAATAAATCTTGACCAAAACTATCAAAACTCAATTTACTGCTTTTTTATATAACACCAAAGAATAAAATTCAACATTCCTCACGGTCTGATTCGGAGTGATCTCTTTGCAGATAAAATATTATTATAGCGTAAAATGTACCACTTTGTGTAATTGTATGGTTTTAGAATTCATTTTATAGCACTTAGGTGGTCAGTCGGAGCATTGAAGTGTTAACTTTAAACCTTTTGGAGTGTCTGTTGAAGTTTTGATCGAAACACGTAAATAATATTATAAAACTTTATACCTACTCATAATTATGTACTTACACACTTAAGTATATTCGACGCACATTATCACGGGAAAATCCGTTCAATATTTTTGTAAAACTAACGCATAGCTTATGAAAAATTTAAAAATCATGAAGGTAAAAAAACATTAAAATAAAATGTAGAGCCAATAGGAAGTTAAATGCTTTATTTGAATCAGATCTGTGCAGTAGGAATCAGAAAAACTGTCTGAGTTTGCTGTCGACTCGAAAAGAAGAAGAAGTAGGAATTAGACAAAGGCATCTGAATCTGAAATTCTGACCTAAAAAGTAAGCAAACATACACTTTACGCCGTAATCCTATTGCACAACCTGTCTTGCGCCGTCATCACTCCTATAAAAAAGTTAATATTTACTTTTTGCATCAAAACTGTAATATTAAAACCTTATCAGACGTCGTATTATGCTCCATTGCGTAAGATAATGTGCTCTTGAGTCGACCAAACGGCTGGTGAAGTGGAGAGAACTGTAAAAAAACCGTTGGGAAAATAACGCCAGTCTCAGAGACCACAAACTGTTCGAGCGAAACCACGGGATTGTGCTAGGGTGATGTCAGCTAGCAGGGCTACCGAGAAATGATAAATATTACTTACATTTCACTATATATTCCATTTGAAAAATAATACTTTATATCTTATCCACCACAGCCTAAATAATCAATTATTATGATCCTTGTCTATCAAACTATGCAAGGCATATTCAATTTGCCACTTCAGTTGAAGCAGTTGCAATTGGTCGTCACTTTATTAGTAACTAGCTTTTCGCTTCGCGACTCCGCCCGCGTTAACAATTTATTCACAGATTTTCCCGCTTTTCTGTTGAAATTTTTCCTGAATTTTCTTTGCTATAAACCTCACGGAGCCCGAGACCTTTCCAACGAATGCAAAACCGTGGAAATCGGTTACTGCGTTCTGGAGTTATAGCGTCAGGAAGGAAAACCCGACCTATTTTTATTATTAGTAATAATTTCTGTCAGTGTAAAGTTAAAAATAGTTTTTATCATTAAAATATATATTACAAAATCAACTAACCCACATGTTAATAAATATCGAAAATGTATCTCAATAATTTCTTAAAAACGAGACTGTTACGAAATACTTGCGTTATGCAGATTTAAGTGGCTTCTTTTCATGTATTGATACATTTCCAATACTGATGTATGCAAGAAATGTCGTAAGTGATGTTGTATCTTTAAACGAAATAAACTTTGTTATAAGTTGCAACATTCTGATAATTATTTTTAACAAGTTACTTACTACTGTTCTGAATGGCAGCCGTAATGTTTATTGCGGTAATAAAACATTTAAAGAACATCTCGAACAGCTCATTTAACGTTTTAACAATTAGTTACATTTTGTAATTGGGAAACTGTACGGAAGGTTATCTAACGAACGGGTTGCCAAATGTTTCCTACATGTCGTTACATCGCCAAAAGGCAATTGTATGAAGACCCTGATGACGACAGATGATTAAAAAAACAGATGTCTTCTGCCATCTCTTTTCTGAGCCACTATGTCTTGTTTACTTTATATTCAAAGCAAAAACTAAAAAGGTAAGAAATCTGTTCGTCTTAGAAAAACATTACCAACAAGACTTATGAACTTATTAGAAAACTAGCTGACTTCATTCATACCGCCAGCTTTACCCCTGCCGGTTGTATCGTTTCAAAATAACAGTCATTCGGAATGAACCAGACAACCCTATAAAGGTTATCTTTCTTTTGTAAAAAATCGTATGTATGCATAACAAGATCTATACTGAATATAAATTCATCCATAAATCAATCCAATCCAGTATTGTCAAATATTCAAATGAAACACCTTGAAAAATAAAAGTTTAGCGCAGAATATTTTAATTGATCTAGTTATTTACAAAATTTGCAATCTCTTCAGGTGTCCTTGGAATAGATGAACATAAATTTATTTCAATAACATCTACAATCTAAATTATTATTTAGTAAAAAATCAAGTACTTACCAAATACAAACCAACTAAATCGAGATCATGATGTATTGCACACGATGATAAAAAGATAATGAATGAAATTTGTTTCTTTCCTGTATATCCTAATCATATAGGTGAAGATGGTATTAACAATCAACGGAGCTACAAATAAATACAAAGAATTATTATTAAATATCATAAAAAATTTGCATGTTATTATCAGCATGTTGTATGAAACTTCTAAAAAGGACACAATTTAAGATAATGTTATGATCATTACCAGGTTAAAAAATCTAAAAAAGGAAGACATGAAACCATGAAACAAATGAGTAATAATATGTCAATTAACTCAAGATCATAGATTTCAAATATGTTTAGAAAATACTTACCAGCGGCGCTAACTAAATCAACATCATGAACAAATTTTGTAATAAATGTTATGCAAATAAAATTGACCTAATAAAACTTACATTTTACCTAACTGATGCAAATTACAATTATATTACGAGTATGACTGTTAGATACAATAAGTATGTTGACACAAGTAACATTTTGATCGTTTGCAACCAAACTTCAAATCCATTGAACTGTGCAATACTGTGAAGAATGTCCGTATAATTATTCATAGATTCACTTTATAAGTAGGTAATTGAAAACTATTCAGATGATCGTGGATTGGTGCAATTTAATAAACAAAAAATGTAAACGTTTAACGAGTTAAGTTGTTTTGTTTGAAGATAGAAAGTTTTTTTGTTTGACCTTGATGTTTGGAACTGGTTTCCTCATTATTATTTTTAAGAAATAGGAAAATAAATAACTTTTTGGAATTATTCTACTTATAGATATTTGAGGGTATATCTGGCATTTGAGAGAAATATTTAGTTTTTACTATACTGCACGTTTTGTTCTGACTAATATTGCACCCTCTCTAGATTATTGAGTTGGTAATTTTATTGTTCGTTAAATAGTGTGAGAGTTAAGACGAAACTTATTAACTTATAATCTGACGTCATTATCTTTAATAACCTATGTGTGATGAATAAAATATTACGACTTCGCCCTTTTTTTTTTTGCTCAAAACAAGAAGCAACAATATCCCTGTTCAGAGGTAAGTCATATGCGAAATTCAATTTTTTAATCCCTTCAATTAAGGAGGCAGTCTTGTAAAACAAGTACCTACTGAACATGAACGTACAGATAATTAAGCATTTAAATGTTCAATATACATTTTCCAAGGGTGGACTGAAGTTTTTCTCTTTGTAGTTAATAAAAACTATTATACTTTTCGACCGTTTGCTCAAGGGGCAGTTCTGTACATATTACTTGTTTTTTTTTTATCTAAATATATATTTTGTATACCCTTCCATTGTTAAAAAACCCTTTCAAAACATTGCACCTTTTGTATTTTGACCTTAGAGCAACGCGGGCCTAGATTTTGACCTATAAATTACCACGATGCATTGAAATTTTTCTAAAATACTTTTCAATGAAATTAAAACATGGTGAGTGGCGGGGTTTGCACCTGTGGATGATAAGCTACGGATCATGCATCTTCGCCGCCGACGCTCAAACAAACTGCATTATAATTAAACAAATAAAAAAAGTTATTGTTTGTGTGTCTGAAGCGGAACTCTAAAAAGTAAAAACTCGTGATGTTCAAGTCCCACTGCAAAGGAATGAACCAGAGCGTGAACGACGTGTCGAAGATGATTCCAGTCGCGATGAAACCATATCGGCTTTCTACCATTATTCTAATAAAAGGGAGAGGGATTCGGTGAAATTTTGGACTTTTGTCCGATTTGTAATTAGTCTGTTCTTGCGACTGTGTTAGTGATGATGACGATGGTATTATTATAAGTAAAGAATATGTTATTCAACTAGATTCTACAATTAAAGTTTTAAAGATTTTTTAAATACGATTCTTGCATTTTCTTTTCGATGCCATTTGTCTTATTATCAATAGTTTTATTTTTAAGGTTTAAGTTTTGTCGTAAACACAAAAATCTAAACACAAACCTAATCAAAATTTTATAAACTTGAAACATAAAATCATTACCAAGGACGATAGAAATAAGATAATTATTAAAGAATACGTCTCATTGAATAGAAGACCTAAACAATTTAATAATTTGTTTATAGTAAATATTTTTAAGAGAAGAAATAGAATAAAAAAGAAGAATTTAATATGAGTTAGACCAGATGTCCACAATATAACAATTTTAAATGAGTAATAGTGTTCTGTGATAACAATTTTTGTGTTACCTAGCTATAATTCATCACTATATAAAACATTACCATAGTAACTATGTTACTAAGTCCATGTATAAAACATAAGATGACACTGACGGTAAATTAGATCAACGAAGTGACGTGACGGTGACATCTAGATAAACTTAGATAACCAAGGCCGGAACAGTAAAAGATGAAAATTAATGCGGTTTTTTACCAAGCCCAATAAAATATAACCAAATCATAGAAAGTCAACAGCAAAGCGCAGTATGGGAGACGCTAGTAAGTTCCAGTCAAGTTCCAAGCAAAAGAAACAAGTTCATAAACCCAGTCGCGACTCAGCAGCGGCGCAGGCGCACGCACGCGGTATTGTAACCAATCACAGGCGCGCGCGGGATTTGAATTCGCGAGAATTTGAATTAAGAATTTGACGCTTTCTTGTTACGGAAATTTTGATGTCAAATTTTGGATTGTAGTGAGTGCGGTGTAAGACTTTTGACGTTTCAGTTTTGGTATTGGATGCTTTTTAGAAATGGTAAGGCATTGGGAAATTTTGAGTACCACTTACTAATTGAATTTGGAGCGTAACATGCTTGTAACTTAAGACAGTAATATTATACAAACTTTTTTTTTGTCGTTCTTACCGTTAGTAAGTATAAGTTTTAGTTTACGTGCTTGTAAACATAGCTATAAAATTATCTTTAGTTCACACATCAATAGGTAGTTATTAACAAGTTGTTGTCTCAAGCGAATTTGATTTCTGAAAATTGTTATTTATTTGTTACACACTGTTATTTTTTTATGAAACAGCATTTATCTTTTGTTCACAACACATCAATAGGTAGTTACAAGTTGTTGTCTCAAGCGAACATAGAATTAGATTGTATAATTTAAACTATAATTGCAAGAGATTAAATCATAACTAAGGATATGGTTTACATCACAATGATTTTTAAACCAAATATATATATATATATAAATTAAACTAACATTAAATAGAAAAACACGCTAGCAATCAATGTAAATAAATAATTGTTTACATTTCGTTTTTTTTAATTGCTTATGAACCACTGTCTAAAAAAATGTAAATAAAGAATTGTCTTCAGTAAAACTTGCGTTGAATCAATAGTTCACATATTTTATTTTATGTATTGAATTGTTTGCAATATCATTTAAGTAATCATCAATTGTAACATGTTAAGATTAAGGTTAGTTGCAATAGTTTGGGTTTTTAAATAGGACCCGGAAAAAGCTTCAATTGATTTTCAAAGATATAAAGTTAACTCTATTCTATATAAAAGAAATAAAAGGTTTGCATCCCGAGATAATACTTTAATATTATTATAAATAATTAAAATATACATTGATGATACTTCTTTGTACCTAAAAAAAACTAAGTTTACTCTCCATCAGATATATTTTTTTGTTTATGTTCTATGCCTTAAGGTAATTTTTCATCATTATTCAAAATCTTATAATACCAGTTTTAGCAAAGTGAAGAATAAGTATTTTAAAGTTAGTTTATAGAAATGTCTATAGTTTATTTACTTCTAATTTAATTGTCTTTTAAAAGCTGTTAAGTTTGAAACTTTGAATTGATACATATATAATATCAATCATCAGCAAAGGCTGCATGTGCATTACTGGACAAAAATGAACTTAAGGAGAACCTTCGAATTAATAATTTTAGTAACAACCATAACAATTTATTAATACTTATTACGTTTTGGTCGTTATTCTAATGTGCACATAATCCTGTCAATTTGCAAGATTATACGTGAAAGCATGCTTTCAAAGGTGCCTCAACACCAAGTCACGGATAATCGCCTCCGATCATTTCTATAATTCGATAAAAACATCGTCTCGACTAAATATTGTAGAAAGCGAAATGACTACGTAATGCTCAATTTCTTTGGCTACTAACAGTATATTATGATAAAGCTCGTGGTTACCAGACGACGGTAACTGTGAGGGTGTAATTACAGATATTACTGCATAGTTGCTTGTACAGTTGGGTTTAAATGAATAAAGTAACTAGAAAATTGTCAGACCGTTCACAAAGATAGAAATTCCCATTTTGGCATTCGTAATTTTCGATGTGTTTAATCGTACTATACTTTCTGTTTTCTCATGAAATGTTCAGTTCTCGGATTGTGCTATTTGTTTCAGAAGATAAGGTTTTGTGGGAATCCGAAAGTTGTATTCTGAAGTTTCATTGTATCTAATTTGTCTACAAAATAATCTTTAGCAAATATTTTAGTTCCCATATATATGCTTTATAATGCTATTCTTGCTTACTATTACTTTAATTTAACTGATTATTTAACTGGTCATGAAAAGACAAGTAAAATAATATTTCCTGTGAAAAATTTAATCACTTCATGCTACAAGATCAAAGACTTATTACAGAACAGTTAAGGAATATATTGAATTATTCATATTGCCTGCGCAATCTCTATAACAGGAACATTAGTATGGAAAAATGTAAAATTAAATCAACTGGGCGGTCACTATTGTTTCGCTCGTTCATTTTCTTGAAACAATTGCAAAGTATGCCCCATCTTTTCCGCCAGCCTTACTTAATACCAGTAATATAATACATGGGCATATGCAATGAATGCTCAAGACGATACGGAAGACGTGCAAGATGACACAGATCTTGAAGATTTGCAAACTAATAACAATGACAATTAAGACCATAGACTATTAAAATATGCTTTAAATCTATTACATAAGATTAAGTTTGGTAATTCAAATGCAAATACAGATATTTTGTTGTGTAAGTATGTAATGTTACAATATTATAAGCAATCAGATAATATATTTGTTATTGTTGTTACTGATATTTCGATCCATATTTTCAAGTATTAACAGCTTATATTCAACACTAATTTAAAATAAACATTATCTTTTATGATATATTATTTTTAAATTTAAGATTCTATGTAATCTAAAATATACTCGTGATTGAAATACAATTTATCTAAGTGGCGATGCTGAATTGTTTAGAAGTAGAACAAAACTTTGTTTTTCAGAATTCGAATTGTTACTTAGCTAATATTCCAAAAAATCTTCTAGTATGAATTTAAAAAATTACATTAGCTTAATATTTATAGTATTTCTAAAAAAGTCGTCTTTAATTTGTTAACGCGAAAAAAGCGAGTTACTTCAATTATTATGATTTGAATACAAAAATTAAATGATGTAGTACCTTTATAACATTCTACAATAATAATAAACGTGAAAGTTTTTAGGTGATGGTTATTAGATTAAAACATTGAAATTCGCTTTTCGATAGACAAATTCATAATACCTAATTATTGTTACCCAACAATAATAATAACGGAACCCATTGTATATAAAATACTGAACCTTGTGGAATATTATTTATGTATTCTGCTTGAGCCCCTGGGAATATATTAATAATATGGAATTATATGCATCGTTGAATGCATCAGTAAATTCTTATCAATAGTTCCCATGTAGGAGTGCCTCAAGGGACTCGTTGTTACCATTATTATGAAACGTGCGTGAAGACAACATCGCCCTATTATAACAATGTAAGGCGGGTTGTGAAATCGCATCTAACGGGCTTATAAATGGTTTCACAGTATTTAAATTATCTTCTAATTTTTTAGGTCGGTATGTGCTAAATAGTTGACATTCATTTGAGAAAATAATAAAATTATCTTTATAATTTATTCAAATTAAGCTTTTTAAACCTCAGTTGAAGACACGTTGAAGAGCGACAGGAACTTTCAAGAGTTTTGCTTTATTAAACAAAAGAAATATGCATAATAGTAATAAAGATAACAAGTACAGTCTTATAAAGAAATATATCAAAAAGTACTTTTAAAAATTCTTATGTTCGAGATCATTATTTTGAACTTAAGTTTTTGACCTAGTTAGTATTGTTACCAACCCATATATCCTTACAGAGGGGGTCGGATCTACCCTGCATAAGGTTGAATTGTGTAAGTAGATAGTATCATTGCTAATATAACGGTGACTTTTTTTACATTGATTGGCCAAAACCAACGTATAGCTTCCCCGGGAGTTACTACAGTGGTCGTATCTGTATTGAACTCAACTCAAGCCTCTCAGGCACCGGTACATGATTGCCGTTACCGCGCGGTTCATCAGTCGCCGCGTTCCGTGCGCCGGCGTCGATGCCGGTCCGCGCATGCGTGAGGCTCTGTTTGTTATGCAATTTAAGATCGTCATAAACGTTTACAAGATTTTCTGCTTTTGCGGTTAAGCAGCAATACTGTTATCGTTTTGCAATTGATACTTTTCTAAGTCAGAAGAGTCACTTTTTACGGGTCAATAGGCAAGTCAATATTTATTACAGCGTATCGAGCTCTATTAAATTTATTGTAATGACTTATTTATCTATAAAATAGATGACATTAGGTTAGGAGGTTGGGCAACGTTGCCAAATTAAAATACCCAATTCTTAAATTAATTTTCACAAGCCATTTTTCGTCATGACGGGCTGACCCTTCCATCCATGAAGGCAGTTACTATACATATATACATTCCAAACGAAAGAGGTTGTTTGTTTGTTTATTTGTGTGTTTATTAATATGTATGTTACCATTATTCTCCAAAACGACTAGACGAATTTATTGTAGAGTCAATTATATTACTAATATTGCTAATAATAATATTGTTTTTCTTTCAGAGTCTTGGTCTCCATATGCCCTCAATGACCCAGTTGAAGCAAGTGCTGCAGTGGCGATAAACAAAATGAGTGGTATTAGTGTCTGGAACTAAGAACAGTGAAGTGCGATGGCGATTGCAAGACTATTGGTTGTTTTACTCTCTGTGGCGGTAGCGGGCCGGGTTATGGGTAAGTTCACTTTTTTATATTTTACATACGCTTGTTTCAAAAAAGTACGACCAATCAAGCTTTACTGGAAGTTTTTTGAGAACCATATTAGTAGTTTTCAAAACCCATTTGTTGAAACAAAGTGGGGGGTATTAAATGATAATTGTTACGCATAAAACAAAATATTTTGATTCTATAAAACATAATGTTTAAACAATATAATAGGAGAAACTTGACAAAAACTTTCACGACTGAGCCGCCTATGGTTTCTGACATGGCTCATGTAACGACTACATCCGTAGATAGTAACTGGGACCAAGGGATTTCCTGCGATCGGCCGTCCGAAGCACGGAATCATCTTCCTCTTCGGACAATTAGGCAAAATTATTCAGCCTGCAATATCCTAACCAAACTAGGGAAAGTCTGAAAAAGTGATGTTTGTTCGACGAATCCCCCACCGGGATTCGAACCCAGAACCTTCGTTACGTCAGGCGAGCTTTTGACCACTCGACCACGGAAGCAGTTCTAATACTATGACATCGTTGTGAAAACCTTAAAGATTGCAATGACTGATTAACATGTGTTATGTGATAATTTGTTAGTCGATCGCGTACTGTGACATCGTTCCATTAACGGATATTAGATAATTTTGTTAAGTCAGTTCATTATCATTTGCATATACTGTACAAAGTACATCAAATAAAGCGATGACCTTATTTTTGTTTCACCGCTATGCGGTAACATCAAAAATATTTTCTTTATCATATTCCTCAATCTTTCCATCAACCGGCTCAAGTTGATCACGTCCAACCCAAAATCCCTTATTTTTCAACATTCATTGCTTGTTAAACCACACGACTCAAAATAATGGCCATATTTTTGTATAAACTCAGCAGTAATGTCTCCATTACTCTAAATAAGTAGTTTTAACAGTATTTTATTCGTCTAATTATGGGCAGAGTTCAAAAGATCACCGGCCGCTTTCCAACTTTCACTGTCGCGGAACAATTATATTAGAATAACAAAAAAAGTGATTTTTGTTTGTGATAAAACCGCGGAATCCTTTGTTTTAATTATTTAATGCATCACATTGTTTATAAAGATAATATATATGATACGATGGTGGAAGCAGAAGTATTATCAGTTTATTGTCTAGGTATAATATTGTATAATATCATTAGTGTTTGGATTGTAACAAGGTGTAGCCCCAATAAGAATTTAAATTGGTACACAATTTGCTTCACTGGAATGTAACAAAATAGCCTTAGAACCGATATTTAAAACTGAAAAACATAAACAAGAAGGAAACTTATTTTTAATTGATCGGGATGGAAAAGCCACTTATTTAAAAGCAAATTACACTCAATGATTTTTTCGTAATCCATTGAAATAAATTCATTGGTGTTTTTAGCGTCAATCGAAAGATTTTAGGTAAACATGTGATATTTATAATACTATCACATTGTAAATGACTCTTATTGTGCTATTTAAACACATTATTATCATCAGTAATTTTGTGCCTTGTGAGGTAGATCCGACCCACTTAATTATCCATTCGTAAGTTCTATTGCATCAGAATTTATAATGTATTGTATTTTAATCTGAAGTTTCTAGTGATCTACTTTAGAAGTATTTTGTGTTACGTTAGCATCTTTATAATAAAACTGTAGAGGTCGAATGTCTGATGCAAATATTTCTCAAAATTTTGTATGTTTGTGCGGGCAAATCTCTAAAACTACTGGACCGATTGAAATTAAATTTTCGCTGCAAACCCGTGGTTCACCCCATTAGTCCACCTGTTTTATGGTGGTATCTTATATCAACATCTCATAATAATATCTTATATCCCAGTCAATATCTTAGATATTTTCTATCCTGGGTAATTAAAGAGTTTTCGTGGGATAATTAAAAAACTACAGTGACTTGTATACGGCTCAATACATTGTACTAGCTAATCTCTGAAACTATTGGTTCGATTTAAATAAAATTTTGCATGGTGGTACTTTATATCCCCAGTCAACATTTCAGATAATTTTTACCACGAGAAACTGTGCACGGAAAAGTAAAAAAATAAAGCGTAGCCGCGGGCGGACAGCTAGTTTAAAATATAAGTCGAAATTTACCTCTGAAGTATTACTTTCAAGTGTGAATGTTCTCATAAAACAAAAAATATATTTGAATAAAGTGAACTCTTTCTTTCAATGACTTGAGCATTTTTAGAACTTTTAAGAATAGATTAATTTCAATGTACGGTAAAAATCTTACATAGAGTTGTTGTAATATAAAAAGTATGGAAGTTTGCCAGTTTATAATATTTTTATTAAAAAAGAAGATTGCATTTTTAATAAAGCGTTTAACGTCATCATCCATCATCTATAACCGGCGGCAATTTGTTTCTTTTTAAACTAGCTTTCTGCCACGGCTCCACTCGCATTAACAATTTTTCTCGTGGGAATTTTTCCGCGGTAAAAGGTAGCTTATGTTATTTCCCAAGGTCTATCTATTCTATATTTTTGCCAAGTTTTATCAAAATCGGTTAAGTAGTTTCAGAGCCTATTCAATTATTAGGAATATTTTAGTTATTTTTTTACTTCTTCGGTTACATTATTGAAATTTAGTAAGAAATTTTTTATAAACTATGTTCCCAACAGAGAAAGATTTTTTTAAATCGGTCCAGTAGTTTCGGAGCCTCTTTAATTCAAACAAACATACAATCAAATGTAGATAGAAGATAGTATAGATAAATTTATTAATAGATAAAATTAATTTTTTTGCACATAAAAAATATTTATTGCAAGCGTAAGGGTCGCGGGCAAGCAAAATCTCCCTGCCAAAATCCTTTTAGTCTTGCAATGGAATGCAACAGGCTGTATTTGCAGACCCTACATCAACCATCAACCTACCTACTCCGATCTCAGGCCGTAATACAGATCGCAATTTGTCAGACACAATCTCTTGCAGCGATCAAACGTAGCTTCATAATACATCTGCAGTGCACCTTATCGGATCACTGACCGTTACCAGTTACCGGCCATTGCGTGCGCGTAGAATATGCTCTTACATACCTGTTAAAAAATTAAATGGAAGAATGCTACTTTATCATACACTAGCGACCCGCCCCGGCTCCTATTACAAAAACCGCATCAAAATCCGTTCGCCAGTTTTAAAGATTTAAGCATACATAGGGGCATAGGGACAGAGAAAGCGACTTTGTTTTATACTATAATAAATAAATAAATAAAAATTTAATCAAAGTTCGTTGATAGCTAAGGTTTAAAAAATATTTAGGAAGACTTTTGATATTTTTTATTACTTTGATTTATTAAATTTAAATTACCTTGGGGAGGCCATGTCCAGCATTGGAATGCTACGGGTTGATAATTATGATATGATATGATATGATTAAATTTCACATAGTTGTTTGCATCCAGCACGATAAATAACTAATTTGAGAATTGATTTATTCTTTATGTTTTCGAATACGATAGGATATAACATTTTATCTCACCTTATTTCCGCAATTAATGTGTAGGTACTTTTATGGGCTGTAGAATATAATTAAATACTGGAAACGTGCAATGTATTAAATGTATACGGTTGTCGACAAACCTAGCTAAAATGAAAGTAACAAGAAAGCAAGATAATCTGAGAGTACAGTTTTATCAGCCATATTATTGTTAAAGCTTTGCTGCATATCATCGTATAACTTCATTAAAATGGGTCATTCAAGCAAGTAAATGTTACTACTTAACCTAAATATAAACAAGGTACTTACTTCGCTGACTTAACGACCGGAAGTGAATCTTGGCATTCAAGTTATGCTTATTGCCTTTCTTTCTTTTGTTTTTTTTTTTTCGGTGGGGCGGGCAAGTTGCCCCTAGATGGTCGAAGTTGCCATGAAACTGAGAGAGCTCTAGCACAAAATAGAAATAATAATATGATAAAATAAAACATTTTTTTTAAATATCCTCCTATCAAGAACCCCTATTCCAGTAACATTCAAAAGTAACACGTCAAAAGACAAAATGTTTAAAATACTTTGATTCATCTTTCGATATGTTCCCAGCACATGGTATTTCCTGGCCTAAAGACCTTGATTTTCCACTTGATGATCATTGTGTGTCTGCAGAAGGCGTCGTGTAATGACACGATTTGCTCACATTTAGACCGAAACGGAGATTTGTATCTTAAACAGCTTGCAGGTTATTTTCTAGTAGTACAGCTAATGAACAACTTAATATCAATGTGGTTGTTGACATTTTATGTGAGTTATAGAACCATAAACACATTATAATAGTTATAGTACTGATACAAAATAATGCATCGTTGAATATATTTTATTTTATGTTTAATCAAGAAATAAGAATATGTTCAATAATATTATTATTATTTAGTCCTTATGATCAACAAACAATTTATTTGGATAATAAGAAAAAAATATAACAAACTAGCTTTCCGCTTCGCGGCTTCGCCCGCTTTAATCATTTTTCCCGTGGGAATGAGGTATTTTCTCGCAGTAAAAACTAGCTTATGTTACTCTCCATACTTTGAACTAACTTTATGCCGAAAATCTAGTCGATTGGTTGCTTAATTAGAGCGTGAAGGAAGGACAGACAAACAAACAAACACACTTTCGCATTTATAATATGAGCATGGGTTTGGACCGTTCTAACCTCTCACTAAACAAAGCACCAGCAAAAGCTGTAAAAATATGCTTCTCTTTGTTCTGTTACCTTGAACAATATAAAAACAATTAAACAAGTAGTATTATAAAAAAAGATTTATTCTAAACAATAATTAACAAGCATTATCAAAGTTACATCTTCCGCGAAAGTTGTCCGAAAACTTTACGTTCACTTTCTTATAAATGTGAATCACAACATAAGGCACCTCGAGGTCACGTCAACATAATTATGATTTTTATTATAATCTCGTGATACACGCCTCATATCCGTCTGTGTTGCTGTATATAATCGTGATGAGAATTAGAGTTACTTTTCACTGATATTGTTTATTCTTAAAATCTAATTTGATAATGTTTATTCACACCAGTGTTTTTTGTGAATGACATTATGAATCATGTCGGTTGTGTATACAAAGAAAGGTATGGCTCTCAGTACATTACCCTGTGAGAGCACTTGGAACTACTCGGAAGTAGCTGTTTTTCCGGTCTTTAAGATGTTGTGCTCCAGTGCTATAATAGCAATTTTCTTCATCAGTGTTATTAAGCTAATGTTAACTGCGATGTTTCGTCCACTTTTCTTTAATTATAGACATGAGATGAATTTAATTACGTGCGAGTTCTGGGATAACAGGCGATTAGTTAAGCGTAATGAATATGCCGATTAGCAGTGCAATTACTGCTGCCTGATTGATAATTTAATGATAATTTCTTTTCCTTTTTTGGTATTGGAGGAAAATGATTACGCTAACGTAAGAATATACACTTGAGTAATATAAAGTACGTATCGGTATAGACTTAGATAATAATATGATTGACTAATTGCGTGTTAAATAAGTCGTCCGTGAAATTGCGGAAACCAGGAACAGTGTCAAAACGCATGAGAGCTTCAATCAATAAATTAACTAATGCAACTTGACACCCAATTGAGAGTACAAATAAATTAGAACAACTGAGAACTGGGTTGAACTGAAATGAATATTATCAAAAACAATAGACCATAATGCAAAAATTATACCACGAGCTTCTACCTAGGAAGTAACAGAGCTCAAACGGATATAAACTAAGTCTGAAGAAATCGGAATACAAAGCCTTGAATCATCTTCAAGACATTTCTTTAGTATTGTTCGTGAACTCGGTCTAAGTGAGACGCATCCCACGACCGAGTTTTGCTCTGCGAAATTCAATTATTTTGCATCCAACGTCACCTCTGTCAGTAACAACATAAAGTTTAGATTTAGTAATCCGTTGTCGGTGGGTTATGGTGTTGTCTTTAGCCCACTTTTTCACAGTCTATGCCGTAATGGCGATGACACGCGGCCTTTTCTTCTTCTAATTAATTTGCTAAGCTTGGAGAAATCCATGGGAGTCGTTAGAACAGTAAGTCACTTAAAGGTTTGGTTAGTGTCAAGGACGTAACTATGAATGAATGAAATACACCTACTTCAATCCTATTAGAGGATCAAACATATTTCTACTGTGTGATGTTAATCGGTCCTAAAAATGTTGTATGCGAGCGTATGAGTATTATAAACGTAATATTTATTTGTAAAAATTCTTAGATTTACCGTAAATTTGTTCACTCCAACTTCAGATAACACCAAAGAACAACGTGACCGCCCTTATCCGCCTTCCGGCATAGGAATGCCCTTTACATCCATAGACGTGACACTAGACTATTTAACTATCCCGGGAAGACAGTGAAAAATATTTGTCATGCTTTTAATTTGCTTCTTATATAAGAGCAAAAGTTCATAAATGTAATAATTTATTTATCTGTTGTAATTAATTATAATACTCTTAAACATCATTCTTTTTCCAATTCGTTAATTTGAATATTATATTAATATTATTATCTTTTTGAAAAATATTTGTCATGCTTTTAATTTGCTTGTTATACAAGAGCAAAAGTTCATAAATGTAATAATTTATTTATCTATTGTAATTTATTATAACACTCTTAAACATCATTCTTTTTCCAATTCGTTAATTTGAATATTATATTATAAAATTAATATTATCTTTTTGTCGTCAAATTGACGACTGCATTATTAGATACCGAATCAATGTTTTTACATTTGACTCCAAATTATAACAATATACAAATTAAAATTTTCAAAAGAACACTTATTAATTTGAATTAGTCACATTTTGCAATACATTACAAAAGAGCTAACCAAACCCAATTTATCCACGCCAAATGTTGACAGAAGCCCTGCTTGCAACACCGCGCCTATTGGGACATCTCTAGTAATGACAGTTTACTATTAGTGTTGCTATTAGTGAATTAGATCGCCGCGTCTAATCGGAACCATGATTGCTAAAGTGGCATCGCTTAGTATTGCCATATTCTTATTAATGACGTCGGTTTTCATTGTAATCTGTTGGAAGATTCATTGATAGTTTCAAGTTGGTTTCTTGAGTCGTGCTGTGATAACACTTCGTTAAGGTTAAATTTAAACTAAAGGGATTTGAACCGGTGGTGGTGACCCATTTTGACCCTTTCATTTGCATAACTTGTTACGTTTTCATATAATACATTTATTGAGATATGCTTTGGCAATTTAAAAAAAAACTATACGAGTGAAATAATTTTAATGTATTTTTAAAGCAAAATATAATTATACTAAACCAATATGAAGAAGCAATAATACCTATCTGATTAGTAAAATAATTAACTTAGAATTTGTACCATAGTTACAGATCTTCTAAATACCTATTACCAATTGCATTTGATTAGCTACATTTCTTTCTTAAATAAAGCAAGAGTATTTCCTGAATGGGCGGGTACGTGCACTTTAATATTATAGATCCAGTCTATGCCACGTACATTGCATTTAAATACATATTACAAACAAATTGCAAAGTCTATCAGAAACTAGTCTAGATTTTCGCAAGAAATATTAAAATCAACGTCTTGGCAACTAAGCAAGCAAAATCAACTTTCTTACGACAGATGCTGTTTAACTTTGTAAGATAGGAAATTGTGTGTAAGCAGGTTTTAAAATTTACTGGCTATTTTTAATTCCAAAAGTTTCAAAATCCTAAAGAAACTATAAAACGTATTTTGTTTTAATCTATCTAGTCTGTTTTGTTCGATAAATGTATGATCAAAAATGTTGTGTTTTGCAAGCAAATTAAGTTTTTAAGGAAACAAAAAGTTTTTATTTTTACCACAGCCACCTACGATCGATTTCTTGAAAGGAAGGGGTTGTTATCATAGGTTGCTGTTGCTATCCCCATGCTTAGCAGAAGTGAATAGTGGCCTTTTTCTGTTTTAATGGTTATTTTCCGTTGGACGCTTCGACTAACTTATTTTTTTATTTTATTTTTTAACAAGAAAGGCTCTTGTCCTTAGAGTAATCGCCATTTTTCTTTCTAAGCATAGCCTTTCATCACTTTCGTGTAAGACACGATCTCAACTTTTCCTTCACTGGGACTTAAATTTACGTCTGTCTTGTCTTCCTCCTCTTTTATCTTATCTAAGCTGTGAAAAACATGGCGAACCACACAGACTATTATTTGCGCCATAATTGAAGCAAATTTAACACGAATTGCGAAGATTGTGGTTGTATTTAACATTTATGAACATGTTACTCTGATGGCGTCGGCTTTACGTCTCTGTTCGTAGTTTGTGGCTTTCTGCTGAAGTGTTTCGCTTTACCTACAGTCTGAACCCGCCGCAGATTGCCTTAGTTATAGTACGGCACTATCTCGAAGTACATGGCAAAAAGGTGTCCAGTTATAGTCTTTTTATTAAGGCACTATTTATGTACGCTTTTTGATCATAGAATTGAGAAAAATAAAGATAAAAAGTATGTAACTTCCGATCTATTTAAAGTATTTTTGAATGAAACTGACAAGGTTTATAGAAGTAGTATTAGTTGCTTTATTATTAGTAAGTACTAATAGTTGTATAAGATAAGTATAAACCACTTTTATTCTTTATCATAACAAAGAGTGTGGTTTTGAAAAATTTGAAAATCGTAGGAAGCCGCTTAGATGGTGGGCCGGAGTTGGCAGAAAACTTATGTTATCACAACGACACTTCGATACCGAGTTTTAAAATACAACTAACCCCATCTAGCGATACCAAATATAAACACTAAACACTATTTCAAACGCAAGATCGTAAGAATAAACATATGAAATAAATCAAATTATAATACAATTTAATGTTTAAAAACTCCACTATTTTTATTTATTAATAAATCATTTAAAAATGTGTTATTTTTATTTTTTTATACAAATCTGCAATTATGTAGTACTATACTTACAAAGAAACATTCTGTGAAGTTCAGTGACAGTTTTACATGTTTTAGGCGAAACATTTAATTTAATTTATTTTGATATTTCTAAACCATCAAATTATAATATCCCATTCAGCAGGAGCTGGTTCGACCTCCGCAACCCAAATTAAATAATTAAGAAATGTAAAAATACTGATTAATTTCCAAACCTATGAAATTCATCATCATCATCATCATAATTTCAGCCTGTAGACGACCACTGTTGGTCAAAAGCCTTCCCCAAAGATATCCACAACGATCAGTCCCGCGCTGCTCGCACGTACCATATTATTATTGTGTTTCCTTTACAAGGTTTTAATAATAAGGAATAATAATAGGTAATGAGAAGAATTTTCATATAATAATGATAAATAGGTGGAACATCTCACACACGACCATCTGACCCGAAACTAGGCATATGATATACATACATAATATAAACATACAACATCCAGACAAAAGGCAAACACAAGGGCTCATCACACGAATGTTTGCCCTGGGCAGAATTCGAAACCCGCAACCCTGTCTTTCAAAGGCAGACGTACTACGTACTACCAACTAGGCTACGAGACTGTCAATATTATTTGAAGATTATTATTATCATTCAATATGATTTTAGGTCTGTTATTTAGATAGATAAAAATTTAAAACTAATAGTCAGTATCTCATAATAATACTCATACATAGATGTATAAGACATCAATAAATCATCCAACATCCCTTCATTATCCACACCGCTGCGCGCGCACCGATAGGTCGTCGACTTGCGCGTACGCACAAAAACTCGGGAAGAGCTTTGATGCTGCACTCTTAGCGCATGTGAGAATATACTTTATTGCGGACTGAAGGTACCTCTCCCATCACTTCATTTCCCACCATATGTTGATCCATGCGACCTTTGACAACATTGGTATTGGAAGACTTAGTTACATTGGTTTTTCATCAAGACGATTGGTTAATGTAAAAAACGGCTTAGTTCCGCGTTCCTGGTGTATTTGTAGCGGAAATGTATTGTTGGATTGTGAGGAAATTGATTTTCTGAGTCAAAACCAGTGTTATAGTAGGATGTTATTGTTTCCGTAAGAATCAGTGTGTAAAATTTAATGGCTTTTGTAACTTTTTTGATATACTTTGCAAACTTAAGACAATAATTTGAAATTAAAATAATCACAATCTTTTGGTTTCATGAACTGAAACTTGAAAAATATTGTCAGGAAATTATCACTTTTCTAAAAAAATTAAAAAAGATATCCATTGATTTAATTAATATCCACATGACGCCTGATTCCATTTAATTCTATTGTATTTATTTTATTCCAAATTAATGTGGTAATAATTATTCTATTTACAATCCAATTGATACTTTTAAATCAAAACTTATAGTTTATTTTTCTTTACTCATTATATCATTTTTTTTATGCATAACACTACACGCTTCGAGCAGAAGTTTATCGTATCTTACTAAAAGCACAGAATACCAATTAAAAGTAAATATATTTTATAACCCCACGTTGAAGTCACTATGAAAGCGAACCCGCCGAAGAAACTCCACCGGTCTGGCACGCATTTACCGAAGTACGTGTATCTTCTTCAACACGGAAAAGAGTTGAACCGAGCAACTTTCCTCGATTAGAATATAAATCATTAACGGCGTGAATTATAGTTGCTAATCACCGATCAGAGAACAGATCACGACCGTATACCGCGTAACCACTTTCGTTTTCCACTGAATCGCCGGTCCAATGAATATGGATTTTGAAACTTATGTCATTTTAGAAAATCTCAAATTTTTGGACGGAAAGATTAGATCAGTTACGCAATTTAAAAGATATGCTGTGGTGTCATATTAACAAGTTGTTCGTTTTCAGCTCACATACTTACTATGACCCCGTCGATGGGCGCGAGGCTACCCTAAATTAAATGATAATGAAAACGGGGTAATGAGAATTTGATACTTATAATATTATGATTATAGATTAAGGTGAAAATTGTTTTACAAGTAAATTCCCAATCAAAGTATATGACTAGGTTAGTAGTACAGATTTCCAAATTTTCCCGATGTCTTTATTGAATTAGCAACTGGAGACCCAGACACCTTAAAAGAATCATAATCAAACTATAAAGAGATATTTTTGAAAATCTCTACAATAATTCGCAAGCAGAATATTCGCCTTCGTAACGTAAGGAAGAGTTTTTGTTCCGTCCAGCTACGAACATGTTAATATACCATAATGACAAGAATGACAAACCAGCTATCAAAAGGATACTTCGGTGTAGCTTGAACATGTTGTAGATAGTAAATCATGATTACATATATTTATTACTACCGGCTTGATATGACACTATGCACGGATCTCATCATTTCATGTAATGCGATCGTAATATTATATTACTTTTTACCACAACTACTATAAGGTTCCTTGACACCAAGATCTAAGGTTATACTATCATGATTTGCTATAAAACTTTCACTTTGTTGATTATTTTGCCGGATGTTTGTTATTATTTTATCACTGCTTTCATCTGTAGTTATTTTTAAACAAAGGACAAAATAAAAATAATGCCATCTTAAAAAAAACATTGGCTTTAATATTTATGAGCAATAAAGAGGCTATATTATTATTATTATTATTTATTAGCAAATGTCAAGTGTTTATAACATCCTTAGATAACATCATTTTCGTATTTACTCTACATTCGAAGTAATAAACATCAAAATGCGTACCAATAAAAATATTTTGTTGAAAGTAATCAGTTTACAATAAACAGCAGATTTGAAAATAAAAACGTTACTATAAAAGACGCGAAATTCGCTATTATCGTTTAGAGCAAGTCGTTAAGAGGAACGAATAAATTGAAATTTCCTTTCAAATAAAATCTATTCAACTAATGGAAATTACGAACTAGAGAGTCCTATCCAGTAATGCCATCCGTGACCTTTAGAAATCTGGTTACTTAATATTCTCGCTGCTTTACTATGGAACTATCTCTCTGCACGTACAATGAAGGATTTTTGCATAAATTATCCGGTCATCACATTTAATTTTAATGTCGATTGCGTAAAGGTCCGAAGACTCAACTTGTTTCGTCTCGCACGAACTTGCTTTTGATAGCGCTTTCGTTTCAAATTAATATGTTGGAAAACTCGAAATGCAACTTTTCTTTGACAAGATTTTTGATGTTGGTACTTTACCAGTTTTTGGTAAATGTTCCGAAGTTGTTTGTTTAGAGAGACTGACTTCCGATCGTAAAAGTTAAGTAATAAAAGAAGTGATTTAGGGCCCCTTTCATATAAAGTGAAGGATTGAAAGAAAAGTGAAATTTGCCTACATTGATAAACATTGTTTTAGGGACAAGTAAGAAGAAACCTTTTTGCCTTAATAGATAAAATTATAAAATTACTCATAAAATACAACGACAAATTGAAAACCTTCACCAAAGCTATAACTTACTAGAGAAAGCCAGGATTTGAAAGCACGTTACCCGTTACTGACCTAGATCCTGCCCTGTAATTCTTAGGCTTTTATTTCCTGAGATTGCAGGGCCGGCGTCTGTCAAGTGGCATTGAGCTGTAAAGGTCCCGGTTATTCACTGACGTGATACTGATCGATCTTATGCTGTTATTTTCTCAGCGTTGTTAGGTAACATCACCAAAGAATAATTTCTTAAATAATGTAAAACTTCTATTATTTTTATTTTGTCGGCCTAATTGCCTAGTTGGTGGTAGTATGTATGCCTACGTAGCACAAGGTCACGGGTTATTTTAAATAGCTTTACGTCTATTAAGAAAAACCTAAAAAATCATACATACTTCTAGCGAAATCTAAAACTGAGAAAGAGAGACAATGTGACTGAAATAAAATAGAAAAGGCCTATCAATCAAATTGTAACCGTCAATAAAGATACTGATCTTTAAACACGTATATTTTACTATGGATACAAAAAATCAAACAAATAGATCGTGTTGAGTAACAGAAACACCGATCATGAGATTTAAATCTTAACGTGCTGAGTAACGCATCATTTCTACCTACTTACGTCTTATGTAAATAAGCGCAGTGACAGATTCGGCCATCAATCACTTTTGATTTTCGTTCGGTACCATTACTGAGTGATGATGATACGAAGAAAAATAGATGAAAGTTATTTAATTGAGAAATTTAAATGTTAACGATAGAATAATAATATAAGTACTGTGATTGATTACGCACGTATGTCACATTTTAAATAAGGTTACAGATACGCCTAATAACAAGAGCTTTTCCTGTACTTAGTATATGATAATAATTTTTAGTGTTTAAAGGGCAACAAAGTTAGATTTCTATCAATAAGATGATTAGTACCTACCTGTTGATTCGTCTTTCTTAATGTTGTGTGTGTATCTGTAATGTTTCCTGTGTGCGATATATGCTAAATGAATAGGAAAGAGAATTAACCAATTCATACAACAACTGCAACAAGATTCATAAACTTACGAAAAAAGGAAGGCACTTTAAAAGAAGTTAATGTTTCACACCCAACGGTGGCATTAGTCACGTAAGTGGCAATTTTCGCGTCAGTAAACGCCACGCCTCCGCAAAATATGGTGTGAAAGCACTTATTTGTGCTTTGTTGAATATTTTAACCAATTAAAAAAAAAGGTTAAAAAATTCTCTGTCCAACATTCCCATAAAAATAGACATTATTTTGACCTAACTGAACCAGACATATTTGAAATATATAATACGAAAATACTCCATTATATAAATAATGAAACGATGTAACTAGAAGCTGTAAATAAAATCAGATAAACTTCGTAACCTTCGGATTTGATCAGATCATCTTCCCAAGCTTCTTCAACTCAGATAATAGGAGCATTGTTATAAACTAGCAATTTCCCTTTGTTTATGGTCTTTAATGTGCGAACTAATATCCACATTAGACAGATCGACGAAAATTGTTTGCATTCGAATTTGATTTGAATTTCTTAATATGACAATCTTCTCCTTCTAAAACCTACATGAATGTAGGTTTCTCAATGGACTTCAAAATCCTAATGTCATAATTATTAGTGCCAGAAGCTGCCTGGAGTATAAGCATCACGACCATTTTCTAATTCCTGGAACTGTGCTGGAAGAAAATATTTCATAGTAAGCATTTATTAAAGTTTTGATCACACAGTAACAGTGTGAAAAATATCAGATGAGCCTTCAACACCATCAATTATAAACGACTTAGCCATTAAGAAGAAATTAAATGGAGATAAATCCATTAGAGCATGTATTTATTGAACGGTAGCTTCGGTTAATTCCTGAGATTGTCTACATTGTTCCCGACCTATGACTAATTTTCTCGCCGCTACACCGGCCCCTTACGGTATTTTATCACCATCAACACGCACCATTATATCTTGTATGAGAACTCTTAAGATATAGGTGTTTTGTTTTAACAGTGTTACAACGGGTGTGTATTCCTATTATTGTGCCTGGTTATTATAGATATTTCGCAATGTGTACATTAAAATACATAACTCTTTGTTTTAATTTTTGTAGTGGTCTAGAGCATTATGCAAAACTTTGAAAATGTCCGTTTTTTGAAATCTGGTCAATTTTACATATATTTTTTTCTGAAACTCAAATAATGAATCAGTCTTTTTTTTCACATTCTTATAGGAAGATTAATTTTTATGTGTTTAATTCCGCAATTTGTAATTCATCGGAAGATACATAAAAAGGTAAACATTCAGATTAATTAAAGTTTCAAACAAAAATTTTGAAATTCGGTTTCATGAATACTTGAAAAAACTTTGCAAATGAGAATCCAGGAAGTTTTCAAACCTAAATGTATCAAGCAATGAGTCAACCAGAAACAATTATTTATTCTGTGGGAATTCATCAGGTTTTTATTAAATAACGTTGGATCGATGATTGTGTTTTGATTATCTCAATTACCTTCTCTCCAATTTCTATAATGGATAATCTCAGATTTGGAGTGACGTAACAAATTATTATCTAATAAAGTTACTTAAGCTTCTTTTACTTGGTCTTTGATCTTAAGTTTTATTTTCTACGCTTTTCCCGTGGGAAAGAGGAATTTTACTACCATGTTCTTTCCTAAGATCTTTTCTATCTTTGTCCCAAATTTCATCAAAATCAGTTCAGCATTAATACTATCGTTAGGAATATTATAGGTATTTTTACACTGTTTTGGGTAACATTATGACGTTTCACTAGGAATCCGTTTTTTATAATAGATTATTATAGCCTAGGTTACCTGGTGATAGTGTAGCTTTAACAGTGAAATATTTTTTGAGGTTCAATTGTTTCGGAGCCATTCAATGAAAACAAACAAACAAATAATCAAATCTTTCCTGTTCATCTTACTTATCGTGTGGATTTCGAGGTTAACCCCACAAACCCTGGTGTCAGGATCACCCGTTGCCGTAAGCCGTTGGTCCCGGTTACTTCCCTGTTCGTGATATTAGTATACCTACCTAGTTAAATGGTCAGCAAATAAAATTAACCACCAAAAATGTTTTATAACATCTGTAGATATTAATATTAGAAACCGAGAAATTTTATACAACAACTCTATGCAACAACTTAAATATTTATTAATTGCATTTTTATTGTTTTAAGAGCTCTATAAAGCAAAGCAAAATAAACAAAAGTCTAAACGAAGAAAGTTGATAATGACTGTTATTAGACTACGGATAGGGTTTAAAGTTGGTTATACCTTCAATATAATTACAGTAATAATTGTATCCAAGATCTGATAAAGCGTCATTTTCACATTAAAATTCTATGACTGCTGATTGGCTAATTGCTATCAAATTATATTATTATGTATTCTGTATAGTGGTTATGAAAGTAGTTCTTTGTTATCAGAAGGTAACCATAATTGTGAGGCTCACATTACTGAGGTTCCGGGTTCGAATCCCGGTTGAGAACCACACCACCACAAAATATACAGAATTATAGATGAACTAGCTATCCGCCCGCGGCTACGCCCGCGTTGTATTTTGACTTTTCCGTGCAGTTTCCCGTAGGAATGAGATATTTTCATGAGGTAATAAGGTACTACCACATAAAATTTTATTCAAATAGGCCCAACAGGCTCGGAGATTAGCCCGTACAAACAGACAAACAGATAAACAGCTCAGAGAAACAAAAAAATTGAAAAAAGTCTGGATATTATGTTCTATAATAACTTTTTACATCCCCCTGACTCGGTATTTAGCATTTTTTTAGTACAAAATTTTGACCTCTACAGTTTTTATTATATAGACTTGAATATTGATATCATTTATGTTTAGCAGAGTTTGAATTACCTTTTTAACTTAGTTCCAAAGACAGCCTTAATTAATTATTTCATTGGCGTTATGGACTATGAAAAGTCTAAAAAAAATAACCTGGCTCTTCCACGGTGAGCTTATTAAGATTGGCAACGTCTCCGCGACGAATCGATGCAGTTGCGGAGGCTCTATGGCGAATGCTCCCATTGACGTCCGCGGCCATCTTGTCACTCTTTATTGCCCAACTGTGCGCTTGAGTGGAATCTGATGGTGACGATTTGCCGATGGCGTGAAATCAATGTTGCTGAAGCGGAGTTCGGACAGATTATCTTCTCTTTTGATATTATTATTATTAATCAGAATTTTATTTGCTTTACATTATACCTGTCTTTGGACTATATCACTTTTTACAAGCTTGCTGCTTTGTATGTGTTGTGTTGTTTTGTGAGTCTGTATGGTCGAGTACAGTACTATTATTATACTTTTGGGGTATTTGTAAGTAAAATTTTTAAAGCTTAAGAAAGCTAAGTTCTTAAGTTCTTTAAAAATAACTTCAGCGATTTATGCTGTTAATAATATTTCTTATCTAGCTCCTACTATTATTGTAATAGCCCTAAAATCTATAAAACACTTTGAGAGAAAAAAATTCTACCATTTATCGACATAATAGAAGAAAAGCTTTGTTAGATCAATGAATAAACAAAAACATTAATCATTTAAGTACACTTAAATATCTACTTACAAACTAATTAAATGAACACAAACAGAACATCGAAAAAACACATTATAATTAAATCGTTACCTTTTCAAATCGTCAAAAATAGCTTTAGGAATAGTTGCTTTGGCTTTAGGCCTTTAATATTGAGTAAATAATGAGTACCATTGTAGTCAAGTAATTTCGTTTATTGTGTCAAAGGTTGTTAAATGTGCGTCGTTTGTGCGTGTTGGATGTGAATTTTCATAACCGTGCAATTTTATTCACAAAAGAATAAAATTTGATGACTATGACATTATTTAGTCATTTGCAATTCAAGCATTACTTTACTCCTTTATCGTTATTTGTGGTCTATCTATGAATTTATAAGTACAGAACATTTACTTTATTTATTAAATTTATTTTTTGTTTATCTTACATACAATTTGATGTTTCATTTTACTTTTTATTGAATACCAATACAATTTAGGCGAAAATTATGAAATTATTTTCAACGCCTAATAATAATAATTTTTAATATATTTTATTTGCAAGAAGACAGAAATTATTATCTCAATCTTACTTTTTTTCTATTTACTCCGCAGTTCGTAACACTTTCACTGATTGGTTTTCAATCAAACACTGCATTTGGAAGCAACCGCACTATCGCTTTCAGTTAAATCAAGTTTTTTAGTTCCACCAGGTTTATTTTTGTCGCGACCTTGATAGTACAATGGCCTAAAGAGATTGCTAAGAAGTTATTTACACTGAATATTCTTTTAACTGTTTGTTTATTTGTGTCAAGTTCATTCATTTTATATTTAAGTAGCAATTTTGATAGATATTATCATTGTGGTAATTTCCTGTTATCAAGATAATGTTTAAGATATCTCTTTCTATCCTGCAGTAGCAAGAGAAAGCACGTGTCTTAAATGCAAGTAGTTTTAAACAACGGTTTTCTTGAGATTGACATCGAAAGTCCCAATTAAACGTTGTAGTTAATGAATGCGCTCTCACTAAGATACTTGATATTTTATTTGCTTGTTGTGCCAATGTAAGTACCAGAGTCTTGATTTTTATGGTAAATGAAAGTACAGATTTCTATAACAATACTACTTTAATTAAATCTATTACCATTTAATATAAAGACATTTATATATCCAATTTAAGATATTATCGCTTATTATCATACTTTATACGTACCCATCAAGGATAGTTCCTTACGAATATTAATGTACGATTGAGTTTTTGATGTTCATTATCTATATACCTTTTTCTAAGGAGCATTGCAATTGTCAAACACCATGTTCAATATAACCCTTCTTCTTGTCGTGTCGATGGCAAGTCAGATTCAACTATCAAAGTTCAAAGTTCAAAAGTTTTGTCGGCCCAATATTCTGCCATCGTGATCGCACTGTCGGCAGCATTCATCAGCTCCAGTGCCGAATATTACCCCTTTACAATCGCATCAATGTATCTTTTTTGTATCTTTGTATCATCATTCCCTTTTCTTGAAAATTTTCTAGTTTTTAATCTGACAGCAAAATGGCTATAGATTACATAGTCCACCTATGGGAACCTTCAACTCTTGCAACTGACAAATGGTTCTATCTACACACGGCCAGAGTAGGACTGAATACTCATGATATGTTTCAAACAAGACTCTTTAAACATTTTTAGTTTCTAGAGGTAGTAATTCGTATCTTGCTAGTTTCAACTTTTACATTTACCTTAACGTGTTTTTTTCTTTTATTTGTTAAATTCTTTGCTATAATATTATCAAGTCTTGATAAAAACGAATAAATTAACATATGTTGTTCGTTTTGTGACTGATCATGAATTGCACATAATATTATTAGCGCTCGTAATACCGAATTGAAAGATATTATCAATGGTTTGAGCTTATATAATAAAATCAGCGGCTATTATATTTTTGTACATACGCCAACATTTAAGCTTTTATTTCTTTTCTTTTTTTTAAGATACTACGCCATACCAATACTACCAAGACATACAAATACTCCCCCTCTACTAACAAAGTATGTCTCTAAACAGATATTCACATTGATCCAAGAGAGCTATTAATGCTCCTTTGTTAATCATCAACAACCTGAAATTTTCTCACTGTCTAAAATAATTATTTATCTTTCAATAATACAATTTCTGTAAGTATCGATTGTTACATTTCTAAATGAATAAATCGTACAGTGAGTAGAGAACAATTTAATTATTCGAGCCTAATCACGGCCAACTATATTGATATGGGAGAATTTTTCACTTGATTGTTTAGTTGCTTATGCAATCAAGTTTTTGTAAAGGCTTGGTATAATGAAGTCATTGTATTATTGGTATTAGTGTAACTTAAACATTGGAAGTGACACTAACACGCTATGTGTTGGGCTGAAAAAAATGAGAACTGTGGATGGCATAGAAAACGTTGACGTGTTATGTGAAGTTTGAAAGGTCAAGCATTAGGTATTTTTATCCTCAATTTTAAATTTTCCTGCACATAAACATTGACATTGAGAACGATCGATTGAGTGAGATCTCAATTTTTTTTTATTGAGATTATTGATGTTTCGTTTCTCAGTAATGTCAGTGTAGTGTTAATCACTGTTCATATCAATAAAGTCAAATAGTAATATTAAATCGTTGTTTATTTGTTTTCAGGTTGCAATTTTTATCCAGTGGGAGACTATCTGAAGTTCGTCCGGATACCAGAAAACCTAAAAGTTGGCAATGAGGTTCTACGAGTCGAAGTTCATCCACGGTGAGTTAAAAGAAATTTGCTTATTTTAAAATATTTGTCTTTAGAAAATGATCGATTTAGATGCGAAGTGAAGATCAAAAGAAAAAAAAGCTAAGATCACTAAGTAAATCTGTCTAACGAAATCATGATAATGAACAGACTGACAATACAGCATGCTATAATCCTCTTTGTAGAGACGTATTCATTCATTCTTCTTGAAATAAATTCATCAATATATCGTGCGTCGTCAATGTCATTCACAACTTGTATTCGTGGCTTGGAGCTTAAGTTCCGATCGATATACATAATACTACACTCTGAGATCAGCTGCTGGACATCATACATCTTTGTCACTTTACAAAGACTCTGTTACAAAACCTTTGCTCTACTTTCAACTATATCCTGTCTGACAATTTCAACATGAACCTCGAGATCCATCTCCAAAAGAAGACAAGACAGGTCTATATTATTTGGTTTAGATGCGTTAAGTTCTTTGAATTGATATTCGTTTGCAAATTGTTATTCTTCTGTTTTACACCTAAGCTTAATAGGTTAAAGGTTATTTTTGTTTGCCATGAACAGGCCTGCATTCAATTTGACTTTTGCAAGTCCGTGGGAAGTGGATTAAATTTGGGTCCCATTCGGATCACTAGAGTAGTATGTCTTTCAATATATTCGATTTTTTTTTGTAATAAACGTTGTGTATATTATTTTGTGTAACTTTGATTAAAAATCTTGGTGTTCGTCTTTTCACTGTAATGTCAAAACAACGTCTATTATTTTAGTATAACGTATACGGCACACTTGGAAAACAAATATAACAAAATGGAAAGTAATACTAAATTTATAAAAATTACAACTTTCAATCTTACATCACAATAATTCAGGACAGAGCACCAATAATTTGAATAAATAAAAGCAATTAACAAAGAGTGAATAACCTCCATACGAACAAGCTAGACAGTCTTCAGCAAATAGTTCCAGTTTGTACGTAACATGACTTAATATTGACTGTTTGTAGTACGAGTAACAAACTAGTTTGGAAGTGGGCTAGTGATACTAGAGCAATGATAGTTATAACAGAAAAAGTGGGTAAAATGTACCGTGCGTAATCTGAAGCTTGTGTAGAAAATAAACTAGTTTAGACGGATGATGCAGTCAAAGATGTAGAAGATAACATCAATCATATTGGTAATCACTTTATACAAATGCATTATTATTGATTCCGTCCGTTGATAACAATTTGCTAACTGTGGTAAAGTTATAAAAGATAATTAAGTTCATTTAAGCTCCATCAATATTCAGGCCAAGGTATAACTAGTTCATTAAAATTGTAATTTTTAATTTTGATACCTAATTTAAATTAGACCATTTGAATTTATATTTCGTGACATTAGTGGAAATAGATGAGCTGTGATATTCTAAAGTTGAATTTTTGCATCTATCTGTAGTAAGGCTGCTTAGCAATACCTATCCCAAGGTCTCACTCATTTTGAAATTAAAAGATATATGGTTTGTGTAAAAAAATATTTTACATATTTTTAGATTATTTCTTTAAGACATTTTATCATACCTACCTTAAGAGTCACAAAACTCTTTAAATAAAGATTAAAAATGAACAAAAGAGAACCTTTCAATAATACACTTTTTTATACTAAAAGATTGAGCAATCACAGGTTCTAAAGTTGTACTAATATCTTGATTATACCTGCCGATCATACTTACTTGAGTAGCACGTTCATCTAATAGTCTAACAATAAGGCATTAACTTATGAAAGTGAGTGTCATGCATTTCCTATCATTTTATTTGCTTCCTCGTAGAGCTGATTTCCTACTGACGCCGCAACATCACGATCAGCTTGGTGATATAACGAGTTAACAAGATTCAACAAATTGTCATACAACAACCGTAGCTATCGTGACAATAGTTTATATTGAATCTTTCTCTAATCATGCTGAGTAAAATACCTAATAAAATACATTAAATAATAATTAAAAATACTTGTAAAAAATTCAATCTATAGTTGTCTATGTACTGAAACTATTAATAGCCGTAGATGAGGTGTGATTATTTCAGAGAAGTGGGCTTATATACGCGCGGCTTTCCAACCTCTTTGGATTATATTTTGATGTGAACTATACAGAAAGCTTTATAAATTCAATATTTGAAAAAATCTGTGTATTTAAATATGAGGTACTGTCAAGGATATTATATTATAAGTACTACCGTACGGTAGTATACCGTAGGGTACTGTATAGTGTACTCGTATAGAGATCAAAAAATAAAACCGACTTTCCAAATTTAAGGTAATTAGGAACCGTGCTCTTAAGCATTTCTTGAAGAGCAAAATACCATAGTTTAGATTGAGAATATTGCATATAGCAGAGCTAAAGGAAAACAATATGAGCCTATTGCCACTTTGAACTTGATAAATTATTTTTTAACACATTAGTTATGCAAACAAATAGTTCCCCAGTAGAAATAATAATTTTATTGGTATTCATTTTTTAATGTCGTCATTTTTTCACTATAAAACGCCTTTGAATACTTGAAAAGATAAATAATTTAGTCTAAGCTTCTATTTGATAGGCAACTTGATGCATATTCATTATTTATGAGCCTGGTTTTAACGGACGTTTGGCAACTAAATTAATACTGATGATGACATAAATTATATAAAACACACTGCAAGGCCTACAACTAACGGAATTAAAACTGTGATGCTAAATTAGGCGTTAAATGTCAAATTAATTGACTATTTTAATAAAAAAAATTATCATTCATCAGTATCAATGCTTAAAATTAATTTAAAAATGATGCAGCTACTAAAACAAGAGAAAATTAAATAATTGTAAAAAAAAATGATTTTTTATTAAATATAGGTTCAGACTTATACGTTTTCTTGTTTGATTGCAGTTTTATATCGATAGAAATAAATAAAAGTAATGATGACAAAGATGACTACTAGTAAATTATTTGGCTTTTTGGGATTACTTTTCGTTTTATTGTTTGACAGAGATGGGATGCCG
This sequence comes from Teleiodes luculella, assembly GCA_948473455.1. NCBI lineage: Eukaryota > Metazoa > Arthropoda > Insecta > Lepidoptera > Gelechiidae > Teleiodes > Teleiodes luculella. The sequence goes on along the minus strand of OX419592.1, from coordinate 15,338,031 downwards.
TGGGTTTCATATTTTTTATATCGTATACTTAATTCCATACTATTACTTTTACTAATGGTTTTATTTAATATGCGAAAGTATATAGAGTGGTAAAATATAATATATTATTATAAGGTTAAAAATACGTACTATAAACGTACACACAATATCATCTTGAATCTTAGATTCGCTTTTGTGTGTTTACCAACCTCTTTTCATCAGATCCTAACTTGAGATAACCAAAAACAATAAAATGGGTCTATTCTCCATCCATTCTTATGTTGGTAAGAATGTCCGGTAGTTCCGTTCCATAATTTCCTTCCATGGGAAACAATTTTGTACTGAATCATGCCCCCGCAACTTGTAATGTTTTGTTATGTCATTAAATTCATTATTAACACTTTGTGTTAGTAATTACGTGTATTAAAATTTTGTTGAGATTGTAGATTTTAGTTTATTATTAGAGTAACAAAGCAGTAGTTATGTATTTAACCTACATTGCATACTTTTAAATATTTTATTATACTTACTTTCTTAATCTTATATTTCTGTACTTTTTTTTATAACCATACAAAATAAAAGCAAAATAAACATTTACCATGAAAACTAAGCCAACGATAATCACAATGTATTTTAAAACAAAATATATTTTTAAATGCCATCTGATTCAAAACCAAAGAAACTTCTGTACTTCTGCAACATTGCTACGTCAACTGAGAAACTGGTTTACAGTTACTTGCAACAAGTGGCATTTACATTCCTCAGGCACCTACTAAGTATTTAGATAAAATCATAGATGGCGCTTTTCACAAAAATATATTTCCCTATATAAGTTACTCTTATTTTTTCAGGAAAAATTTAAGCGTGCAGCCAGTAGACAAGGAAGAAGATGCCCAGCTTTTTACCTACCGAGACGTGAACAGAACCCACGTGTCGATAGTTTTAGCTCAGAGTCTGGACGATCTGGTGGACAGCGATAGTCCACAAAATGTGGTGAAGTTTCGACTCGGCTGCGACTTTGATACGGGAGATGATTTGGTAAGAATTTATGAGTCATACTACAGGTACAAAGAACAATAATAACTAAATAAGTAATTGTTTACCCTACGAAAAAAAAAATCCAAACGACGAAATAAAAATCTGCTCACTTCTATATTAAAATTTAGGGAGAAAATTTGATATATTCTTAGAATCGAGTTATTACAACTCATAGGGACTCAAGATAAACTGAAATTAGATTAAATAAGCCTTAGTCTCGACCACACGAGCCCAATGCGGGTTGGTCAACTTCAAACACAACTATTCAATTACTTTGTAAGTGTGTCCAGGTTTCCTTACGATGTCTTACTTCACCGTAAGAGCGTCCAATAAACGTACTTATAAAATTCGATGAGAATCTGGAACTAGTGTACTTTCGAATGGAAGTCAACGGCCCTAGCTACTTGGCCACGGACGCTCTTTGGTTGGATATATAATTATTTTATTACGTTTTTTTAAAATAATTAAGGAAAGGTTCGTTCCCACATTTGAAAAGCAACGGTTGATAATAATAGGTACTAAAAATCCCTTATTCTAAGATCATCATAAAACTATGCAGTATAAATCCTTCTAGACCATTTTACATCCTGTCTCGACTCCAATACAGCAATAAAACGCATATTTTCATACTTTGTTACGAATAGCTTTAGGTGAAAAACCTGAGACAGGAAAAAATAAGTCAAGCAAAACCTAACCGGACGAATGAAAAAGCCATTTTACGTTTACTTTTACAACCCATAAAAATGAAAGACATCTTAAAAAAGTTCATCGAACTGAGGTGCCTAGAACTTCACTCCAAGATGTATGATCAGTAGAGTGAATAGGTACTACAGTTGAGTGTCAGCAATTATACGTATAATTTATTGATATGCATTTTGTTAGTGGTTGTTCGTCATCGTAAATTTTTGTGTTAAGTTTGTCTTTGTCAATTGATTTTGTATTCATTCAACTTTACTTACATGTTGGGGTATTTGTCGTTAGTTGATTTTATAAGAAAGAAACTAAAGTTTTAAAATATCGCATTTATGTACCAGAAGATTAATTTTATAAACTACATATAAATACTTGAAAAAAAAGGAGTAAAATTCTTAAAATAAATTTTATGATAAAATGCTATGTAACTTTTACCTATAGTGATATAGATACAATCTCATATGCATAATAGTTAAATTTTAAACTTTGGTAACTCTGGTAATACTTTTGAACTAAAAGCATCATTAGGTATGTGGTAAAGAACTCTCTGACTTCAACTAACTTGTTCAAGGTTTGAGTGCCTTTTAATTGCTGTTCTGAGTGTTATGATCATCGGTGAGGTATAGAGATACAAATTTTATCAAAATTTCATTATAACTCTAACACTTTAGAAGATTTCTACTCAGCTAAATTAAAACTGAAAATTCATGGCAGATTATTTTCTTTTTTTTTAAGTACTTATGCATACCTGTGCAATGTGCCATGTGTAATAGTGTTTACAAACCCTTCTTCATAACATACATTTTACACTTTACTTCTTTCCGATTAGTGTGTGTATATATGGAAGTGCCAACTTATTTTGTTAAATCAATTTACAGATCATAAATCCTTTCAATATTTACTCAGCCCTTGTCGAAAAAAAACATGCATTTTTATCAAACTAACGGCAGCAGCAAATTAGAGCTTTTCTATGTACGATTTTGACTCACTCACTATTCTATCTCAAATCGTAATAATATAGGCAATCCAGAAATAACTTTCGTTATTCTGTGAAAGAAATTCCAATTCATTAATTTATTTAGCCAATTTAAAATGATCGTTATCAAACCAAAACATTTTTACGTAATAGCAGAGAGCCTATTGCAAAACAGAATTAGTGAAAGACATCCCATTAAGCTGGAGAGGAAGGGCTAATTCGGGAATGCCAAGAATTTTTACTGCCGCTTTTATACCCTTCCGAGATAAATAATTTTATTTAGAAAAGGGGTGAAATCGGATAAATGTAAATTACATCACTCGGGCCATTAAAAGAGACTTTTAAGGAGCACTTAGGGTGATTATAGGTATTGTGTAAGAGAATTTTGTTTGAAAAAAGTAGAAGAGTCAAAGGGCGAGACGCGGACTGTAGTCAGGAAATCTCGATATTATTTTCGAATTGAACCACGCTTTTGTTGCAAAACGTTTGTTTGTTATTTTTAAAGATTGAATGATCGTTAAGACACGATAGCAGCTATGATCAAAACTTATTATTATTTATTTACAATATGAGAAGATAATTTAACTTTTCTCCTTTGAACACAATAACATGATGAATTGGAAAATTTGAAGAAATCAGCGGTGGTACCTACTAGCTTATTTTTATTACTTTTTTGTGAATGTTTAGAACCTACTCATATTTTTATACGTAAAAGTCTAGACTATTTCCTTAATTTGAATAAAATTTAATTATATAATACACAATAAAATTATCCACTTGAACTTGAACTAACTTGAACTAAAATAAAAATATGACGTAACCTTGTGATGTAATAAAAATGAAAATAGTATAAAGATAAAAAATAATACTTTTATCTTTTCCATGCTTAATGAATGATATGCTACAGCGCGCAACTAAAAATAAACTTCTCTGGTCGCATCTGCTGTGGCTTTAAACTATGGAGCTGAAACTTCCTCATTTTCATGGGTCGCTGCGCCTCCCCTGTCCTTCACCTATTTAACTCGCGAATTATCATACTCTTTAAAAGTCGTTTGACCTCCTTAAAGATCCATCTCTGCCCTTAATTTTGGCTGATGAACATTTTTTCTAAAAGCGCTTTTCAGGTTTTGTGTCACTGAACTGATTAGACATTCTTTAGTACTTTTGACCCTCAGATATTTCCAGTCTAAAACACAAGGGTTTAGCTTAAAATTAGGAAGATAATGATCATGCTAACAAAAGTGACCTACATTTGATTTGCCACAGAAAACAAAATTTGTACTTATATTATAATAAACTATGAATAAATCTCGAAAATGTTACTGAGAATTTTAAAGTACTATTACATATTGATATGACGATTACAGAGAGCAAATAAATATTCAGTATCAGTTATACGAAACAGTTAAAACTATTTTTAAAACGAAATCTTTTACTTTTATTTCTTATCTGTTCAGAGACCCTTCACACTAGCATCTTTCGAGCCCAAAACATTATTTTGTTTCACACGCCTTGCTGCATATGGTTGTGTGCGCAACGCATGACGAGACGACAACGACGCGACGCGGACGCTCGAAAGACACTAGTAACGAGTATTAGCCAAAACATGTTTTTACAGCCGCCTTTATTCTGCCACCTTTATGCAAAGCGAGCATTGAGCTAATGTACATACGTCATCATCATCATCATCATTTCAGCCGAAAGACGTCCACTGCTGGACAAAGGCCTCTCCCAAAGATCTCCACGACGATCGGTCCTGCGCTGCCCGCATCCAGCGGCTTCCCGCGACCCTCACCAGATCGTCGGTACACCTTGTGGGGGGCCTGCCCACGCTACGTCTTCCGGCGCGCGGTCGCTATTCAAGAACCTACATACAGAATGTACATACGTATTGATTAAATATTTTAAAATTCGTCGTTTTTATTTTCAGATATCAGCTTATTTATCAGTCACAGTGTACATAGAGGATATCAACGACAACGCCCCGAAGTTTCTGGACACTCCGTATGAAGTGACAGTCGATGAACTCACTCCGACAGGTGAACTCACTCAGTAATATAAGTATATAATATATAATATAAAGGATCAAACTTACACCAACTCAACTTATAGTATGGCATTGAAATTTAATCTTTATGTAATCTATTTAAGAGTGATTTTACAACATGTCATTTAAAAGTGGATGACTTTTCGACGTCGTGTGGTCCACACGTTGTTTACCTGTTGACTGGTGTAATGTGCGATGACCTTAATACTAACACATGAACTCAACTAACGTTTCTAGTTATTCCACTTTGAGCGATGACAATACGTAGTCTATCTATACAAATTAGTCTAGTATTACTTATTGAACATTCAATGAATAACAGCTTAATATAATAGAAGGCTTATATGAAAACAGTACTTATAACATCCTTAGAAAAATATATACGTCTTATATAAACCATACACAATGCAAACACAAGTACTTATCTAACACATGAATGTTTTCCCTGGGCGCACTACCAACTGACAAGACAGACAAAAAAAAATTGTTTTCAAAGTCAACCTTAGCAACAGAGATCACCGCGAAAGAAAATAAATCTTCCCGACAAAATGAAAATTATTACAAAGCCAGAAGGTTCAAGGTTGAGTACTGTTGCCAAGTCCAAAGGATACTTACTGATACAATTACATTCATTAACCTGAAACGGTTGTCTGAAGCTCTCAGGTAATTTCGGTCACCGACATTTACATTACGCAGACATTTTGTTTCGGTCCTCAACAAAATTGTGGTATTTTTTGATTACTGATATTTTTTATGTTATTTTGCTAGACCTTGGTAATTTTAGAAAAAGATGTATCCAGTCGGTAGTCGGTATAAATAAGCAATATAATATCTGTATGTCAATGATGTTTTAAAGACTTCCACAAAAACTACCCTTACTAAAACTGTATGTAATACAATATTTTCTTCCTCCAGGACTTACAATTTTCAAAGGGATCAAAGCATTCGACCGTGACAAGCCTAACACCCCCAACTCAGACGTCCAGTACAGCATCACAGGAGGTAACACCAACAGCCATTTTGCTTTGGAGAGCTCCCACAAACCCAACTTGGTGCTGAAGAAGCTGCTTGACTACGATTCGGGGGATAAGGAGTTCACATTGATCGTTACTGCTTCGGTGAGTTATTTGACAAATTTCTGTGAGACTAGTTTGTTGGCAATCCCAAGTCCATGTGTGTTGTGTTGTGAAATTATTGTAAAACGTGCTTATTAACAGTTCGATATCGAATTACTCTTAAAACTACGCCCATTAATTTATCATCAAATTACAGTCCACTAATTACCACCTCATAACCAGTCAATTTATTCAGGCATTACCTCGCGGAACTGAAGTTACAATACAGTCTCATGAAAGAGCATCAAGTATTAGTAGTAGTTAGTATTAGTATAAGTACTTTTTTTTTGTTCAAGACTGAAAATCATCATTGGTATTTTGAGCCAAATGATAATACTTAGCCAGTTTTTTTTGTAGTGTATATTTTTTATGTATGGCTCCAGTTCAGTTCAAGTAATATTTACAAAATAAAAGAAAAGGATTTGTACAAATCATGTTGATCAAATTAGTTGAAAGAAAATTTATTTTTTTGACTTTCCTGATAAATAAATAAAACATATTTTTTGGATCTCAAATGATGATTTCTGCATATTTATTTTTAAATAAATTAAAATAAAATAATTTGTTTTCGTCATTCTTTATAATGAAGTTGAAATCCATTTGCGTTACATAAATTTATATTATGTTTTTGTTTCAGGACCGAGGTTCTCCTCCTAAAAGCGTTAACACCAGCGTCCACATCATTGTTCAAGATAATGACGATTTGCCACCTAAATTCACTTTTGACCTGTATAAAACGCAGATACCTGAATTTTATCCTTTACTGGTAAATATTTCTCATCATTTTGGATCATTATTACAAATAGCAACTTTATCAGAAAAACTAGGAATTCGTATAGATTTTAACTTTAACCTGACTTTTGTAATTTAAGTTACTCTCCTCTCCTCTTTAATTGCTAGAGTTTAAACATTTGCTTAGTTGCTTTGCGAATCAATATACATAGCTTGATATAATTTTATGAATTTGTGTTAATTAATTCATCGAAACCGTAAATATATTATTAACAAATTAAATTTGATTACCATTAAGAATTTCGAAATTATTCATAGAATGCCTTTAATTTATACCTATGATTTAAAAATTAAAATTTCGTTTATAGTTAAATGAAAACGACGATAAGCATTACGAAATAAAACATAAAGGAAATACCTAACTACTGTTCTATTAGATATATCAAAAGTCAAATTAGTCCACAGCTGAACGAAGTCTGTACAACAGTGTATTATTCAAATTAATATCACAATTTGGTATATTTCCAGGGTAAACGTATCCACAGAGAGCTGGAGTTTGACATGCCGATCAGGGCGATAGACCAGGACCTGGGCATCATGACTCCAGTGAGGTACGAGCTGGTCTCCGGGAACGAGAGGAAACTCTTCTCCTTGAACCCCTTGAATGGAACCCTGTTTTTGGACAAAGAAATTGATCTGGATGCCGAGTCTTCGCTGCCGGGTATTAGAAATATTTTATTGTTTTTTGATATTTAAATCATAGAGATGGATTTTTTTTCTTGTATAAGTGAAAAAATATATACGTACTTATTTTAAAATAATCAAGAAGCCCAAGTGTTGTTGAAAACAATGAGAGGGAAATCTACACAAAAGTCACAAATTTCATACTGGCTGGCTACCTGTACTTACTAATTTATAGCGCCCCACCGCCATTTGCAATAAAGAATATTTTTAATTGTATTTGTATTTTTCTATTTATATATTTTAAAGAGTTACTTTCTTAATTACTTATATTCAGATAAATCCTTGTGTTGATATAATGGGAAAAATAAAACTCATAGATATCAATTTCATACAAAAAACAAATCACGCTAAATTTAAGTGTTTATAAAGAAAGTCACTAACCAATAAAACCTAAACCAATGAAAATGGAAATTATTACTAGTTTTATTAACTAAATTTTCAGGAAACACGTTCGTGTTGACGATACAAGCGGCGCAGGTGGACAATCCCTTGAAGACGGCGCAGGCGCGCGTCGAGGTCGAGATCCAGGACTTGAACGACAACCTGCCGGAGTTCGAAGTGGACTTCTACAACATCAGCATCGTGGAGAATCTGCCCAACGGTAAGCTAGCTATTACCATGGTCTAAGAAAGACAAGGTCTAACACTCCGACCACGTGACTTGACACAAGCCTACGTCATCATGCTGATCATCCTTGTCAAATGCGCATTGGGCATGTGGTCGGAGTGTTAGACCTTGTTTTTCTTAGACCATGGCTTTTACAAATTGCAAACACATGATATAATGATGATGATAAGTACAGTAAACGACTTCAAGTGATAATGGATGAGTTACTTTTATAATCATGCCATCGTGTTTTTAAATTTACTTACATTTCAAAACAGTTTTAATTATTTTCTTCTTCTTTGTGGGTTGAATGAAAGGTCGTCAACTAACCAACTTTGCTTGTATCTTTTGTTTTCTGTAGACGCTACTTTTATTATTCATCATGTTTTTACAAGTTTTGAAAAAGTTCACAACAAACAAAGTTAGCACATTTTAAATATTGATCTTTACAACTCATTAATTTTCTATGACAAATTCAAACAATACTTACTAACAATATACGAAATTTACTATTACATACCTATACAAAAATATTTCTCTGAATAGCCTCATATTTAATATTCTTATTACGTAAAAAAGAACCTTTGAACGCGTTCATCGGACCACAAAGGGTTAGAATAAACGCATCAATTATATTACCAGGTGAGAACGTGAGAAATTTTCGTTGATTCTGAAGAGCGACATTTTATTTATGCACGTAAATATTCTAAGTTTAAATCAGTTAACCAATTTCCTAAATCAATTTATAATGCCATTTATACAAATTGATTAGAAAGAAAAAAAAATATATACAAAGTTTATTTAAATATTTTGAGAGCGTCGGTGGCCAAGTGGCTAGGGCCGTTGACTTCCATTCAAAAGTTCGCGTGTTCGAACCTCAGCACGTACCAATGTGTTTTCGGTTTTCAAATTCATATGTACGTTTATTCGACGCTCTTACGGTGAAGGAAAACATCGTGAGGAAACCTGCACACACTTGCGAAGTAATTCAAGGGTTGTGTGTGAAGTTGACTAATCCGCACTGGGCCAGCGTGGGTGACTAAGGCCTATTCACTCTAATTTCAGGGTGGGCTCGAGCCCCTCGTTGGGGACATATATGAGCTGTTAATGATGATTTAAATATTTTAATAAATTATATGTTATTGTGTCCAGGTTTCAGTGTTCTCCAAGTGATGGCTGCAGATAAGGATCAGGGAGATAATGGAGAGTTCACATACCAGTTGAGTGATCCCCAAGGAGCCTTCTCCATCGACCCTAGAACTGGGTGGCTTACCGTCAGAAATCAAGTAAGTCATACCAAAGGAAATATTTTTGTAATGTACATAATGTATTCATTATTATAACCGCGAAAGTTTGTGTGGATGGATTGATGTTTGTTAATCTTTCACGCAAAAACTACTGAATGGATTTTAATTAAACTGTACAATAATAAGTATCTTATACATCAGAATAACACAAAGGCTGCCTTTTACTCCGGGAAACACTTAGGAAAATTTGTGAATGCGGGCGAAGCCGCGGGCCGGAAAGTCAGTACATACTTTTCTTCTTGGGCTGGTATGAAAAACTAAATGACTATTAGAATTTTTATATGAATAGAAAACAAAATATTAATTGTGTTTATTTAAAAAGGAGGTAACACTCCAAGCTGAACCCGTGAACGTGGTGCTGCTTGGGGGGACTGGTCTGCTCTAGTCGATTGCTGGTTGTTTTATTGGTTATATAGTTTAGTTTTTCTACTTTAACTGGTTGCCTTCCGCTAATTGCATATTTTCGTTTGCACTCTTTGTTATAATTAATCAAATTGTATAATATAATAATTTTGAAAAGATGCAACGCCTCTGGAGTTTCTTCCGGCGGGTTCTTCTCCACAGAAGACAGCCAAATTGTGAACCCGCCTCGACGTCGAAAAGTGATTTATAAAATCTTACTTCGAATAAAACATATTTCATTTCATTTCATTTCAATTCAACCATTATATTAATTACGGCATAGTACCTTAATTTACAGTTCACACCATTGACATGATTTTATCTCTTGTATTTACCCCATTAAAACACCTATCACATTAATCTTTCAAGGTCTCTAAAGGTGTGCAGTCAATTTGTCACAGGATCGAGAATAATAAAAAGATCTAGGGCAAAAAATGGGGTCACTGGAACAAATTAGATTCCTTCCCAGTCAAACGTGTAAAAGCATCCCTCTGGCGGTGAAACGATTGCCTTTACGGCACTTTTGCTCTCTTTGAGTCTCTGCAGACGAACTGAGTCCTAAATGCAGAACTAAAAATACAGATAGTCAAATTAAAATAGCACAGGTTGTCCACCTAGATTTTGAATATACAGAAGCCAGCACATACGATTAAAGGTAGCCTGTATTCTTTCCCAAGATATATTCTATCTTTGTGCCCAGTTTCATCAAAATCGGTTCAGTAGTTTCGTAGCCTATTTAATTATGAGGAATAATTTAGGTTTTAGTAAGAATCCTTTACTTTTATGAAAAAATAATGTAGTCTATGTTACTCGGGGATAGTGTAACTTCCCAACAGTACAAGAATTTTTGAAATCGGTTCAGTACTTTCATTAGCCTATGAAAATAAGAAGCCAAAAATGCAGCTCGTCTGTACAAACGGTTATGGCTTTTATACTGCCTTTTACGAAGCTATCTCTTAGTCTGGAACTTATTGAATAACTGGAGACGTTATGCTAATCCCACAAAAAACATACCTGTTAAAAAGGGGGCGGCCAAGTTCCTATCGGCTAATTGTTCGCCTAAAAAAGGATTGAAATCCAATCCAATGCCAAGTTCAGATGCACTTTAAATTCGATCATAATCATCGTCATCAACAGCCTGATCCACTGGTAAACATTTGCCATTCCCAAGACTCGCAACCACATTCTAAATTTGAACTTGGCAGGTTTTCGTGCGTAATACTTAATTAATTTGTATAATTAAATTTATTATTTCTTCTTTTCGAGTCGACAGCAAACTCAGCAATTTATTATTTATATAATAATTAAATTAATCTATTTATTAAACTAATTTAACCTGCCAAGTTCAAATTTAGAATGTGGTTACGAGTCTTGGGAATGGCAAATGTTTACCAGTGGATCAGGCTGTTGATGACGATGATTATGATCGAATTTAAAGTGCATCTAAACTTGGCATTGGATTGGATTTCAATCCTTTTTTAGGCGAACAATTAGCCGATAGGAACTTGGCCGCCCCCTTTTTAACAGGTATGTTTTTTGTGGGATTAATCTTTCTACAACGGTCTCTTTCGATAAATTAAGAATAATAAAAATTGCACGATGTGACAAGGTTATCACGTCTTATAACAAGCGCTACAGTGTATTATTATGAATACATGACAATATATTTTATACCCCCCCTGCCCTCTCCCCCCTCTCCTCATCGTATTCTCATTGTACCACTTGTTTAGAAATATTTTTATTATAAATTCGATATTCAATTAAGCCAACTTTCTTAAATTTCTTAATTTTTTGTTAATCTACATATAACACACGACCTGTGTGCCAAATTTCATAAGGCTAGGACAATTGGAAGTGGCCTAAACATTTTGATTACCGGTCAGTGAGTGAGTCAGTCAGTGCCAAAATTAGCTATTTTCACAGGGTTATATTTCAGAATTTACTGAAGCTATATCTATGAAATTTGGCATACTGCTTTAGTACTAGTATATAACTACGTAGGTACAATTTTATCTCTGTACTTGCAATAGGCACTGAGCTACAGGGGGGTCAAAAGTGGGTCGAAACGGTTCGTGTAAATAGTGCACGGCATGCGCGCGGCTTGTTGCTGGAACTTGGCCTGCGCACTCCCGTGCACTTAGATTAGATCAGATAACATGACTTTGTTTAGTGCTTCCGATTATTTTTTTTATTATGGTTCAAGGCTACCGATGCGGAAGCCTTTAAAAATATTTCGTACCTGTTTTATTATGTAAACATAATTATTTATTGTAAACCTGTAAATTAAATTAAAAGTTCTATTGTTTTAAAAACACCGTCCGATTGAGTTTTCTATTAAGGAATATTTTGCCAAATTTCTTATTTCTTGGGATAGTAATCTTCTTTATTTTTATTTTAGACTGTTTTAGACAGAGAGCAGCATGCATCTTTACGAATGAAAGTTTATGCTAAAGAAAAGAATCCAAGTGTTGTCGGAACTTTTCTTGATAAGCATCGTCTTTCCAAATGGCGAAGAAATACTAAACCTCCACCATTCAAGCAAGACCGAACAACATACGTATTTCCTGATAAACTCGGTACCAAAAATGAAAATGTGGAATACTTCGAAGATATACATCAACTTATGTCTTTTGTGACTGTAGAAGTAACGTTACTTGATGCGAATGATAATAATCCAGTTTTTGTACCAAGTAATTTGTATGAGTTTACAGTTAAAACAGATGCTCAAGTTGGTACATACATTGGTAGAGTGAGAGCTTTAGATCCAGATTTGGGAAGAAACGGAATGGTATTTTACGATCTGCAAAGAACAAGCAACTTGACTGTTACTTCGCCGTTCCAAGTTGATGCCAAGACAGGTAGTATAAGTATTGCTGAAACACCATTAGTTGAAGGCCGACATGCTCTTTTTATAGAAGCATCTGATCAACCAGCAAATCCAAGCGAACGGAGATACTCATTAGCTGTTGTAACGATAGATGTAATAAGAACAACTAAAGGTAGGTAAAACTAATAATATCAACAATGATCTCATTGTATTTAAATCACTACGGTAAAATAATCGAATAACTTTAATATTACAGGATTAAGTTTAGATAGACCAGACTTCATAGGATCACCTTATGAATTTTGGGTGGGATCAAATGTTGGTATTGGGACTAGTGTAGGCCAAATCAGGGTTAACGACGCCATGGAGAAGAAAGATGTTTCCTATGATCTCCTCCATAGCTACGAAGAAGGCGGTATGTGTACGAATAATTCCATTAAAATAACTAAAATATAAACTAAGGTACTACTTAACTGATATTTTATTTTTACTTTTACAGTGCCATTTGCTGTAGAAGAAAAATCTGGTGTCATCACTGTTATAGATGAGCTATCGAAATTTGACAGACCAATTTATGACTTTGAGGCAGTTGCTGTACAAGAAAATTCCAATATCAGTATTTCAACAAATGCAACAGTCCACGTTGTTGATGTCAACGATGAAAGAGGAGTTTTGTTGAAGTAATTAAATTAGTTGCTGACACTTTAAATTTCGTGGTATAATATGTATTAAACTCAATGGATCTCTTTTATTTACAGGGGTGCTCATTCTCCGCTGATATTTAAAGTAAGAGAAAATATCGCTGGTGCAACGATTGGATCAATATTTCCTGTCAATATAAGCGCTCTCTCAGTAAATAATACTGGCAACATAAGATTCATTATTGCTAACCAACAAGATATCGGAGATGATATTGGAATCGGTTATTACTTTTACTATTAATTTTCTGTGTATTTTTTTATATTAATTAGTTTTTAAATATTTTTTTTATTTTACAGGTGAAGATGGAACAATATTTACTCAAAAACCACTTGATAGAGAAAGACGTGAAGTTTACCGAATGACAGTTATAGCAGAATTTTCTAAAGGATTGATATCTGGTGCTGGTATTTATCAAGTTACCGTTCACGTAGATGACGAGAATGACAATCCACCTGTTTTTGAATTATCGTCATATGAAGGTCAAATAACTGAAAATGCTATAAAGGGTACTGAAGTTGTATTGACTAACAAAATAAAAGCAAGAGATGTTGATGTTGGACCCAATGCTTATTTCATGTACACATTGTTTGGAGAAGGTCACGAATTATTTGATGTCGACGAAAGTACTGGCGTCGTAACCTTTGTAGGGAACAAATTAGATAGGGAAGAGAAGAGCTCGTATCTTCTAAAAATTGTAGCTAGAGACAGAGGTGGCCTAAGCTCTGAGGCCAAGCTCACTATAACTGTCGTGGATGAAAATGATAATGAACCAAAGTTTAACCAAATAGTCATACCCCTATCAGAAAGTGTTGATTTGCTAGAAGTAGATGATAAAACTAGAGTCAAAATTTATAGAGAAAAAAAGAACGATGCTACAAACAGTGTATCAAAAATAGAAGTTAAACCAAAGAACAAATTTTCAGTAATAAGAGATGCCAATGGACCTTTATTAGTAGTACCGGAAAATGTGGCCATTGGATCAACTATTTTAAAATTAAATGCTATTGATATGGATAGCGGTGTAAATGGCCAAGTAAGATACGAATTCGTATCAGAAGTTTTTATGCCGGCATTTGCTGTACCTGCTAATTCATTGCCAGTCAAAAGATTTTTTGTTATTAATGAAAGACATGGACATATCATAGTTGCAAGAGCTTTACCACCAGAATCAGAATTCAGATTAAATATATCTGCATTAGATGGAGGAGATTTGAGTGATCATATTTCAATCAGGTTATTTATAAAGGATGTGAACGATCATTTTCCAATGTTTAAAAAATCTTGGTACACTTTTAATGTGGAGGAAGCCCAATATACTCGAAGAGTATTGGGTAAAGTAGATGCTACTGATGCTGATTTCGGACAAAACTCAAACCTAACATATTTTATACAGCCCTCTAGTAAAGATATACCATTTGAAATATCACCGTTAACAGGGGTATTTAGTGTAAATGGAGAATTAGATAGGGAAAAAGAAGATAAATATATTCTTACAGTAGTAGCGAGAGATAATGGACAAGAGAAGAAATTATCTTCTTCTGTAAGCGTTGAAGTTCAAGTCTTAGATGTTAACGATAATGCTCCTAGATTTTTCGGCTATGATGATTTGCTAGAATTGAAGCATCCTGAGGCAAACGAATTTTCCAATCATAACTTCGAATCAGTCAGAATGATACCTGTATACAAAACTTCTATTGAAGAAAATGCACCTATAGGTACTGTTGTTACAAAAGTATACGCAAATGATTCAGATTTTGTCGGAAACGGAAACGGTTTAATTTTATACACTTTACCACAACGAAAAAACCAAATGAATCTATTTACAATTGATTCGAAAGAAGGTATCATAACAACAATTGGAAGATTGGATTACGAGACTCAAACTCAGCATAATGTGACTATTGTAGCTTCAGATCTAGGTTCGCCTAGTCTTAGCTCTACTGCTATTCTTCAGCTGACAGTTAAAGATGTGTCAGATGAAGTAGAAATGTCAGATAAACCTGTTTTTATATCTCGATACTATGAATTGGAAATAGAAGAGAATGTTCATACACCTATCGAGTTGTTGACGTTAAACCTAACAGAGTATTATGAAAATTTCAAAATGAAATATTTTATTTTAAATGATAATGAGACTGATATCAAGAAAACTTTCATAATAGATCCTCGTAATGGCACACTTTATTTAGTCAGAAGCCCAGACCGAGAAGCAAAAGATGTTTATGAAGTTCTTGTAAGAGCTGAAAGACAGAAGATTAGTAGGGAACTTCCTCACATGATTTATCCAGTTTCTGATGACGTACTAGAAGGCATGACAAAGTACGACGTAAAAATTATAGTAAGAATAAGAGACGTGAATGACAATGCTCCTAAATTTGTAAACGGTGGAAGACCAATGGTAACAGCCATTCCAACTACAGCAGCATTTGGATATCAAGTTATTCAATTACAGGTAAAACAGATTTGCATAAAAATGCAGGGTTATTTTTGGCTCAGTTACATTTTATTATCATGGTATTTTGTTACTTCTAGGCCACGGATGTAGACGCAGGTATAAATGGAGACATTCGCTACCAAATCATTAATGCTCAATCACCACGGTTTACCATTGACCCTGTGACAGGTTTAGTAAGAGCTGTTGCTTCATTTACCAGAGATGCAGGTCGAGTATTTGGATTTGACGTAAAAGCAACAGACAAAAAAGGTGCCGATGACGGAAAATCTGCTATTGCCAATGTTTTTGTAAGTAGCGCTGAGAATAAGCTTGAAATCATTAAGTGTTTTCCTATTAAAGCAAAATGGGTTTTAAAACAAAATTTTATAGGTCTATGTTTTGGATGAGAACAAACAGCTGGTTCTTGTGGTAGGAGCCAAACCAATGGAAGTTGAAAAAGAAGTGGATAATATTACGCGATCGTTGACTAGCCTTACAGGGTTCGACATTCGAGTAAGACGTCTTGAAGCTAATTTAAAAGCTTCAATGGACGGACAAGCGTAAGTTATCTATTACAGTGTCTTGTTAAGTTTTACAATGTATGGATTTAACACCATTTGTTTGTGTATTTAATTTTGTTTTTAGGACTGATATGTATATTTATGGAGTGGATCCAATGTCAAATGCAATAATCGATATGGATATGCTGCAAAGGTAAGTAAATAAATATTTTACAAAAATCTTGAATGCGGTATATTTTGAATCCTACTTGTACTTATACCTTACAAATTTTTCACACAAACAAATAATATTTATATTTAACTACATCAAATCAATACAAAGTAGGTAAACAGGATAAAATCTAATTAGTGCAAAGTTAACAGTTTAGTGGAGAGTTTTAGTAATTGCGTAATCCTATTTCAACCTTTGGGAAATCTGGAAATTCTAATAATTAAGTTAGACCTTCGGCAAGGTCTAAACTTTTTTAATAGGAATTGAAAACGAAAATAAGTACAAAATTGAAATTTGATTAGGTACTTTTTGTGTCACGATGTTTCATTCGTGTTTAACGGAGAGCATAATAACATTCTTAACAATTTTATAAAAAGAAAAGGTGCTTAAATCGATTATTTTTTGACACACCAAACAAATTAGATGATGAAATAATTATATGCTACATACTTTTTTGTTATTACGATTTTTATACATAAATATTTAGCCCATTAAGCAAATCAAATCTAATTAATGAGTTTTAATAGAAGTAAAAGGGATATAATTGGTAAATTAATTTTAATAAAAATAAAGTATATCGTAAAACGGTTTGTTTTACGTGAAAGGATTTATTTATATTTGACTTTGTTTTAATGCCTATTCATTCCAGATCCCTCCTCAAAAGGGAAGTAGATCTTCGCCAGAATCTGGCCGGGTTCAAAGTTCTGGAAGTGGGAGACACCGCCATGAGCCAAGCAAGGAGCGTTCGGTTGCTCAGTACCATGGAGATTAGTGTCGTTGCACTGGGATGCATTGTTTTTGTTGGTGCTTGCACTGCAGCTATTTGCATCCTTTGTGTCAGAAGGAATAGAAGGTAATTTTAAATAATTTACAATGGCTATTAGGAATAAACTTTCTAAAGGTTGACTATTTCAAACAATTGCATTTAAGTGCTATAGAAATATAAGATAAAAGCGTCAATTGCATCAATCGATCATACTTTATCAAAATACTTTTTATGGGTAGGCTCAAGCCCCTCGGTGGGGACATATATGAACTATTAACGACGACATCAATCAGAATAAGAAGAACGTAAGATACCAACAAAGAATTACTAACAAAAGTTTTGTTTACTAACTTTCAAGTTTTGTTCAACCTTATGTTGTGAATAACTATTTTTAGTACAACATTCAATTCCAAAAGTTTTGCTTTTGCTACATACTCGTATGTAGCAGTAAGTAGGGTAGTTAATAATTTTAATTATTTTTAGCAGGCAGAGGTAAGCATCTTTTTATTTTTATTCCCCTTCATTTCAGACACCATCATCATCACAAACGAAAGCATGTGACTCCTTATTTCATATAGAGAAGTCTTTCAACGTTATTGAATGCATGCTTCAAAACTCATTGTGATAAAAATCATTTTGACTGTTTAGCTGGTAGTTAGATGTAGTTAGCTTTATTTATTTATCAAGTTAAGTAGTATATTTTTGTTAAATTGGAATAAATATTTAAAGAAATTGTGGGAGTATTTTTCTATGTAGATGACTTTGTGTTTTTTTCTCTTTCTCACCCTCTCACACGCACATCTGTTCTTCTCTCACCATTTTGTACCATACCTCTGATTTCAGATCTCTCGTGGTTAACCATTCCAATTCTATTGACTACACTTCTATCTTTTGCCCTAACAGAAAGCGTCACAGACCATACTCTCAGCAACGCCTTAACGCTTTCTCCACCGAGCACTTAACTAAATATGGCGGTCTCTTCCCGTCCGGAGCAAACCAGTGCCAGGAGCTAAACCAATCCTACAGCGAGGGAGATTCCTATATCGACGTCATTAACCAAAACGTCACTAAAAAAATATGCCCTCACGGAAACACGATAGAGGAGTTTGGAAAAGCCCATCAGAAATGTGTCAAGAATCAATTTGGGGACGATTTATTTCAAAAACATGAGAGGATGTGTATCAAGTTTAACCAAAGGCCATTGCAGAAGAGGTGAGGTTATTTTTCTTCTTGAAATTTGATTTTATGGTTCAGTAAAATTGGGAATTAATATTAGTTTATTTTTACCACAAACATGCCCCATTCACGTCAAAAGTAACAGTAGCAATCAAGTTACGAACTTTTAACAAACAATAACGTCAATGTCACAACTGTTCTGTGTTTACTTAGCAAAATCACTTAACAAAGTGTAAACAAGTTCAGTTAAATAATCAAAACTTAACCAAACTAACATTTAGGTCACTAAACAAATCTAATCTAAATATTTACGCAGCAACTTCTATTTTTTTATAAATATTGAGGAAAGTTACCAAAAAAAATTGTGTTTTTTATTTTTAAGTTGAATGACTCTTTCAAAGATTTGTAATTAATTGCTAAGTCAAGGAAAACTGTAATTTTTAAAAGCCCACCGTGAGTAACTAATAATAATATAATAAATACTAATCCACCGCTGGGATTGGCCAACCAACCCTCACGCAACATAACCACTAACCATAGAGTAAAACACCCGTACGTAGAGCATAGACACGACAGCTAACACACACATACTCCACACGACAGGAAGGGGCAGGACACGTCGATAACGTCAGTGAATTCCAGTGGGCAGGACTCCGGCATTGCTGATGCAGTCAGGTGCCCTTGCGGCCAGAGCAGCATGCACACTTCAGAAGAAAGCAGCGGGTAAGCAGCTTTTATACCTATATCACCGTTTCAGCCGAAAAATGCCTAAGTTAACAGCTCATATATGTCCCCACCGAGGGGCTCAAGCCTACCCTGATATCAAGGTGAATAGGCCTTAGTCGACCACGATGGCCCAGTGCGGGTTGGTCAACTACACGACCTTTGAATTATTTCGCAGGTGTGTGTGCAGGTTTCCTCACGATGTTTTCTTTCACCGTAAGAGCGTCGAATAAACGTACATATGATTCTAAAATTGAAAACACATTGGTACGTGTCGAGGCTTAAACCTGCAAACTTCCGAATGGAAATCAACAGCCCCAGCCACTTGGCCACCGACGCTCTTACTGAAAAAAAATGCCTATTACTGGATAAATTGTTCCGAAAAGATTTCTACTATTTTATTAATTGGTCCTTTGCTACCCGCATCAGCGGCTTCGCGCGTGTCTTACCAGATTGACGGTCCACTTTATAGGGCCCTGCCTCCCAGCTCTCGTTCGCCATTCCAGATTATTTTGCCCCAATGTTTATATAATAATAATAACAAAAGTACTATTTGATATTTAAGTAAGAAATACACACTGAACTACTAAATTACAACTAATTTCAATCTCCTCAAACATTTCCCATAAAAGCGACTATTTGAAATATTTATATTTCTGTAGCTCTGGTCAGTTTCTGATCGAATTGTTTGTTGTATGTTCTATCTATCTGGCTGGGCACATCAAATTCGTTTTCATAAATAAATTAATCTATCCCTTTTACTAGTGAAAACCTATTCATGCATGTCATGTTACATTGAGATCGAAATGTAAAGTCTACTGAAGGGCTAACGTATCTATCCAATCAGAGGATTCATTTAAGTACAGTTGAATAAAATTATACTAACTTTAAATTAATGTAGCTTAATTTCAAAACATTGAACATTGTATAGAATTGGTATCTATAGGATCACCACATAAAATATTTATTTAGGTAACATCATGTAAAACGTAGATATTAACATGAGAGATATTTCTGAGTACACGATTCAAGTAAATTAGTCAGCTCCAATGATTAAATCTAATCTGCTAAGTAAACTTCACAATATGCGCAGTTCAGCATTGTAATGCAAACAAAATGCAAAACTTTCCACTAGAATGATCAAAGCTATTCATAGTCCCTTCATTTTATAGCACTGCTAGCTTATATTTTTAGCATCACCGAGGGGCTTAAGGGATTTATCGTGAAGAAGATAGTGTAGGATGGCCGATTTCACACCCACTACAAAAACTTTCTTTGCAAATGCACGACAGTTTCCTCCACAAACGTACACACTCATAAAACTAAGTATACGCCGTGAAATTTAGTTAAAACCCAGTTGGTTGTTTATCCGGAAGATATCGGTAGTTAGTACTATTAGTTTCTTCTGGCGAATTGAGGAAACTGACAAGTGCCTATCCGACTCGAGTACGGATTATGGGTCTAGGTGCACAATACCAAATGGGATTAGATTTTTTTTGACAAATGAGAAACGTAAGATCTAAATGCCAATGAATTAAATTTTGTTTTTGATTCGGGTATTGTCACTTGTTGCCTCATTGAATTTCCCTGTAATATAGTGCGTGTAGGTGTCTAAAATATCGAACGTTAACTAACAGCTATTGCTTTTGTGAATGCTAGCTTAAAGTCGTAAGTGCGAAACTAAGACAGCTATGTAATTGAATTCGGGCTCATGTAGGGGGAGTATAATAAACGCACAACAAAGGTGTGAGCAGTAGTAGTTTATTTTTCCTGTTTGTCACGTAGTTAGCCAATGGAAAATATTATATAAAACTTTTTAAAAGAAAGCGACCTAAAGAAAAAAGCGACGCGCTAAAAGTGATGAATAAAGAAAATCTAAAATATACAGAAGCTCGTCGTTGTAGCTATGTAGGTATCACCGGCGTCAATCGTGATTGGGTACTGTGAACTTATTTATTCTTTGAGGAATCGCAACGTTTTTCACAGCTTGATTACAGTAATCACATTCTCACACGACCTTATACCCTTCAAGTAGGAGGCAATAGCCGTTTACTTTGAAAATATTCCAACATCAACACCAATCAACGTCGTCGATGGAAATTTATTTATTCCATAATTTAAAATGCCTCTCTCAATTTAGTGTCACTCTTGTTTTGAGCAGAATAATAAACAAATAAGTGCATAAATTACAGCGTTGAAGTTTATTTATAGCAACGAGATGTTTTTATTTAAAAGTTAATTTATGCTACTCAGGCAAAAACAGTTTAGGCTTATTATTAGACTAGCGACCCGCCCCGGCTCCGCACGGGAAAATGGTTATTGTAGGTTATCCTTCAGTATATTATGCATGTATTATACATATAAACCTTCCTCTTGAATCACTCTATCTATTAAAAAAAACCGCATCAAAATCCGTTGCGAAGTTTTAAAGATTTAAGCGTACAAAGGGAGGGACATAGGGACAGAGAAAGCGACTTTATTTTATACTATGTAGTGATATTTTTGTTGTTATTTGTGACAGTTTATTAGTTTATTACAAAACTCTTAGTTATTGTAAGAGGAGTATCATGGTAAAACCTAATATTAAAAGTACTTTTATGGTATCTGCAATAAGATACTCTGTTTGACTATACGAGTATACCAGTTCTGCTACGTTTAAAGTTACGTTCAAAATTAAACTCTAAGTTTGGATTATTTTCCATATTGTGAATCAGCCTAGCTGTAACACATTCGTCATAATTTCAGGTTAGGTCGGAGACGCCATAAATATTTGGCTGATCTTTCTATACCTATTGTTTCCCTTTTCAGTTGCAGCTACGAAGACTCTCTGAAATCCAACCAGCATCAAGAAACCAGGAAACAGTTCCGTGACGACCACCGCTTCATCCGTCGGGCTTCCTTCACGCACCAGCCCTTGGACACCAGACACCGCTTCAACTACCGACGACAATCTTTCTCTGAGAACATCCATCGACATTTCCCCCAAACCGACCGGGTCGGATCTGCCATGACGCGCCAAATATCGTCACCAAACATCTCCAGCGTCCCGCCCCCTCCTTACTTTATGAATAAGAGGAGAAAATCAACGAAAGAATTCGTTGAGCCAATGATTGATTACGATCATAGTGATGGTGATGATGTTTTTGATACGAGACTAGGCAGGCGGTCGAGTGCTAGGAATAAAAGGAGCAAGTTTATGGATGTGAGTCAGGCTGTGTTTGTGACGGCGCCTGCGGCTGCGGAGATTATGAGGCGGCAAGGCAGCGAGAGGTTCATGTTTGCGAGGCCTTTGCCCTTATAGTGGCTGATGCGATATTTACATTCTTGAACTTATCGATATCGTATCGTATCGAAACTAAGTGAAGAAATATTGACGTGAATTTTAACGAAACGCTCTCATCTGCAGATTGAGTCGATTTATTTATTCTTTTTTTTTATGAAAAGAAAGGAAGGTTTTATTTTCAATTTTCATAGCTCTGTAGCCTATTTATCGATGTTTTATTTTCGTCCAAGACGAGAAATACTTTATTAAACACTGTAACATTCGGTTATTATAAGTATTTTTTGCGGTTTTCGTTAAACGGAGGGCTGACTTAAATTTAGAGCGAGACTTTAAATCAAGCTGCTTTAAATGTATGGGGAGAAACATCGCTGGACTGTTGATATAAAGACTGTGAAAATTTAATTGAACGTGTATATTGAAACTAGTTCTTTTTAATATTGTTGATGAATAAGACAAAAGTGTAATCTCTTTCGGTATATCTGAATCGGTAAATTATGTTATTTCAAAATATTTATCAATTCTATTGGCACATTATATTATTATCTTGCCACTTCATTATACTTTGTGATAACTGATAATATATAATTCGATAGAATTCGATATTGTAAGTTAAAATTAGCAAAAAATATATTTTATGGTATAATTTTTTTAATGAAATTGTTACAAATTAATATATTTGAAAATACTATATGAATAATTGCAATAATATCGTACCATGTGACTATGTAAATAATTCAGAATAATTTTAAGTTTGTATAAAACTGTAAATAAGAGTGCCATTTTGGAGATGTCTTCAAAAAATGAAGACTTTGCAGTTAATTTAACCACCTTATCATACTCTTTGTTTTTGTATAAATAATTTGTATTTTTGTACATAATCTTTAGGTTTAAAATACATTTTACATTAAATAAATATGTCTTTTATTTATTTGTCACCGACCTTTAACACTTTTCAACGTCATGCTTTATTCGACTAAAAGAAAGACAATTTTGAAAAAGTCTGTATTTATCATGTAGAAATGTAGAAATGTTTGTTTAAAATGTTTCTTTTGTAATGTTTATTTTTGGTGTCAATAAAGAATATTGTATTGTATTGTATTGTAGAAATAATGGAAAAATCATCTCAGTATGTATTAATTATGATTCAAGTTAGTACTGGCCCAAGTAGATTGAGGTTTTCATGATAATAATTGTAAAGATAGCCAAAGCGATACTAAAATTACAATACAAAACATATATTATACTAGCTTTCCGCCGCGGCTCCGCCCGCGTTGACAGTTTTCCCCGTGGGAATGAGGCATTTTCCCTCGGTAAAAGGTAGCTTAATGTTACTTGGGGTAAATGTAGCTTTCTAATAGTGAAAGAATTTTTGAAATCGGTTAAATTTTTTTTTGAGTTTATTCATTACAAACATACACACACACATATACCAAAATACAAATCTTTCCTCTTCATATTATAGTATGACTAATATTATAAATTAAAAAGTGCTTATTAGGCTACTTTTTACCGCAGGATGATATCTCACTTCTACGGGAAAAGTCGTAAAACAACGCGAACGGGACTACGAATAGACACCCACGACTGTGGGTGGACTGGCCGGCTAATACATCCTACTAAAAGTTTGTGAGTATGGATGTATGTTTGTTAGTCTTTCACCCAAAAACTACTGAATGAATTTTAATGAAACTTTACAATGATATAGCTTATACATCAGAATAACACATGGGCTACTTTTTACCGCGGTAAAATACTTCTTTCCCACGGGAAAACCTGTTAACGTGGGCAGAGCTGCGCGGTGGAAAGCTACGACAGCACTCCCACCTCTCTCCAAAACCAAAGCAAGCATCTTCCCCCAGACGACGCCAAAAACCGGTTTTTGAGATTGTTACTTGCAAAACTGAATTTGCCAAAAGACAAGTATATTCCTCTGGTATCAGAATCTATAACAAGGTAAATAAAACTATACAAATAGATAACTTAAACAAATATGAAGCTAAACACAAGGTTAAATCTTGGTTAAAAAAACTTGACTATTATGAGACAGAAGAAGTAATATTGTGAAATACAATAAATGAACAAATAAATAAAAAGTAATATTATCATTTACTCACTACTTATATTATTAGACCACTACATAAAATAATATGTATTTATTTCTATGTAATTATATTTTTATTTATATAATACATACTATATGAACTTATACACACTACATACACATCCTAGTACTCACCCTCCCACACACCAAACACTCACCACATCACACATTCACTCCACACTCACTCACTCATACGCATCCTCATATTTTCTCACTTGACACTGCCTTACAGACTTCATTCCTTCTCAAACACCAATAATTTGATGATGTTAATATAATTTTAGATAAGGTATCTATAGAATAAATCTGCTGTTATTGTTCTAGCACCGAACCACTGACTTTTATAACACAGGTGTTAACCTAGCATAAAAGTCAGGGAACATTTTGAATTATATTCCTTAACAAGCCGTCTTATATACCTATCTCTACTTATGCTTTTATGTTTAATGTTTTTTGTAAGGCTTCGAATAAATAAATTATTATATTATTATTATAGTTATCAATATTAAAGCGAACACAAAAATGGCTAAAACACAAACAACTTAAAAATAAAAATTGTTGTTTTATTTTCTAAGTAAGCTTTCAAGAGGAGTAAATAAACACAACGGTCCGGCAAACTCCATTTGGCGCAAAGTTGTTCATAATATCTTTAGACGCGTTTTAGTGCTGACCGCCGGCGCTTGCCGCGGCTAAATTAATGTATTCTAATTGCTCATGTGCCATTCCCTATCGTTCCCAGGAATAATCCCAAAATACGAATATTCCCAATGAAAGTGGCCGTTCTATATGTGGTCGACCAGGTTGGTATTTTTGGGTACAGAAGTCAGCACATTCACAGAACACTCGCATTACGAAAGTCGCTCCTACTGCTATAGAATAACGGCGTTCTCAAGTACAAAGTGTACAGCTATATGTGTTGGCTACTGAACCTATCGACCCGACCAACCTTACCCCACTTTCCGATTCTTCTTGCCAACCACAATCAATGTAGCATTCCTAGTGTGGGAATGTTTCCGGGAACAGCGTAACACTAGTTCTAATGGTTAGCAGAGTTGTAGTTGGACGTGAAATTAAAATAATATAATAAAATATAATTTTGTACTTTGTGGTAAAATGAGTTGCGTTGAGCAGTTCATAAATTAGGAACGCCCGAATACCACAATACTTAATACTGTATTATTGTAATTAAAACCAAAACCCGTGTACCTTAATATTAATTTGTATCTCAATTAATACGTGAACACCTACAAATTAACACCAAAATTATCCAAAATCAAAGTTCGTTGCCCCTTGACATTTTACCCAAATAAGCAAAAACCGCGAGTTACGCTACGCTTACGCTAAGCTCTACAAAAGTAGCTACGATACATCACCATGTTTGCGTCCAAGAGGTCAACAATTCCTGGTTATTGACGATGGTCATTTCCGTTATACTAGTTTTTCAAATTAAGAACATAAATCTATACTAATATTATTATTACTCGTATAAAGAGGAAAGGTTTGATTGTTTGTTTGTTTGCATCGAATAGGCTCCGAAACTACTGAACCGATTTCAAAAATTCTTTCACTGTTGAGAAGAAACATATTCCCTGAGTAACATGGGCTATATTTTATTTTCAAAAAAATTAGGGATCCATACTAAATCTTCAATAATGTAACCCAAGGTGTAAAAAAGGACGTAGAATATTCCTAATAATTAAAAAGGCTCCAAAATTACTTAACAGATTTTAGTAATACTTTGTACAAAGATAGAATAGACCTTAGGAAAGAACATAGGCTATGATTTACCGCGGGGAAATTTCGTGAGCCAAGATCTATTTCGGGATGTTGAGCCAGCGAAGTAAGTAGGTATTTTGTATTTTTTTAGACTCTAATTATTATTTTTAAGTATTTTATAATACTCAAACGCAGTTTTTTCTGGTCATTCTACTCCACAGGTGAACGGTACTTTTAAACTAACAACCGTGGACAGTAGGTATTTAAAATAATTTTGTAAAATTTAACTTTTAATAAAACTTTTTAAATTGAAATATTCTTTTCCAAGTTTAACTTTATTATAGTTTTGAGTTTGGAACATGTCATCAAATTCAATGTATTAATAGGGTCAGTATCGGTCAGTCTAGATTAGGTCTCCTATAAATCAGGGTTACTGGGCTCTCTCCGCCCACGCACTTGTTATACTCAGCTCAAGGGATGAATTAATGTCTTCTAGTGTTTTGAATTCAATAAAGACTTCTTCAATGTTATTAATGTAAGTAACCTTATGTGCAGCTTTAAATTTAATATTTAGATGATTGGTATTACAATTTTGATGAAGCTATTTATTCCGATGACGATATTTAGTTGTGGAATAAGTTTAATGTGGTAAGTGTGGAATAAGAAACAAATAAGTGTATTTAAAAATTATGATTGAATACAAAACTTATAAAATGTATTTTTTTCCCATATCTAATTGTTTATGTGTTGAAAGAACTTTTTAGTAAACCAAATAAAAATTATTTATGTTTATCAAATAATTTTTGTCAAAGCAAATTAATTAATGAGATGGCTAGATTCTGGGCTGCAAACAATGTAGTTCGATTTGTCATCGATTCACAAAGAAGATAATACCTAAATTATGTCTGTAATATGCAGTCATGAGTAACCCCTATAATCCTAAATATTGTTGAAGATGGCAGCACCTAGACAGCAGACATTCCCGTAGACAGGGGAAGTTGGTTCGCTGGTGGTGGCAGGATTGAGCGATGGGCAACATAAATAAATAGTCGCAGAAACAAAGGATCGGAAATATGACTGTTTGCTGTTTGCAGAGCGGTTCGGCTGGAACACGTTTGAACACTCGCCAGGACTGTGACCACGCGTTTAGGAATTATCTAGGAAACATAAAATTATTTAGTTGCCTTTTAAATTATTCATATGCCTTTTTGATACGTTCTGCTCTGCTCTGTACTATTCTATATTTTATCAATTTATTCAGAAAATCATTTACGCACATCACATAATATTTAGTAATAGCATATTTTATCTACCATTTACTGTGTTCTATTGGCACCCAAAGTTTAATCACTTCTGTAAGGCGATGCCTGTATTAATGAATTATAATTATGTCTTACTTGAAGTTGAACAACCCTTACTGGGCTAGCATGGTCGACTAAAACCTATTGAACCTAATTTCAGGGTAGGCTCGAGCCCCTCGGTGAGGACATATTATATGAGCTGTTACCAACCAACATGTCTTACTTATAATTATTATCATTATCATCAAACAAATTCGTTTCAAAATTCAATATGAGATTGTTAGTTTAATTATAGAAAATTAAAAAATAACATTTTCTAGAAAAAAATCTGCTCAAATTCAGTGAACTTAAAAGTTTAATCTCCAAATAAGGTTATATTAACTTGTCTCAAAAGGGCGTATGCCTAAGCAGCCTATAAAATACTCAAGTCTAGTACTAAAGTGGGATGTTGAATGAAAATAGCCCTAAAATTAATCGACGGATTTACAAGACAACCCTTGCTGGGTGAAGGAACGAATCTAAACATAAGTTAATGTCAAAAGCGCTTTGCTGAAATGAAAAGGAAATTCTAGGAAAATTGAATGAAGACATATTATATAATTAGAAATAAACCTCTAAAGGTTATAATTTAATGCCAATTTCAAATCTCATATCCTTATAAACCATCTGTAAAACTTATTAATGTAATTTCGAAGAATAGTTTCAGCAATTATACTTGAGCCACGAAGACATACTTTTTAAGGCTTTCATGGTTAACTATGATTTGTTAACCAATCAGAATAAAGAATAACACATATTTGCAGCACTCTAAACTGAATGCACAATAATAGGTATATAAAAAGATATAATAACAGACAGCAAATAGGTTCCTACTAGGTGCCAGAGTTGGGCGTAATTAATTACTTTGTAATTAAATTACTGTTGAAATTACAAGTAATTCAATTACTTTGTAATTTCAATTACAAGTAATTCAATTACTGTAGTTTTTCCCACGCTCTCAAATTACTGTAGTTGAATTACTGTAATTGGTAATTCAATTACTCAATTACTTTTCCGTGCAGTAGGGCAGGCAGAACTTTCACATGGCTTGAGTCAGATGGGAAAGATTTAGAGGGGGGCGTGGGGGGGGCGAAGGGGGGAGGACGAGAGAATCCCCGGTGGTGTCAAATGGCGAGTCTGAGGTCAAATTTGGAAAAAATGGCCGCCATTTTGAACTTTTTTGTTTTTGAACAGATTGCTTTCAAAATTGATATCTAGGGTCCCCAGTGGTGCCCAATGACGAATCTAAGGTCAAAATTGGAAAAATTGGCCGCCATTTTGAACTTTTGAAATTCTGAACATTTTTGTTTTTGAACGGATTGCTTTCAAAATTGATATCTAGGGTCCCCAGCGGTGTCAAATGACGAATCTGAGGTCAAAATTGGAAAAAATGGCCGCTATTTTGAACTTTTTTGTTTCTGAACGGATTACTTTCAAAATCGATATCTAGGGTCCCCAGTGGTGTCAAATGACGACTCTGAGGTCAAATTTGGAAAAAATGGCCGCCATTTTGAACTTTTTTGTTTTTGAACAGATTGCTTTCAAAATTGATATCTAGGGTCCCCAGTGGTGCCCAATGACGAATCTAAGGTCAAAATTGGAAAAATTGGCCGCCATTTTGAACTTTTGAAATTCTGAACATTTTTGTTTTTGAACGGATTGCTTTCAAAATTGATATCTAGGGTCCCCAGTGGTGCCCAATGACGAATCTAAGGTCAAAATTGGAAAAATTGGCCGCCATTTTGAACTTTTTTTGTTTCTAAATTCAAAATGGCGGCCATTTTTTCCAAATTTGACCTCAGAGTCGTCATTTGACACCACTGGGGACCCTAGATATCGATTTTGAAAGCAATCCGTTCAGAAACAAAAAAAGTTCAAAATGGCGGCCATTTTTTCCAATTATGACCTCAGATTCGTCATTTGACACCACTGGGGACCCTAGATATCAATTTTGAAAGCAATCCGTTCAGAAACAAAAAAGTTCAAAATGGCGGCCATTTTTTCCAATTTTGACCTCAGATTCGTCATTTGACACCACTGGGGACCCTAGATATCAATTTTGAAAGCAATCCGTTCAGAAACAAAAAAGTTTAAAATGGCGGCCATTTTTTCCAATTTTGACCTCAGATTCGTCATTTGACACCACTGGGGACCCTAGATATCAATTTTGAAAGCAATCCGTTCAAAAACAAAAAAGTTCAAAATGGCGGCCATTTTTTCCAATTTTGACCTCAGATTCGTCATTTGACACCACTGGGGACCCTAGATATCAATTTTGAAAGCAATCCGTTCAGAAACAAAAAAGTTCAAAATGGCGGCAATTTTTTCCAATTATGACCTCAGATTCGTCATTTGACACCACTGGGGACCCTAACTATCAATTTTGAAAGCAATCCGTTCAGAAACAAAAAAGTTCAAAATGGCGGCCATTTTTTCCAATTTTGACCTCAGATTCGTCATTTGACACCACTGGGGACCCTAGATATCAATTTTGAAAGCAATCCGTTCAAAAACAAAAAAGTTCAAAATGGCGGCCATTTTTTCCAATTTTGACCTCAGATTCGTCATTTGACACCACTGGGGACCCTTGATATCAATTTTGAAAGCAATCCGTTCAGAAACAAAAAAGTTCAAAATAGCGGCCATTTTTTCCAAATTTGACCTCAGAGTCGTCATTTGACACCACTGGGGACCCTAGATATCGATTTTGAAAGCAATCCGTTCAGAAACAAAAAAGTTCAAAATGGCGGCCAATTTTGACCTTAGATTCGTCATTGGACACCACTGGGGACCCTAGATATCAATTTTGAAAGCAATCCGTTCAGAAACAAAAAAGTTCAAAATGGCGGCCAATTTTTCCAATTTTCGTCGTTTGTCATCGTCAAAGTCAAAGTCAAAATCAAAATCAAAATCAAAATTAATCAATAAATAAATAGAAAAAAAAATAATAATAAAAAATTAATAAAAAATAAATTTAAAAAATGAATCAAAAAATAAATCAAAAAATTTAATCAAAAAATATATCAAAAAATAAATCACAAAATAAAGAAAAGAATAAATCAAAAAATGAATCATAAATTTAATAAAAAAATTAATCAAAAAATTAATAGAAAAATTAATCAAAAATAAATAAGAAATAAATCAAGAAAAATCATAAATTGAATAAAAAAATAATCAAAAAATAATCCAAAAATAATTAAAAAAAAAAACTAAAAATAAATATCTAGAGAAAATAAATCGAAAAATAAATTAAAAATTATTAAAAAAATAAAAATATCAAAAAAAAATAAAAAAAATCAATAAATCAATAAAAAGAACAATAAAAAAATAAAATAAAATAATAAATGTCACGTCATCCTTTTTGCCACAAAATGTTTACGAGTACAATCAAGAGCATGTTAAGTTGAATACTTTGGATTTTGCATCGTTCTTATGTCCATTGTTTAAGAAAGAAAATCGCGGTTTCAAAAAAACAGTACTGAACTGAACGAAATGTAATTGTAGTTGTAATTGAGTAATTTAATTACTGAATTAGGTACTCAAAGTAATTCGGTAATTGAATTACTTTTCACAAATTGTAATTGCAATTCAAAGTTTGAATTACCAATTACTCAAAGTAATTGAGTAATTCAATTACAATTACTTTTTGCCCAACACTGCTAGGTGCTACTAGTGTTTTTGCACTGCGCAGCTCAGCATTTTGTTGTATTTTGGTACCCACTGGGTAGGCATGAGAAAATACCACTTGGTTTTTCTGATACCGCCTTTTATTACGTGATTACACATGAATTTTCATTAAAATATCCAGCATTCGAAAAAAACATCAATAAATACCCCGTTTTGAATAACAATTACAAATAAACTTTGTTAGTAAATTACGTCAACAACATTGTAGCATTACAGTACAGGCTTCTTTGACGAAAATGTAATTTATATCAAGTTGGAATGAGGCGCTTTACATGAACTCATCACTTCAGTAATCCCTGTTTAAGTTAATCCAGGATGAGACATGTTTAAACTGGGACAAGGGAAATATACGACGTGCGGCAAATTACTTACTTTTTTTAATTTAATTTTGCTCCAAGCTAAAGAGCTTAAGGAACTTTTTGTTTGTGGAAATAATATTACAACTTTTATTAGCACTGTTTTATACACATTTACAATTTTTTATTCGTAGTTTACAGATCTTAAATAAATGCGTTATTTGTATTGCAGAAATGTATTTATTATTACCATAGTATTTGTCCTCAATAAGCATGTTTACTTAGCTGGGGACAGGATAAAATCTTAATAAATTTACTATCTTAAAGAAATGTCATAATATCATCATGATAATTATATTTCTAACAGACATTCATGAAAATAAAGGGACCATCGACCATTGATGCACTAAATTGCAAAGGTTAAGTTGGTCAGAAACATAATAGATTTAAAGGAAATCAGAAAAAAACAATAAGCTGCTATCATTTTGTTTGGATCATTTACTTAATTTTCTCTTTTATAAAATTTACACTCCTCGATGGGGTACCAACATAATTTTTGTATATTAAAAAAAACTGTCTATACATTTCTTGCCCTAATCACTTTATAAAATAGTTCCTATGAGTCAGGCCCATAATTCCATACCTTTAATTTTAATATTGTCATTAACCACATTCAAATGTTATCTTGTCTGCACCGAAAAGTGTGGTGACTCTATCCCATTCATGTAGCGGGGTGAACAACCCGACTCTATGACACCGATATTACAGAGAGGAAAGGTGGCTGTATTTACAACAGTTTTATTGCCTTCTGGGTTCGGAATGACTGCATTGACTATGAGAATATTGCCAGTGAGTATTCCTTTCTTTATATGGGCGATGTGTTGTTTATTCACCATTGTTATGATGGGAAATGGGTTGTAGATAAATATACGTATGTGGTGGAAAGTTAAAGTTTAATATTTTTGGTAGGAATGGAAAATGGAGTTAAAAAACTACATTGTTACTTTAAATTATTATATTTTATATATAAATTATTTTATATGTAAGGGTTACTTTAATTCAAAAAGCTAAAATAGAACATTGATGTGTAGCGGAGGATAGCAAATCACATCCCTAGTTTTTATAAAGTCTATAATTATAACGACATTAGGTATTAAAGTTTTTTAGATCAATCACCTAAGAAAACAACTTCTTCTTCTATTAGAAAACCTTTCAGAATATCCGAAACATCAAATCTTACTCCTTGTTTGAGCTTGTAGACGACCACTGCTGGACAAAAGCTAGCCCTAAAGATCTCCATAACCACCGGTCTTATTATACTACTTACCAATCTTGCAAGAACTGCCCGTACTCCGCTTTTTACTGTGCAATTACACGTTCGCTTAAAAATATTAGTCGCCACTTAATTTAAATTCCCATACAATTACCACTAACAGCGGAGCAATCAAAATTAACTCGCCAAGGGGCGTAAAGAGCTCATTAATTCCTTAGACTTCCAACATTAGCCTTATGGCTATTAACACCCGGTTTTAGGGCGCGGGGAATTAATGGCGGGGGTGCAGGGTGCGGGTCGCGGGGAGCTCTTTAATTTATGGCGTGTTTTTTGGGTTTATGGCGCGGGACAGCTTCTATTGAGCACTACCGGTTTCTAGCTTCCGGGGTCGAAGGGTTGAAACATAGGAGGAGCTATAGCTTACTGTATCTAAAAACAAAGAGAAAGACTATTCAACTATTTGAAAGTGTTATGGTAATAGTGTGAGGTTTTGTAGTGACTTTGGCTGATGTGTGGATATTGTTATCTTTAGTTAAAAAACAAACTCGAGCTTAATATACTCCTAAGGATACACAAAGTTAAAACATTTTATTATTAGAATGAAAATCAACTCCAATGTAAATTTTTATAAAATATTCTTATGTTTTCCAGTAAAAAAAAAATAAAGTTATTACCCAAGAACCAAAACACATTTTTTTCAATCTTTATATCCCATAAATTGCTAAAAGTTAAGTTTCCGTGCACATTAGTAACTTTACCGTTTAGTAATCGTCTCACGAACTTATCTCCGATCAGCAAACTTTAGTGGAACTGCAAGAGGAAAATACTTCCGTAAATTGTTTTTCAATAACTAACTTTATAAGGGTTGAAGTGTATTCTCATTTTAAAAAATCATGTAACAGCTTCTATACAATCCTTTAAAAGTCTGAACCCAAGTGGGTCGGACTACAGGTAACTCCAAACCGTGGAGAAAACCCATGAACATGTGTGTTAGTACAGATAAGTCGTAGCGAAGGGGATTCATAGGGGATTTCAATTTGACCCCAGATGTTGACAACAGAACCCAGAAAATGGACCATCTTATTAGCTCCGCTTATTTTCCTGACTGTCCGCCAACTTTTTGGTTTCACCTATCTGAGTATGCTACAGTACACGTAAAGAAACTTCTCTACAGAAGACCAAATATGTCGTTCTGCTAAACTCGTCATTAAACGTAACTCAACTTCAATAAAGTGATGCAAATGACAAAAAATTTAAAATAAGCTATTTCTATTCCTGTCTAAACACATCGCTTTTGCCTCCATCGCCGGGGGTGAACTGACCTTGCGACTATTCCCCGACTTTTTTGCGACACTGTATAAAGCAATTATTAAAACACTGCAATATTCTTGCACGTATTACCATAACCATTAATAGAATATTCACTGCTTGACATGTCTCTGCCACGAACTAACAAACTTCCTCGATGAAATAGATTACAATATTTACCTAAACTTTAATATCATCAGTTATGCTGCCGCTGACTTGAAAAATAACTGAAAATTTTAACATGGTCTGTGATTTGGTACACATATTGATTTAACTGAGGAAACACGAGTAACACATATACGTCACGAAAAATAGGTACTTCTTACCTTTTTCACTCCAGTTGTCGCAACTAACCAGTGTCATTCGACCCTAAAAAGCGTTCTATTTGAACTTCCAGAGTTCATTGGCTCCTATAAGAAGCATAAGTTTAAATTGACGAAAACAAGGAAGACATATATTTGGTATTGTTTTCCTAAAGCCATTGGTTTTATTACACTCAGTCGGGTTATATTGGAATGTGTCAGGTTGGTTACAAAATATCGATGTTTTTATTCATTCATAAATACTGACAAATCTCAAACAAATCTCGAGAATGCCAGAGTGTATTTAGTATATTTTGCGAAAAGAAAGATTGCTAAATGTTTCCTTCTGAACTGAAATCTTTTTTTTTTATTGACCTATGCTTGTGTCGAAAAAGTACGACCAATCAAGCTTCACCGGACTTGGAACTGAAATCAAGTGTCTCCTGTTGATTCCGTAAAACAATTAAATATATCAAATGTAAAAAAGAGCTAATTGTGCAAAAAAACCTGTTTAAAATGCAAAGACTGCTGATTGAGCTTGTTTCAAATAATTGTATCTTTTTTAAAATTTCACGATAAATCGTTTTAAAGTTACAAAAATCGGCGCCCTTTCATTTGACATGTCACACAGTACAATTCGCAAAACTTTTTTAAAGCCTAATTTATCACCCATAAGTGTCCTTCATGTTTCAAATTCATTATTTAATGTCACACGTCTATCTGTGGGTTACGGATGTAAATGCGTGTACCGAATTTCAACTCGATCGGTCCAGGAGTTTCGGAGGAAATAGGCGCTGAGTCCGGGACGGACAGACACCCGAGTGATCCCATATAAGGGTTCCGTTTTTCGTTTTTGAGGTACGGAAACCTAAAAAACTTAATGGCGTCAGCCCAGAAGTTAAAAATCAAGAAGTGTTTAAAACCACACTTAAAAAGACAGAATCAAAATATACGCACAAAAACTTATTTTGTTAATAGCTTGACCAACTCTCTAAATCCACTATTTTCTGCAACAATAATTCATGAAATTTTCAAATCACGAAATTATGACGTCATTGTACTCGTATTCTACCCCAAAACCCACGCAAAAACGTGACTGCAAAATAAAGCGCAGTAAAAACAGTTTTTAGAATTATATCAACGAATTTCAGTCGCTTATCCGAAAACATTAACCTTGAAGATACCCACAATAATACTATTATTATCTTAATACACAGTAATTCTGACAAATGGTCGGTTTTGGATTACGTCATAAGTGCAGCTGGCCAAACAGACTAAACCGTGCTGTGAATATAAAGTAGATAGTTATGTTGTTTGAAGGTTGAAAGTGCGACACGATTCGGTAACCTTTAAATTCGCTGAGTTAAGGAGCCAAATCTTCATGATTTATGATAACCTGGTGGTCAAAAGAGAAGAATGTTTAGAAAGATAGATAAAACATTTACTAAAAATAAGGTACACAATGCAAAACAAAAGAAATAAAAAATTAAGGAAATACAAAATAATAAAAATAATGCACAGGTTTATAAGATGTTGCATAAGCAAGTTTATTGTTACTATAATAATTGACTTGCAAAAAAACCATTATTCTTCTGCTGGTATAATTATCTAAGGCTTCACCTTTGGTTGGAATGTAATGAATTGATGCCCATTATTGCCCATGTTTGGCAGGCGCAGTGCTATTCTCTAAGGCCGATTTCTAGTGCTCGAAGCTGAATCCACCGTGAGTTTTCAAATCGGAATTCCAGACAAGACGAATGCACACTAGCGCCCCAAGTGCGGGCGTGGCGGCGAGTCGAAATAAAACAGCTTCGAGATTTTGACACTTATGTATCGGATGACGTTTATTTTGGTATTCTGTAAGGGTTTTCCCCTCCTGCAGTCGTTATTGATAACTTGGTCAATCTGATGCAGCTGCTCATTTACTAAATTGTCAGTCAACAACAAGCATATAAAAATGTTCATGTCCATTGCGAAGATGGGTTCCTGGACCAATACTAAGGCATAGAATACCTATTGTATACCTTGGTGTGCTCTTGAGTGTACCTTTACTTGTACACACACAGTAATCGTCACCACTTTGTAAATATGATAATATTTAAAACTAGCTTAGCTAGAGGTCATTAAAAGTTTGTCATGGTAATAATTAACATAATTATTAAATATTTTAATTTTTAATTGTTTTCATTGAATGCCAGGACAAACTTTTTACTACCACGTTATATATTTAGTTATACGTTAACCTTTTCTTTTTCATATTAGTTTACCTGTTTTAATATTTTTTTAAATAATTAATAGTTCTACCATGTTCTACTATTTTTTTTTAATAAATGTTTATTTTGTTTTCTCTTACAAAAAATATTCAATTAGATACAGCCGCCTAAAGTGATTCGCGTACACAAATTTGGAAACATGTAATAGCTAATGTTATTTACAATACGATTTCAAATCCCGATACTTGTTTATATCCCAGGTTAAACCTGGTTTCCATACGCAGTGACGTCACGTACCTCGCAGGTCGTTGGCCGTCCCAGCTGTTCCCGAGTCTACGTCACGTCTGATGTGTGAGGGTGACAAATGTTATTACTTCCAGGTCTTCTTCTAATACTGGACGCTTCTAAAATTAAGTATAGTAGAATACATTACTTAGTTATGGGTTACTGAGATATCTGATTTTTTTTCTTGATTATATCACCATCAATAATAATTCTTGAATGGAAAAAAGTACCTACATTTACGTTCATAATTTTCAAACACATAAAATAAAAATTAAATCGACTCCGCAATGTACAAAACAATAGTTTCTGAACGAAATCAATCGCAAATCAGTTAGTGTCGCGTCGTCACCACTACTACACTACGTCACTACTTGATTTTAGGAGAGTAATGGATTGGAATTGCTTCCTTATTTGCAATCGTTTCTTTTTGTTTTGTTTACGATACCTGATACTTGTTTGTTTTTTGTGTTTTACTTTCTCTTTTTCAGTGTTCATAGCAGCACGATATAAATAAAGGGTAAAACTTAACTGCAAAATAGCTCCGATTCAATCTAATCCTGAAATGTTATCAGGCTAAAAGTTATACTTTCGTCTGAAAATTAACGCAGTATTTTTACATACCCGTTTCTATATTGGCAATAAATTATTTAATTTATATCTGTACATAAGTATTGAGTTATAAATATCCGATGCTATCATACACCGTTAAATTTGTTTCTTTATTGTTGGTCGATTTTACTTATGAATACCTATGAAATACTTTTTATTCGTCCTTCAAAAATAAAATTGTTTCAACTTTTATACATCAAAATACAATACAACACAAATAATTGACAGCTCATATATGTCCCCACCGAGGGGCTCGAGCCCACCCTACTAGGAAAATATTAGAGCCAAATATAAATACATTAAATACCTAATACATTAAAGCATCTATGGACCAGCAGTGATTTTTTTTTTACATTTATTCCATTTGCACGTGTAGGCAGACCACCCACCACCGGATTTAATAAAAATACATTGTTTTTCTCTTTATATTTAGTACAATGTAAAGCAATTCGTATTATATTACATAAAAAAAACATTTTCGGTGGTCTTTGATGTCTTATATCTCGTGTTTTCTTTTGCGGATATATCGAATGTGTTCCGTGTTATTATTTTACCCTCTCTCGAAATAGACAGAATCAAAAGACTTTGTGGTTTTGGAACGTGTTTCTACGTTACAATGACCTTATATATTTAAATTAAACAGATATTACGTTACAGAATAGAAATTACATTTTCATCGTTAATTGAAACACGCCCAAAAAAATTGTGGGCAAAAGCAAATATCTAGTGTATCGGTGCAGGTGGTATAGTAGCTAAGAATACTAACTTCGTCAAATATCAAAGTTAGATTTGAACCCTTCTTGGTGGAGATTACAAAAATAAGATGAAAGCATAATGAATTCTACTAAAACTAGTTCTACCGCTTGACCATAAGATTATTGCATGACAAATATTGTAAGCAAATAAACAACGACGGAATAAAAATAAAATTCTTACTCTATGAGGAAATCTAATAAATTCAGTGACAGTTCAATTTCACAGCTAAATCATAATTCTTTACGGCAATAAAGACATGCCTCAAGCACGTTTTACAGATAAAAAAAATGTTATGGCCATAATCGTAAAAAGGTAAAGGAAAAAATCACGCCAGCGTCACAGACCACGCCACAGTTATTTTATAAGCTGTGCAATAACTCAACATACTGAATTCTACTTGATTTTTCCTAACAATCTTTTGTACACTGTGGTTTTGACGTAGTATGAAAAGTAAAAGCTTTTGTTCGGAAGCAGTAAAAGCGACTCAAAGTTGATAGGCAAATATTCCGCTCATAAATCCTAACAATGTGCTACTGTTTCAATTTGGTAGGGTTTTCGACTTCCGCGTGACATTTTTAAGTTTTTGATTTTTTTCATTTAGCGTAAATATAAACAGATTTTTATGAATAAAACAAAAAAAAACTATAGGAAATTATAAAGTCGGCTTTGCACACTGAGGACTGGCTCTGGCCTTTGGCATTTAATAACTTTGACATCAAAAATAGTTTTCTACAGGCCCAAGGCTCATATTGAAAAGCTTTGCTATTATTATAATCTGAACATAATCTCAAGCTGTATAATTATTATACCAATGAAAATACGAAAGAGTCTATTGCAATTGGATGCCCGGAGCTATGTTTTTGGCCACGTTTCATCAAACAAAGAGCAATGACCTAAAGTCTTCCTAGCCACAGACTAAATAAAAACGAAGATAATACTATACAACTCACTTGTAATAGGAAAAAAAAAGGTGATGGTGGCTGGATGAGAGAAGAATGTGTATTGTGGTCATTTGTGGTGCCCACTATGTCCATTGTCCAGGTAGTGGACTACTACGAGCTGACATGGACAAGAAATAATGGTATAATATGTTTAATTTTTTCGATTTTCATTCTTATTACTCATTTTATTTCTGTACCATATTTTTCAAATTTTATATATAAATCTTTTAATAGTATTGTAAATAAATGTAGTTCCATTCATTTAAGGAAGGCCTAGACTTTTTCAGCTTAGACTTAAAATAAAAAGTAAACATTTTACTACAACAAAAATTAATTAATGTAATACTTAATGGCGAATCAGTAAAAGCAAAGCACAACCTTTCTGCCTTTTAGATCCAAAAAAGTAAGAAGCAAGTTTGCATACACATAACAGATAGCTTACGAATGAAATGTGCGCAAGGCTTAGGGTGGTCTTTATCTGTTTAGTCTATGCCTGTACCTCACTTTGTTTAATCTTTTCTTATCTCAAAGGAATCGCCACACGATGCTGAAACTTGAACAGCTTTTAATTAGACTTTTTAATTCCGATCTGTTATTTTACCAACCGATTTTTGTTCATAAAAATCTTTGTGCTGCTTATAATATATTAATATTAAGATCTAGTGATAAATACAGCGGTTGGTTTAGGGTTGCAGGTTCAAACCCAACAAGGGCAAACATTTGTGGGATGATTTAGTGTTTGCCTTATGTCGGGATGTCGTATATATAAACACGTATTTATCTAATCTAAAGTCCAGCAATGGGCATAAGCCTCCCGGCATAGCGGCAGTGAATGTGATGATGATGTATTTTTTATTTTTCAATTGTAACAGTCCAGTTGGTTCATCTATACTAATATTATAAAGAGGAAAGGTTTCTTTGTTTGTTTGCATCGAATAGGCTCCGAAACTACTGAACCGATTTCAAGAATTCTTTCACTGTTGGGAAGCTACATAATCCCTAAGTAACATAGACTATATTTTGTTTTCAAAAAAATTAGGGATCCTTAATGAAACTTCAATAATGTAACCCAAGGTGTAAAGTCAAAGTCAAATAGTGTTTATTCAAAGTAAGATTTCACAAATCATTTTTTGACGTCGAGGCGGGTTCACAATTTGGCTGTCTTCTGTGGAGAAGAACCCGCCGGAAGAAACTCCACAGGCGTTGCATCTTTTCAAAATATTTTTACATAGGTAATTATTATTTTATACAATTTGATTAATATAACAAAGAGTGCAGCCGAAATATGAAATTAAAAGAAGGCAACCAGTCAAAGTAGAAAAACTAAACTATACAAACAATAAAACAATCGGCAATCGACTAGAGCAGACCAGTCCCCCCAAGCAGCACCACGTTCACGGGTTTGACGTATGGGACAGCCATCGCCGGGCTCAACCATATTAGAGGGAACCCAACGACCCGGCCCACACCCACCCGGCCCACCATAAAAAAATACGTATTTCCTAATAATTGAAAATGCTCCGAAAGTACTGAACCGATTTTGGTGAAACTTGACACAAAGTTAGAATAAACCTTAGGAAAGAACATAAGCTACAATTTACTGCGGGAAACTTTCTCATTCCCACGGGGAAAATTGTTAAAGCAGGTGGAGTTGGCACAAAGATAGAATAGACAATGCGGAAGAACATAGGCTAACTTTTACCGCGGGAAAATTCCTCATTCCCACGGGAAAAACTATTAACGCGGGCGGAGCCGCGGCGGGAAGCTAGCATATAAATAAATAAATTTGTAATACCTAAAAAGTTAGCATAACTTTCAGAACATCCATCAGACGCCTACGCAAGAGTTCAAAAGGAAGAGTTGGGTTCCTTTCAAGTATTTTCACAAATTAAGATTAAACCTAAAAGAGATTTCTTTTATTAATTTAACTGCATGAAAATAATTATAATTATTAAATTATCAAACTATTAAAATTAAAGTGCTTATACATATTTGGGATTTATAATATTTAATTTTAGGCACCGTTAAAGTCAGTTTTAATGCTAGCCAGAATTTAAAATATACAATAAAAAATTTGTTATTATATTATATCTTGCTGTTTCAACATACAAGTTTTCAATTTCTCTATTATTTTTTACAGGATATCGTTTATTCTTCATGTAATGCCATATCGTCGGTTATACGCCGTATATTATTCTCCTATAACCAGTAACGTTTATGACCCGGAAGTAGGCCAAGAAAGGATTAAATGGATACTCACCCTTAGGGATCCTTAGGGTTGAGCTCTCTGATTTATAATAGCCTTACAATATAAGTGTGATAGATCGTGGAAATTACTGTAATTAGTATAGATTCATATCTTTTGAACGATTTAACTAAAGGTTTAAGTAATGAGATTTATATTATAGTAATTACCTATACTGTTTCATATCACTTAAAAACTCAAAAGTAAATCTATAAAATGTTACATTTATTACTATGTTTCTTATTGTTTTTAAAATTTGTTGTTTGATTTTATGAGTAGATTTTAGAAAACACAAATTGTTGTCTGACGATTTTGTAATTTGATTACTTGAAATACAGCCCTTTTTATAAGTTAAGGTGCCCCATTGTATTATTATTATTATAACTTTAATGAAATGCGGCATCTTACTCTACGAAATTTTAAAAAGTCTGATAATTTATTACTGAAGGTATTAACCTTTTAAATTTATGGAAATATGCTAATTTAGCTTTCGTTTTTACGCCCCACTTCTGAGTTGGACCGGGGATGTCCCCAATTTATCGATAAGCTTTATGGAAATTCAATTCTGGATGAATTTAATTAATAAAAGTCGTTGAGAACCTGTCTCCCGGTATTCCGAATTTAAAACCGTAATTATTTCGTAACCTCAATCTTTAGAAGCATTGTGATTGGGAATTGGAGTCTAAGTTTGATCAATTCGATTGTTTTCGTAAAATCTCAGCGATTATATACACCGACGTGAGATGAGATCGAACCATCTTTAAATTGCTATTCTGTAAAGCTAAATAACAAGAACAGGCGGCCAAAATCTTGACAAAATTTGATATGCCTAATCTATTACGGTAGATTTTATTTATCTACTAGTTTCTTAAATTTTTGTGATGTGAGTTTTAAGCCCTGTGCTGTTTTGTTTTAAAAACATGGTTTAGTATCGTTTGATAACATCAAACCCAGCCCGTATCAGTCTTCTGCTGGACACCGGTATCTCCTAATGCACGCCACACTGAGCGCAATCATCGGCTTTTTCCATTAAGTTCTGTTACTGCGTTATCTAGATTAATTAAATTAAATTCAAGAGGGCGTGGGTTGATTCATTGAAGTATAACTACGTCCAACTTTAAAATCGAAAACTTATCAGACTTCGATAGGACTTTATAAGTCTGTCTGTATCTACGTCTACACAATCCCAAACGAAAGTAAATAAACCAAACGCCTGATTCTCTGTTTCCGAATCATTATCTTGGATCCCGCCCGCGTCCACTGACCTGCGCACTTTATTCTCGGGTTATGAGCATTAGGGATAAACCGGTATCCAATTTTCCAAAATCACAGTTTCGACACAGTTGCTCTATTGATCGGAAACAAAGTTTGCGGAAGACAAACATTTCTGGTAAGTGTGCGTATAAATATTCCTTGATATCAAAATCTTGTCTTTTCTATTCCATTCACTCAGCCTAACGAAAAATGTGTAACGAGAATAGTTTATGTTATCATACCTATAAGTTGTTTTCGGACTCTTTTCTTTTTTTTTTGATGATTAGTTTGTAAATTCATTTACTATGCTCTACTATTGAATGTACAAATTAAAGCAAATTGGACACTTTCTCTCCAATTTGCTGTACTAGTCAGGCCGGTACAGCAAATTGGACGTTTTCCCTCCTGTACTAGATTTTATAATAGAGCAATTCAGACATTACTTTCTTCTATTTGTTAGCTGTTAGTTTTCATTAAATTTAAATAATATAAAATTATCTTAGTTTCCGTATCTGATGTGCGGCAGACCCAGACGATGATAGCGAGACGAGCTAGACGCCTTCAGCGAAACATGGAAGGAAGAGGCACAGGAAAGAGAATCATAGAGGGAGCGAAGAGAGGCCTTTGCCCAGCAGTGGGACACTTAAGGCTAATTAAGATAAGATAAGATCTGATGTGAAAGAAAAAGGGTTTCCTATTTCAACAGATTACTTTAAATTCCTTCTGATTGCAAACCTAACTGGTCTAGACACACCAGATCGTTACGCAGTTGTCATAATTATCTCGACATGCTAAGAGAAATAGACCTTTAATTTAAACCAATTTGTTACAGATTTTATAAACAAATGTGCACTACCCACTTTTGTCTTGAAATTTGGTATATATGTTAACGGAAATGTATGAAATCCGTCATTGTATACAATTCCTAGGAAATGTATACAATGCCTAAAATCGCCAGGAAATGTATGAAATAAATTATATTAGACACATTTCCTAGGAAATGTATACATTTCCTAAATAGCGATCGGAAATGTAATACATTCAAGATGTCA
Organism: Teleiodes luculella; assembly: GCA_948473455.1. Lineage (NCBI taxonomy): Eukaryota > Metazoa > Arthropoda > Insecta > Lepidoptera > Gelechiidae > Teleiodes > Teleiodes luculella. The sequence continues at coordinate 15,294,371 of OX419592.1, read as the reverse complement.
ATGTTTAAGCTGGGAAAGCGGAGCGAGTGGAGGATATTGCAACAGAAGTATATCACTGCTGCACTGTTGCTGCTTGTGTACTACTCGTACAGAAGGGATATTTACCTCCCCGCACCAAAACAAGTTCCCTGCTCTATATCCCTCCACTCTCTGCATCCCGTAGGCGCCGCCAAACTCTGCCGGATGGTGTTGCGTGGTATTTCACGAAGCATAACGATTATTCCTTTGATTTTCATTTATATCTGGTGATTGTCTGTTATAAAAATTAAAACCAGGTTGGTTCTTTGGAGTGTCCCACCTGTGGTATTGCATCACCCTATCGGGCGTACGCTTGTGCAAACATTTAGTACCTATATACCTACCAGCCATGAATAAGAATAAATAGATAAATATTAGAGTGTAATTATTAATATTTTTATAAATATAGCCCTTATAAATATTTTATATTTATGTTACCTGGGTGGCTTTCTTTACATAGTTAAAAAAGGCTTTTGCTTTTACATGGCGTATTATTTACTTAAACGATAGACTGTTTACTTATCAAAGTAAAGTTTGAGTTTTACAAGCTTTAATTATAGTTTTTGTGCTAGCTACGCTGTAAAAAACAATAAATAGCTGATTTTTAAAGTTTAATTCACAAAAAACCTTTTAAATATATAATATTTTACTGTATGATTATTACATTATTTCAACGAGAGCCAAGGCAAACATTCTAATTGTCAGTATAACAAAGTGTTTCATTTGTAATATTCACAGATAACTCTGATTCTCAGTTTAACAGGGAGCTTTGTTCATTTTATTCACATAAAGCATTAGTTTTATACATTTCCTAATACAAGTTCGGAATTTTATACAATTCCTAGGAAATTCATACATTTCCTAGGATATGTGTGAAATAAATAATCTTTGAAACATTATTTCATACATTTCCTAACGAGCTCCGGAATTGTATACATTTTCTAGGAATTGTATACAATTCCTGGATTTCATACATTTCCTGTAACATACCTATATAGATCGTTTCCCTAAAATTTGAAACAAAATATTTGTTGCTAAAAATGTGACCAGGTGTATTGTGTACAAAAAGATTTTCAGTAATATTCATAACACGTAACAAAGGTGACCGAACTCCAAAATACAGGAAACATTCCGTGTAGGCAAATCAGAACTTTTCTTAAAACCCTCTCACGTTTGGAATACAATTCGTAAGCTCGTTTTGTTTTTAAAACCACCAATACAACGTTTTAGTGTCAGGATAATGAAATAGCCAGGTTGTTGAACTTCTCAATCTAAGTATTCCGGATGTTTGGGACGAAGGGTAAGTTACTAGTAACTGGGAAGTGAAAACAGTAAACAGGCTGGCACAGTTCCCTTGTTAATTCAACCAGTTTGATGGGATTACCATCTTCGTCCCTTTGATATATCTTATTAATAGTTTGGGGTTGGAAAGTTGTATTAGACTATTAGCAAGTTCCTTGCAAAATAATATCACCTTAATTTCTAAAGCAGTGGAGCTAAAAGCTTTATCCAACAAATTGGCAAACGCCTAAAAGAGAAGTTATGTGAGTCCTCCGCGCAAAGTCATTCCTGCCCCTCTAACATGCCCGTCCACGCGTGACAGACATAATTTTGTCGTGCGTATTCTCTTATCCTATTGGAGGATATTTCAATATGGCGGGTTTCTCGTTACTTTTGACAGATAAATGTGCGACAAACTTTTGTCATAGCACTGCATGTTACGGGGGCTGGTACAAAGATTATCTGTTGCGATTCAGCGTGGTAATGCCGCGAGCGTGTTAGAATTTCCAGCGGCGAATATCTACTCGTAATTTTCTTTACTATGTATATTTTGGTAAAATATAACATTCAATAAATAATTATGTCGCTCCCTTCAAATTCAATAAGAAATGCTATTTGTGAAGAACACATTCATAGTTACCAAGCCAGACCAGAAAAATAAAATACCTCGCTGTATTTGCTGCGGAATTTCAGGAGAACTATTTTTATAATAACAATAAGTTGCTGTCCGAAACATTAAAATAAAAACAAGTTTTCGTTTTTTTTTCTGGTCAGACTATTATGTATTGTTTTGTAAATTGATTAAATAACTGGTCCTATTTTCATCATCTAATGTTATAAATGATTATAATGACATGTGAAGACTAACTTCTTAGAAGCAATGGATCTATACAAACTGACGAAAATGTATTCATAAAGTTATTGTTTACAATGAAGGATGTTCTAAGGGCATTCCTTAAGAGTTCAAAGAATTTATTTTTTACTTTTGGGTATTACATCACATAGTGAAGTCAACTTTATATTATCTTTTCCGGTGACTTTAAAAACTTGGCTGTCTTCTGTGGCGAAGAACCCGCGAAAGAAACTCCACAGGCGTTGCATTTTTTAAACATATTTTTACAATTATTATAATTACCTACTAATAACAATGTTTGCATGTGAGCAATGCTAAGCCCACATTGCTCTTTGTTTACAAAATTCTTGTTATAAATAATACCAATTTGCATGTGTATCTTGTTTATGTTGACAGAGACTACCATGCACTAAATGAGCAAGCACGTCTTAGATTAGCAAACGCATGTATGTGCATTTTTGTATATTAGTTATGAGCTTGAATATCTTAGTTGAGAAGCTTTAGATTAAACTTTAGGTTCTTTTGTGTAAATTTGATGGTAAAAGCTCACCCAAAAAACCTACGGTAGTATCAAATAATAGGTAACAATCTTACAATAATATAAATAAATAATAACAAACATTTTAGGTACATTAAAAATATTAAAAAATAAAATATTATGTTTAGCAGATCAGATGTAATTAAAACATCTAGATTAGATGTTGAGAAAACAAAGTTCAGTGTCAAGGCACATAATCCTACTAATAATCACAGAATAAATAATAGTACTAGTAATAATTATAAACGCGAAATTTTGTGAGTATGGATGTATGTGTGTTACTCTTTCGGAACTGAATAGATGATAATGAAACTTTACAATAATTTAGCTTCTACATCAGAATAACACATAGGCTACTTTTTACCGCCGAAAAATACTTCTTTCCTACGGGAAAACCTGTTAACGCGGGCGGAGCCACGGGGCGGAAAGCTAGTATATTATAATAGTACATCAGGCTATGTTGCCTGGTAAAAATTGCTACCTTTACAATACGTCCGCCTTTTGATTCTTGTGTGTGTATTTTATTGTTATTTATATGCTGTTTATATTAATATTGTATAGTATTTGTGTTGCATAACATTGGATGAATAAATTGATCAAGGCGAAGTATATTTATGAAAAGCTCTTCCTCATTTTAAAACCCTTTCGATGGAGATCAGAACTCCGGGTTTATGTTAATTGACTTTCATCCTCTAGTTATCTTATATTAATTTTACTGAAAAGGGGTTGATTTAAAGAGAACAAATTCAAAAGGAAGCAATCGATTCAATTCAAAGTCCACCTTTGCTAGTTTCTCTCACAATTGTACTGAATATTTCCTCCGTGGTCGAGTGGTCAAAAGCTCGCCTGACGTTACGGAGGTTCCGGGTTCGAATCCCGGTGGGACTCTCGTCGATCAAACATCACTTTGTGAGACTCCTCAGTTTGGTTAGGACATTGCAGGCTGAATCACCTGATTGTCTGAAAAGAAAGATGATTCCGTGATTCTGAAGGCACATAAATCCGATGGTCCCGAATACTATCTACGGATGTAGTCGTTATAGGAGCTTTGTCGGAAGCCTAAGGCGGTTCTATAATTCCGACACCAGGGTTTGTGAACTAGGTTAACTAGGAAACCCACACGATAAGCAATAAGCAGCAATTACAAGTAAGCAACTGAATATATCGGGAAATATCTCTAAAGCCTTTAAAAGGCAATAACTAGTACTATGTTATTTCCTAATACTAAGACAACATCAATACAAGGAGTTCTATCGGTCAGTGCTCCCAGCCTCAGCCTCAGTTCAGCTGGTCGCCTGGTACATCAACGCGATCACTCACAGGATTACTCAGAACCAGCTATCGACTTTAAGCAAGTGGCAGATAAATCAGCAGATTATGCTGCCCTGCCAGTTTATGCGACCTTAGGAGAATTTGGGTAAATAGTATGGAGAAACTTTAAAAATAGCATGGTGCAGAGGTTTTTTTTATCTACTTTGCTTTTCAAGGTATTTTTTTTACTAACACTTTCTCTAAAAGTTCCGTTTGAAGCAAAATAATGTAGAATGAAACACCAAATCTATTTTTTTAATTTCAAAAAATAATTTAAAATTTAAAATAATGATGATCATGGGGACCTGCCCTAATAGCGACGTTTAATGCATCATATCCGCACTTAAAGAAAGTTGTACGTTTTTAAAAAATAAAATAAATTGCGCAAAAATAAAGTGCCATCATCAGCGTTCTGTACGATTCAGCCTATTATAATAAAACCAAACAAAATGAAGTTAGATAAACAAACTACTTTTTGCTGAGAAATAACACAATTTAGCTCAAGTACTATGAATTCTAAAAGACAGTGCTAGGCTTTTATTTGGAAGCATAAAGATAACAACCACGGGCTTTTATTTTATTCAAGGACTATTTTCTGAAGTGCAGGAATTTGCGTTGTTTTATTCAAATATTGTCCTTAAACGTGCTTAAACTAAAATTTTAAAAGCAATAAAGCTCTATGTTGTTTCTATATATTTTTAAATTTTTGTGATTTAGTTACGTGTAAACGTAAAATTTGTTCGACACTAAAGTATTTTTTATATAATTATTTACAATTTCCATTTCTTTTCTTATATCGGGATCTGTTCATTCTCTACCTTGTATAGAGTAACACACAGATATATAAATAGTTTGCATACGAGTATACACTATACCTGTAGATAGGCTTTCTTGTCTATCTCAAAATTATCTATTTATCAGTTTTCTCTAACTAACATAAAGGTTGGCTGGAAGAGATCTCTGCGTAGAGATAAGCTCGCCTTTGTTGTGAAAATACTGACTGATGTTGTTTTTTATTTATGTGTGCAATAAAGTATATTAATAGTACTGTATAAGTGTACATGAACTCAAATGTCTTAATTACTTCCTGTTCTCACAAGACGCAGTTTGTTTGTTCGTCTCAGATAGCATCTCTGGTATATCAATTGGGGATTATAAGATCGTTGGTCTGAAACTTTACAACTGGGTTGGCGCTGGGCGATGAACCAGTGGTACAAATCGAAATAATAAGTCCAAAGGTGAGTAAAATCAACTATGTTCCTTTATCACGCTGTAGAAAAAAGAAGTTTTATTTTACAACTTCTTCTTCTGTCTTTTCTTATTTATTATATTTATTCTATTTGGGAAGTGAACAGCAGTCCAACAAGGTATACAATTAAAATAATATATACAAAATGCCAATAATAAACTTCCACATATCATACATCGGTAATTCTGGGCCAATTTAAGTCTAAATGTCGCCGTATGTTACTTTTGTACCTAATAACAAAAAACCCAATGTACATTATCATGCCTTCGAAACACAGCTCTTTTTGTAAACGTATATTAGTTTAAAAGATACCTAACCAAACCATCCAAGAAAATAATGAACACGTCAGCTAAAATAAAAAAAAAAAAAAAAGATCACAGGCTTGTAGTTAAATTTTTATCATTTTGATTTATATCAATGCATTTCATTTCTTCCTCATAGTTAGTAATGCATGTGCCTACTAAGCGCAGGGTTGTGGGTTCAAACTCCACCCTGGGCAAATAATTTGTATGATGAACACTTGTAGTGCCTGAATGCTATTTATTTACATACAAGTAAGTATGTATTCGTCAAATACATAATCATATCAGCTGTTTGATATGCATAGTGCACCATAGCATGAGGCCATGGTCTTGTGTAAGATTCCCCCACAGATTTGTTATTAAAGTTACTTGCAGGTAGGTAATGTATAAATATTTCAGATAGGTTAGTTTATATTCTATTTGAATGAAGTCACCAGACGGGAAAAAACTTACATACACAGACGATACGACGCAACAAAAAACCACTTCTAATTGAATACTCGTAGATATATCTATCTATCATATTCAGTACGCAATGAGCTAATTTTTAAATTTGTAGAACAATATGCCCTTCATTGTTATTTGTTACTTTACTGTGAAAGTTAGGCTACAAATCACTACATAGTATAAAATAAAGTCACTTTCTCCGTCCCTATGTCCCTATGTCCCTATGTCCCTTTGTACGCTTAAATCTTTAAAACTACGCAACGGATTTTGATGCGGTTTTTTTTAATAGATAGAGTGATTCAAGAGGAAGGTTTATATGTATAATACATGCATAATATACTGAAGGACAACCCACAATAACCATTTTCCCGTGCGGAGCCGGGGCGGGTCGCTAGTATTTAATAAAATTAAATGTGTGCGAGTGTGGGGAGTCCGACCATTGTGAACGACTGTTCACTCTACTCATTTTCCGGTGGCATTACCGAGCTGCATTGTCTCACCCCGGCCGCCGAGGAGTGGTTGAAAAATCCAAAAATTTCTTTATAGGATCCATTGCGATAGCTGCCATACGACATGAAGTTGAATGTTATTTTGTCGCTATATAACAGCTGTAAACATAATATGTGATCTTGAAGATATATTTAAAATTTAAATAATTAGCAAATATCTGCTAAAAACGTCAGTTGTAGCGAAAAGTAACAAAAGGTTTTATCTTAAGAAGCCGAATGAATTGTGTCAAATGTAGACGTGTTTTTCTGTTTCCCAAATTGTATATCATTTGCATTGTAAATGAAGCAATTCTTGTAATAACCTGTGAATAATAAAGATACAACCATGGATACAACAATAGTGAACAATGAAACACTAATTGAAAAGTCATCGTGGAAACCTTTGCTAAGACAAGTAAGTTATTAAAATAAAATTTTACTAATATTATTAAATGAAATAATTTCCTTTTTCTATAATACAGTAATAAAATAACTAAACCTATTTTCGTCTTCATTTTACATATATTTTGTTAGTAATAACATTTAATAAACCTGAGTAATTTGTATTGAAGTGATGAGAAATAGAGTTTTTCATGTGTTCTTATTCTTTATTATTGTTTTCCTTAGTAATTTTCTTTCCATGCTGTAGCGAGTTCAGCTTTCGACTGCTCCGTTATGGGACAGCAGGTGAACTGAAATAAGAACCACGCCAACTTCTTTACTATTTCAGAATATATTCTGTAGCACAAATTATATTCCAGCACATACAACGCTCATTTTTTTAATAATATTTTCATAGACGAAATAAAACGTCAGAAAACAAAATCTTGCCATATAAAATTAATGTTGCAATCACATGCTACATCGCAATATTGTAATCTCATTCTTTTAGATAATCTCAATCTCAATGTTTTAGATATTGATATGCAGTGGTGTTTGGAACGCTTTCTTTACGACTGGATTTGCTCTTGGAGGACCGACTGTGATCATACCACAGTTGAGACGAGAAGCTAATTCCACCAACGCTGTTAGCCCGGAAATGGCTTCATGGATTTGTAAGTGATTCTAATCATTATTACTTACATCAGTCGCTTTGACTGTTTTTAAAATGTAGCAAGATAAATTATTAACATCTCTTACCGTGTTACCAAGATGACGCTATTGATTTCTGTGCATTTTTGGATAATATTACTGATAAACTTGAAACAACAGCAGTTTCATAAATCACAATGAAATTGACATGATGATATATCGTCTAAAAGTATAACCTACTCACTTACTTACTGTTTTTTTTTCAGCTTCAATACATGGTTACGCAGCCATACCGTGGTATATTCTACCGATTATGTCAAGCTGGATTGGAAGAAAGTACCCATTTTTCATTGTCAGCATTTTGTCTTTGGTTAGCTACATTATCTTCTACTTCAGCGTGACCACCACCCATATCCTCATCGCAGAATTCCTTCAAGCTCCTTTATTCACCTGTCAAACTACTATTTCTGTCATGATAGTCATAGAATATTCTTCTCCAAAACATAGAGGATTGTTTTTGACTTTAAAATCAGCATCAATGAACTGGGGTATGTGGGTTGCGAACGCTTTGGGAACATTTTTCCATTGGAAATATATTGCCGTATTTGGCATTGTATGTTCAGCTTATAACATATTGTTAATGTTTATAATGTGTGAATCTCCATCGTGGTTGGCTTCTAAGGAACGTTATGATGAATGTATAAAAGTACATAGATGGATAAAAGGTACAGATGTTGAATCTGAAAAAGAACTTACGGCTCTTATAAAATCATGCAAAATATATCACGAAGAACAGTATAAACATGTTTCGAAAAAAACTAAAAACTTAAATCATATTTTTGAAATCCTTACAGACAAGGCGTTTTATAAACCTATTCTTTTAAGTATGGGGGTAATGTCTTTGTATCATACTTCTGGGAAATTGATCTGTAGCGTTTATGCAATTGACATTATTAAGAAAATAACATCCGATGAGTCAACAGCGTACATTGGAATGCTTTTATTAGATGCTGTAACTGTAACCGGTATGTACATAGGTAGTGGCTTGTCTAAATATTTAAACAGAAGGACTCTGCTAATGACCGGCTCATTTGGCGGTATATTTTTCTTATTCATCCTAGCGTCATACTTGTTTTTCATAAAAATGAAATTTCTTCACGAAAATAAGTACGTTTCTTTGGCTCTATTAACATTGTTCTTTTTGTTCATTAGTTGTGGACCTATCATTTTGTCTTCGTCGATTTATGGAGAACTTGTGCCCTTAAGGTATAGGATTATAGGAATGATTTCTGTTGGAGTTTACGCACAAATTCTTCTCAGTACTACCTTAAAAACAGCACCTCTTATATTTAGAACTTTGGACGCTCATGGCGCGTTTCTTTTCTACGCAGCAATTTCTATCGCTATAATTTATTTTGTGTACAAGTTTTTGCCAGAAACTAAAGACAAAACATTGCAGGAGATTGAAGAACAATTTGTTGGTCCACTTGAAGAAAAAGAATTGAAAGAAATGGAACAAACTTTAACTAAATTGTAATTTTATAATTTTCCAAAATAAAGCTCTTTTGTTTCTCAAAAGCCAAAAGTTTTTAAAGTCTTGGTATGGGACGTATTGTATTGAATTTAACTAAAGATTTAAAATGTACCTCATTTTTTTATACCTACTGTAAGGTTTTTTAATTGGTTTGAATTGTTTAAAGTGTAATAAATATTAACGAGAATATAATTATAAACAAAGTAAAAAATATATTTATATCCAGTAATCTTCTTATATATAAAAATGGATTGCTGTTCGTTAGTCTGCTTAAAACTCGAGAACGGCTGAACCGATTTGGCTAATTTTAGTCTTGAAATATTCATGAAAGTCCAGGGAAGGTTTAAAAGGTAAAAAAAAAAACGAAAAAAAAAAAACAACGCGGGCGTATAGCCGCGGGCAGACAGCCTAGTTAATTAAATTTATTAAAGGTTCAAGCTTCTCACACAGCCACCTGACAATAACTGCAGGCAGTACATAACAAAATGATATAAATAACACACACACACGCAAAATATATATATATAATATGCACCATTTTGTTTATATTATCCTCTAACAAGGCATAATTTAAAATTAGGTTTAATCAAAATCATGGACATGTCCAAGATTTTGTAGTAAGTAGTTCTTATTTTTTCAGTTTTGAGAAAAAGCTTCCCCGCATACGAGTATCTGCTAAAAGCTATTTAAAAAGAATCATTTTGTCCACAGAATTATTATTATAATCCAGCCATTTTACTAAGTGATCACTTACGGTGCTTTCAATTTGATTTAAATTGACAAATAGCAAAAGTTACAATAAATTATAATCATTCAGCCTTTCTAAAGAACAATTTTATATTTAAGTAGGTGATCTTATCCTTTTTTTTTAATTTACCTTTGCTAATGTCGCAAAAGTACGACGAATCAAGCTTCACCGGACTTGCGGGGGAGCGGATGGCTCTACCCAAAGTAGTCATGTGCCAACGCGTCTAGGGGCGGCTCAAGGGAGCCTCGAACCTAAATCTAGCGCGTGGATACGGATAATTATCGTGAACTTAGGGATAGAAGTAGTACCGAATAACGGGAGCTTGTATCACTTAGCAATCTAGGCAGAGTTTTGAATGTAAGTGACCTACTCTAGTTCTGAAAGGAAATGCGAGATCTAACCCTCGGTATTCCAGCTGATGTGGACCATCAGACGACCTCGCTGGCTACTCCGGGACTCAGGAAATGACACTTGGCTGACCTCATTGGGAAATGATTTAGGTCTTCGATTGTCAGTCGACCCGATTTTGTGGTTACCAAACTTTTCGGAAAGTTAGTTTACTACTTAACTGTGTTATGTAAATGTAGTCGATGAGGCTGTAAATAGCTATAGTTTCGGATGAAAGGTTTTTAGGGTTCCGTAGCCAAATGGCAAAAAACGGAACCCTTATAGATTCTTCATCTCTGTTTGTCTATTCGTCCGTATGTCACAGTTTGTCCGAAACAATTAGAACTATACTATTGAAACTTGGTAAGTAGATTTATTCTGTGAACCGCATTAAGATTTTCACAAAAATAGAAAAAAAAATTTGGGTTTCCCTATACTTAGAACTGAAACTCAAAATTATAATACTGAAACTAAAAAAATAGGTCTTCAAAAATGATATTATGAGTTTAGTTTGCTCGAGAGACACTTCCAAAGTTGTAAAATGTGCTCCCCCCCCTGTTACTTCAAAAATAAAACAAAATTTCAACGAACTACAAGAACTTTTATCTTAAGTTACTTGCTGCTACAGAACCCTTCATGGGCGAGTTCGACTCCCACTTGGCCGCTTTTTTTTATCATACATACATAATGGTAGAAAAATATATTAGCGAGTCCGACCCTCATAGAGCCGAATTAATATTAATGGAATTAAGACGTTTTACTCACATCAATTTGATTATATTAATTGTGTAGTTTAAATACTGTTAGTTTTTATTTGTCTTTGAGTAGTGATATGTTTATTATAACACAAACTTACTTGCTTAGAGAGAAAATAATAAAATGTAACCTATAGGAAGTATAATTTTTACTTGACCTCGTTTCCTATTGTATAATAGGTATCTTGACATTTGAAGTTCAGACGCCGATTTATCACAGGCAGGCTCGTCTCGCGCGCGCGCGCGCGCTGAGATTTGACCTTGGATTGACAAATCGTCTGGCTGGATGTGTCAAAGGCAGGAAGTGATGCCTTAAAAAAAGCAAGAAACATAGTCCATAATAATTAAATAACTAATTTGAAACGAGAACAAAAAAGTCAACAATTATAATAAGTGTGTGAGGAAGAAAATATAGAAACAAATTCAAAAATATTTAATTTCCGTACATTATGAACCAATTTTCAATGAAAGAGGTTTATTTTTAAGAAGGAATATAAATAGTTTCTTCACGGCTCATAATATAAGCCTTTTTTTCTTCGTAATGTTGAAATTTTTTAAATGTAAAAGACACCATTAGAAATTATTATTATATCAATTGTTATGGTTTATGTATCAATTGTAATGGTAATAAATTTTTCTTTAGCCTGTACTAATATTATAAACGCGAAAGTTTGTGAGGATGTATGAATGTATAAATGTTTGTTACTCTTTCATGGAAAAACAAATTGATGAATTTTAATGAATATGATATGATATATGATAGCTTACACATCAGAATTATACATAGGCTACCTTTTACAGCAGTAAAATCCCTCATTCCGACGAGAAAATCTGTTGGCACGGGCATCGGAAAGTAAGCATTGTTTGTAAATTATTATGTTATCCTTACAGTACTGTGTATACGTATAGACGATGCAGAGATGCAACAGGGATACAGCCTTGAACTGCCAGTTTTGGGTCACAGCCCGGCCATGGCCATTCGGCTTCACCTGGTCTGTGTATATACAATGCGTTTTCTGTCCTAATCTGGGTGCCAACTGAGACACTCATTAAAAGCCACAGTTAAAACCCCTACAAAAGATTGAGATAGAAAATTTCAATCGCCACTATGTCTGCATGTGTAAAAACTTGACTTTACCTGTTGGTGGATTTTTTTTAATGTCTGGATCCACTCACCATGAATAAGATATAAGTAAAAAAAAATGTTTGTGTTGTATTTGAAGTAAAAAAATATTTGTAAACCTTTCTTTGAATAAAAACCTTTTGATTTTGATAAACTGGAATTATAATGATAAAATGGAAAATTAAGATATATCTTACTCGAATGGCTCAATGACCCAAAATAAAACATTTATATAAATAATATATAAAAATAAATTCTTAACTTGTATGAAATAGAAATAATATCGTAAAGAATGAAAGTTTAATTAATTTAAAGGAGAGAGCCTTAGACTTAGACTTTATTATTATTATGTGAGCATAAAGCTTATTCCACACCTCTCCTCAGAAGGGAAAGAGGCGGCGTTTACTCCAACGGTGGAAAAATCAAACCGCCGGAGGTCAGGTTATTATTATTATTATTATTAGACAAGGAGCAGGAGGATAAATTTCTAAATCAGTTCATAAACTAGTCGAATGTTCCTGACCTCGTTTAGTCGCATAGTAAACGACTGGTGGTTCAGAAGTTTAAACCATTGTCTCTCCATTCAGAAGACACGAGTTTAAATCCCGACACGGGTCAAGCTTTTCAGTAAGGACATGATATAAGCTGATAAAATCAATATATTTTGTCAACAAGAAACATTTCTGAGATTGACTAAGATAAGATTTTTCTTCGGTCATTGATCTTATATCCTATTAAGACGATTAGTTTTTCCAAAAACTTGTGCGATAATGTTACGCAAGGGGTTCATAAAATGTATTAGCCTGCACTACTGACCCAGTTCTGTAGTTCAAGGTGAGTCGACTAGCGCCTTTCCGCGGATGACTACTTTACCTGATGGTTTGGCACAGCCAATAAAATAAAGAAACACATGTTTATTTATGTAGACTTTAATTATACACATAACATAACACAAAAAGCAAACTACGCAGATAGATACGGAATATTTATAAAATTTAAATTTTAAAAAGAAATAATAAAAATTTAAATGTAGGCACAAAAAGTAAATGGCAAACTTTTTCCAAAGAATAAGTAGATGCAATGAAATTACTTTTTTTTACTATAAAAATGTTTGATAGCGCCTACGACTTAAAAATTAAAGCGACAGATATTTTTAAAACAGTATGCAATCTCTAGAAGATATGGTAATATACCTACCTATATAAAACTTTTCAATTCCTCTGTTCATTGACGTTTTTACAAGAGTAAAAATCTTGACTTCAAAAGCTAATCCAGAGTATGGACGATTTCAGGGTAGGTTTGAACCCCTCCCCAATATGGACCTTTATTACCTGGATTTGAAACATGATACTTTTGATCCCGTAAAATTGTGACGAATACGCGAGTAGATGTGAGTATGTAAGCAACAGAAGTATGTCATTTAACTATTAAGATTTAAAACGGCATTTCAATATATATTTTGCAATCTGCGAACCCAGAAATTTCTAAACACTGCACAAGCATCTAACTATAACAAATGACAGACTAACGAGCTGCCAACAACCACCCAACTTTATCAATTCAAATCTGAACAATTTGCAACATTGGACAATCGCGGTACCTCGCCGGTACTTGAGCGATGCACTAGTGACCCAATTCCGGCCAGTTCAGGGCCAATGCACCGGCCAGAATCGATACCGCCGTATGCCGCGGAAGGTGCGCCGAGTTTGGCTTCAGGAGGCTTTAATAGACTCATTATCTTTTGGTTTATTTTTTCATGGCTTACAATGGGATCAATCGAACTCTTTCACTGTTGTTGTTTATTATCGTGTGGATTTTTAGTTCAGCCTGCCTAACCGAACTGGGGAAAGTCTGACAAAGTGGTATTTGTTCGACGAGTGCCCCAACGGGATTCGAACCAGGAACCTCCGTAACGTCGGGCGAGCCTTTGACCACTCTAGAGTGGTCAAAGGCTCCGTAGTAGCTACTACGGAGACTGTTGTGTAACTCTTTTATGTTGGGGTCCGATACAACCTAAATATAAATGTATTAGGGAAATGGAGAGAAGCAATTAATTGTATAACGAAATACATCTGGAATCACAATATACAATCACGCACGTTTGGCAAGCGGGTATCTGTTGCGGTTTGGCTGTTGCCCATCTGTTGGTCGGGAAAGATAAATCATCCTAGAGATCTATATGATGATGATGACTAGAGATCTATATAATAAAACTGTAGAGATTGAAAATCTGGACATAGACAAAAATGGTACAAAACCGATTCATTTAAGAAGCAAAATAGAACATAATAATCCAGTTTTTTTTTTTTTGTTTCTCTGTTTATAAGTACTGGATAATCTCCAAAACTGTTAAATTGATTTGAATGAAATTTTGCATAGTGGTGCCTTATATCCCCGGTCTACATCTTGGATACATTTAACCGCGGAAAACTAAAGAATACCGGGGGAACAGTAAAAAATTGCTACGGAAATATCGAACAACAACGCGGGCGTAGCCGCGGGCAGACAGCTATAAAACAAATATATATACAGGATATCCCACATATAGCCTAATGATCCCAAATTAGAGAAAGCCTATAACAAATACTCGCCCTGGACGGTATCCGAACTTTCGACCCTGTGCTCAAAATCAGGAGAGATTACCCACTAACCAACGGGGCTATCATTTTGTCTATGAAAGAGGCTGGGTATTCATAGCAATTTAACATTAAATTAGTTTAACATTTTCCCTACAAAAGTAGTTCTTGTGCAGAAGTTTATTTTCAACTAGAGAGAGCAGAGCAGATGTCTGGACCATTTTTGGTATTTTGGCGATGTGCCATATTTGGAACTTTATCATGCTCCATTTGAAAGACAGTAGAACATAAATAATCCATTAACAGCCCACCGAGAGAATCCTGAAATCAAGCTAAACAGGCCTTAAACGACCACGCTGCTGGCCTAGTGCGGGTTGGTCAACTTTACACACAACGTTTGAATCACTTTACAGTACTGTGCAGGTTTCCTCACGATGTTTTACTTTACCGTAAGGGAGTTGCATAAACGTATATGAATTCTAAAATCGAAAACACATTGGTAAGTGCCGATGGTTGAACCCACGAACTTCCAAATGGAAGTCACTCACTTTTAAGAAAATTGATTTTGAAGAAAAAAATATAAAGCAATAAATAGATGTTTACCTCTGTCTTCTCAAAAGCAAAGTAATACCAAATTTTATTGTAATTTAATCATTCCACAAAATATATATATAAATCTTGTATAATGGCTGAAATTTTACGGTGCAATATCGTTTAATTAATGCATTATGCAACATAGTGTTTATTAAATAAAGCAGTTGCAGCTATTCGTTTTAAAATCAAATTTAATGGAAACCCACACTGTCGTCCTCGGCCGATATTTATTTTAGCCACGGTCTAAGTTTATAGGAGACGCGGATCGCCAAGGTTCAATATTTTCACGCTAATAACTTTTTGTGATACTTTAAAGAGGTAAAAGTACCCTCCCGAGAAGCCATGCATTTATCACCCTAAAATATAAAGTGTTATTGCAATACGGTTAGTTCTTTAGACTACATCGTTGATTTTGGATTTATAACATTATTCATGGATTCGATCGATTAGAATTGATACTCACTAAATATAAGTCGATTCATTTAACAAAGGATGCTCACTGAAAAAACCGCCTGCCGGGTGCGGGGCGCGGGGGGCTTACGGACGGGGAACTCGTGCAAGTGCGGGAAAGAAACAAAAAAAAACGAAAGTATGAAAAAAAGTATGAGTCGTTATGAAATATGAAATATATGAAAGTGAATTTCCCTTCTGTATGAGTAGCACTATTACATGTTACAATATTGTAATAATTTATATGGGTTCTCCTTGCCTGAAATAAAAAGATTTTATTTTATTTATTTATTTTATTTATATACTTCTGAGCCTCCGTTGAATATAAGCAGGTGTGCAAAATTTGACAAATGCACTTTTGTCATTGCACCGCTTGTAACTTGCGGCCGCACCGTTAACCTCGCATTACTCAGGCAAGAGTTTATTAAATGCCGATAGCACCGGTTTCGCAAACCGGTATCAAGGATGGCTATTGGCTGGGCTGGCTATTACCAAGGCTGGGTGGGCTACGGAAAAGGCAAAGTTCAGAAAATATGGGTTAGAAAATCCTTTTAAAACCATATTTGAAAAAAAGCGACTCGATTTGGAGTTTCTTCTGGCCATTTTTCTCCACAGACAAACGCCGCTTTTGAACAGTGAATCATGCACTGTCTGGTCTTTATTATTTAATAAATTTGACGTCGATAAATTATTTTTGTAAAGGATGTATTCATTTTGAACCAAAAAAATAAAACTTTCGGGTAGAACACACAATTCCTGTATTCTTTTACTATGACACCAATCCTGTGCACCCTATGGTTGTATTGTTAGAAGCTATTAATTAATTTATAATAAAATTGTTATTATAAAAGTATTATTTTGGCGCATGTAGTCATGTTGTACTCAGTATATTATTTATTTATTTTATGTAGTTTAACTTTTTATTATTATTATAATAGGGGCCCACTAGTATTTAGTATGTATTTGTTTAATATTATAAAAAAATATATATTATGAAAGTATTATTATGATGCATAAATGATCATTCATCAACTTTTTTTCGTTTATAATTTACAAAAAAAAGTAAAAAAAAAAAAAAAAAAAATATTTTTTGTAAGTACGAAGTGTTCTATCCGAACTCTTCTTTTTTTTTTCTTGACCGGTATTTTCACTTTTTGGTCCAACATTGTATGAAACGTGAATGATAATAAATAATATCCTTTGACTTCGAATTCAATCATAGTGATTTAATTTCAGAGTTTATCTAAGTTCTAATAAAAGATATTTAGTCTAATATAGAAAGTTTAATCTCACCTATAAAGTCATCTGAAAGTGGTCGCTGCTAGCAATAAGTTGTTTGCGCATATAAGCTATAAACTGTATAACCTTTTAAATACGTGGGATATATCCAATAATCCTACTTATATTATAAACGCGAAAATGTTGTGAGTGATGCATGAATGGATGGATGTTTGTTAAACATTCACGCAAAAAATCTACAAAATGGATTTTAAAATTTTACAATAATATAGCTCATACATCAAAATAACACAAAAGCAACCTTTTACCGCGGGAAAATCCCTCATTCCCATGGGAAAAACTTTTGGCGCCGGCAGAAAGCTAGTAGTATAACATTACACCCTTATTATTTTGCGAAGAATAGTCGTTCAAACAGTATTACATCGTCTGCCGCCATTTATTTGTATAGTCGGTAACTCAATCGTTTTCGACAAAAAACATGTCTGATTTAGCTTTAGCTCTCTGAAGAATATGTTTTCATTGATAGAATGTATTTATTTGGAACATGCTCTAATGTGTAATATTCACTTTTATGTTTTATAAGCTTCTTATTAAACAACTTTTTATATAAATTTAAGAATAATACAAAAACTAACTAGTAATTATTTTTATTAGTTTACGCATAAAAATGATTACTAAAGCCCTAATACAATATTTTGTATATTTAAAAAAAATATTCTGTAGATTGGAATCATAGAGGCCTGAGTTAGTATAAATTTATTATTTTTATGGCACAAGTTTTAAAGCTATTTTTTTATAATTTGATACAATGTGCTAAAAATTGTAGGTTTGGTCTACTTCTAATTATTGTTTTGTACTGTGTAGTTAAAATGTAAAATACGACTGTTCAAACAGTCCATTTACATTTAAAATCGCTACCTAAATCCGATTATGGGTCATACGATTAAAATGCATGAAATGCTAATCTTTTCAATTGACCATGGGATGCAACGCGAACATTTAACACATTTTTTTCTGTTTTCAATCTAAAGGCACTATAAATAAGGAAAACAAAGCGGTAGAAAGTAACTTAGTTTGGTAAGCCAAATTGCACATGCGTTGAACCGCTGCCGCGGCTACGCGACGTAGCTCGTAGCCCGTAGCGCTACGAGACGCGTAGACGGCGTCCGACCGTCGTAGCAAACGCAAGCCCGCTACGATCGACGCGCTAACACTACGGAACTTTTCATACTTTTCTAACTTATAGAACTTCGTGAAGTGACTTTTATTTCCACTTTAGCTGACGTTTGGTGTGAATTTATTTTCAAGGTGTGTGTGTATGTGACTTGGATTTTTTTTGCATTTAATTTGCAATGTGTCGATAAACTTTTGCTATGGCGCCTTTGAGAGTGCCGAGCGAGGACTTTTTTGCAAGTGACGTGACGGATTTTTTGAACTTTTCAACGCAACATCCGAATCATGAAACGAGGCATCACAATCGTCATCACACTCACAGAGAAGGACATAGTAAACACAACGTCGTTGACATGATATCCAATTCAATAATCGAAGCAATGAATACCAAATTAGTTCCTGAAAATAGTGTTTTACCGGACTTAGAGCCGCTATCAACGCATATGGAAAGGGATGATTCTTTGAAGAATATTACGATGAATCGTTCTGATTTGGGGGTGATATCGGATGACTTTTTGTATCGGCACAGCGGGGCGATGACGGCAGTGTACTGTGCAGCGTACCTGCTGGTTTTCATAGTGGGGCTGGTTGGTAATTGTTTCGTAATCGCAGTGGTGTACCGCTCGCCGCGAATGAGGACTGTCACCAACTTCTTCATCGTGAATCTGGCCGTGGCGGACATACTGGTGATCGTCTTCTGTTTGCCCGCGACCCTCATGTCCAACATCTTTGTCCGTGAGTACCTATATTATAATTTCTTTTATAAAAGTGATGGAAAAAAATATTAATATCTAGCAATGATGGATTATGTAGATTGAGTTCGTAATGGTTTTTAACTTAACGATGATGGTGTGGAGTGGAGGGTGCCTGTTAATTATTACCTTTTTTTAACAAGAACTAATAAAAATAGTTCGCCAAGTAATAAAAAATGTATAAGTGTAATTTGCTTTATATTTTTTAGTCAAAGTCAAAGTCAAAGTCAAATAGTGTTTATTCAAAGTAAGATTTCACAAATCATTTTTTGACGTCGAGGCGGGTTCACAATTTGGCTGTCTTCTGTGGAGAAGAACCCGCCGGAAGAAACTCCACAGGCGTTGCATCTTTTCAAAATATTTTTACATAGGTAATTATTATTTTATACAATTTGATTAATATAACAAAGAGTGCAGACGAAATATGAAATTAAAGGAAGGCAACCAGTCAAAGTAGAAAAACTAAACTATATAAACAATAAAACAATCGGCAATCGACTAGAGCAGACCAGTCCCCCCAAGCAGCACCACGTTCACGGGTTTGACGTATGGGACAGCCATCGCCGGGCTCAACCATATTAGAGGGAACCCAACGACCCGGCCCACACGCCACCGCAAGTCAGGACACTTTAGTGAGCATGAATACTCAGTCAGCCAGATGTTATCACGACAATCTAATTAATGGCTTCCCAATTGCATAGTCGACCGCACTACAATGTTGCACAATTACGTAGGTTTTTACAAACAAATTTTAGTAATAATATTACCTTAGATTAAGCACAGCGTTTCTCGTGTCGAGCTGAAGTCTCTACACACCAAGCTTTCTTATCATTCAAATATTCATCCAATCCATAGTACGCATTCTTACATAGTTTTATTTTTATTAAAGAAATAATTATAAATGCATTCAAATTAAATTTATAGGATATTTTTTATTGATTTATTAAATAGCAATTATGAAAAAAAGAATTAGAATTATGCTCAAGTCAATAACATTTTTGATGAGCAATTGTGCACGCAAACACATTTTCACGAACTATGTTAATGATTTCAATAAAAAAAAAAATTTACTTCCATAATTACAAATATGTTGCGTATTATCATATCCTAATTTGTGTATGTTATTATTTTTAGTACATGTTTTACTTATTCGTCGACCGTTTCTTAATATTTACGATATACCTTAGCATCAAATAAGTGCTCTATTGAATAAAACTCACTTTGCTGTTCTGAATATAGGACAAAGCTATTTGCCCAAAAATTGGGTATTTGGAAATATATTTTTATTTAGGTATTTAAAAACGGTTTTATTTTTAGGTTGTATATTGACTTAGTTACTTAAGCAGAGTATTTTTCAAAATAATAAGATCTATATTGACTTGCTTTTGTAGTAGCTTTATATTAACTTACGAGTTTGATTTATAATTTTTGCTTTAATTTTATATTTCCTTTGTAGTTTTCATGATTTTTTCTTACAATAAAAGGAAGCCCTTGGTACTTCAACTCACTTTATCGGACAGCCTATATTTTTGATATAAGTTCAACGGGATTGAAATAAAACTATTGATTTTAGTCAAGCATATCTTTTGCTAAGACAAATTAAGAAATTTAAGTAATATTTTTAGGAGTTCTGAAGAAAAAGGTAAGGACCATTATTATCGACAATTTTACAGTCTAGTCGGTAGCGCCAGCTTAGAAGTACCTACTCTATTGAAGGTACTTCAGACAAATTGCTCTGGAAGTCTTTTTATCACTACAATAAGGTTCAAATTACATTGCTTCAGGGTGAAGGGTAGCAACCTGCAGTTAGCATGAAAAATTGAGCTTTATTATAAAAGACTTTGAACAAAAGTAGAAAAAAAACAATTGAGATTGTAAACTTAATTGGTAAACTTGTCTATTAATTTTTAAATTGTCTATACTTTTTATTTTAGTAAGATTGAAGTTTGTGAAATTTAAAAACATTTCTTGGACTGGGCTACTTTTTACCAATTAATGCTTAACTTTAAAATATATAAAAAAAATAAAAAAATAATAATATAATAATAATAATATATTAAAAAAATATATTTTTTTTTAATATACAATAGAATAAAAAAGTTCTCGTAATATACTAACTAAAAGATAAATAAAGAATAAAAGAAGAAGATAATAAAAGAATAAGGAAATACTATTATTGCGGGCAGATTGTTTGTAAACAAATTAAAACCAATGCTTATTAATTAAGCAAGTATTGATTTTAATCAGTCTATTCTGTCAACAACCTTATCGCATAACAGTTGGATATAATCGTAAAAAACCGAGAATACCAATACTGAATACTGAAGCTATGTTCGTATTTAAAAGAACACTCAACATGAAGCGACATCTTCCAGCGGTATCCATTTCTGTTTCAGCTTCCCTACTTATCAAGCTCTACTTATAAAAACAGCAATGGACGCGTAATACTATGTTTGGTTCTAGTGCTCGTAAATAGTTGTGGAGTTGTAAGAATTCAATGGCGCCGCGCTGTCTAGCTAACATTATCAAAGAAACGAAGATTATGGAGAAGCAATGTTTCTCACAACTTTGTTGATTCAGTGTTTTATAGTTTTATATCATAAATTTATAATAATCATGATTGATGACCCTATAAATCAACTGAGAAGAAACTGACTAAACCATAATAGGTATACCTAATAAGATAGGAAAGCTTTTTCCTATAGTTTCTTTTTATTAATTTTAATACTAGGATGGTATGTTCTACTTAGTCTACTTATATTATATTTACTAACTGACCGCCCTGCAGTTTTGCCTCAACTGGTCACCATTTTTTTCCGAATAAAATATATCCTATATTTCAACCTAGGTAATTGCTATATTATTATTATACTTCACTAAATATCGATTCTATTCCTTCAGTCGTTTTGGTGTGATTGACTAACAAATTTACAAATCTTAACATTTATAATAATTAGTGTGATAAATAAAATGCTCTACTTTGCTATTAGGTACACACACATGTATGGCGTTTCATTTACTTGTGATGACATAATACTCGTATAAAGTTCGAACGAACCTAGTTGTACAACTCCAATATATCAACGGTGCAATATTGTCGCAATACCGTTGCGGATGGAGACCAATGTTCTAACTGTCAGGTAAGGTTACCATTATTTAGGTTTTCTTTAGGATAGTATTTTAGCACGAAAAGTTTACTTTGACTCTACAGCACTTCTACTGGCTAGTGGATTTTTCAACAGATGCCTTTAATTACTTAAACGCGCTTAAGTTCTTAATATTTACTTTAAATAAAAAATACTACTTCTATTCCAATTATTTATAGCAACAAGAAATATTGTTGTTACGACATGCCCTATCCATAAGTTTGAGTCTGCCCTAAAGTAACGACACCTAGTTAAATTGGTTAGGTGAAGTGTCAGTAAAAGGTTGTCGATTTTACTTATAATCTCTAGTGAGTTTTTTTTAGATATTTCTATGCTAGATTGGATTTGTCGCACCATTTTAATGTCATGAAATATTCATATGCATGTATCAGTTTGAAAATCAAACCAGTGCTTCTCGTTCCATTTAGTAAACTTATTTATTGCATCTTATATTTATAAAACCGTATCGCCAATCTGTGGCATTTGAAATTTAGAATAAATGAAATTACCCTTTTTTATTATTTCTACCCATCTTACCTACCCAAGTTGTGTCATATTTATTGCAATAATTTAATTCAAAACAAATCTAAAAAAAATAAAAATAAAATTCCTTCCATCACTGTACGTAGCATTCCTAAATTAAAATGGAGACAACTCGTAGCTACAGTTAATCAGCGCGCCCGACAATGTGCCGAACTTGGTAACAGTCTTCACAAACGCCCGTGAAACTTGCCTCTTGCCTAGTGCTGGCGCTGCCAAGAAACTTTGACTAACGAGGCTTGTGTCGGCGAGCGCGCATTGGGGCAATGTAAAACATATTTATGTATGTACATGTATCTATAGTCTCCTTGAATATATGTACTATATGACGTAATCGAAACGTCATCCAGGGAAGTAGCCGCTCGCCGAAAAACAAAAAGGAATAACAAATTTCCTACCTTGACCGCCGGACTTCCCTTTCGCTTCGCTGATAGAACTCTAGCTCCGACCGCACTGCAACTGTCGCTCTCCGCTGACGTTGTGATGATAACCAGACGAGACGCAGGACACAAGACCAAGGAATCACTGCACAACCTGTGGGATTATGATAAGTTGATTTCCATGCATACTCACAAGTGATAGCTAGAGAATAAATAGACGTACATATAGATATCATAAAGGTTGTATAGTCATGGTCAGTCACACACTCGACAGTGTGTCTAAGGTCAACAGTATTGTCAGGTAGTCGTCGCGACAGTATTAGTAGTAGTCACACATGGCTTACCAACTGACTTATCGTTCCCCCATCCCAGACCAGAGCCATGCCATGGCAACCTAGGTCAACTGTAAGGCCAGAAAAATGATGATAGCAATTTCGATACAAGTTCCTGATAAATGATGACAGTAATTTGGAGTAGGTGTGAACGCTTCAGTCTAACCTTGTAGAAACGTCCATCCCTCTATATCGCCTACTGGTCCTCTTACTAAAGCAAGCCAGCAAGAGCGATACTGGCGCCAGCCCTATGGCCCAGTTCTCACATTCTGGGCGAAGACTTGCACACTTGGACTCCCCCACAAGTGGCCTCCAGGTGGCGCGACCACCGGTACAACACATAACTACAGAGCTCATCAATCGTCTCTTTGCACTGTATGATACATCAATCATACACGATACCAATTGGGAGGCCACATATCATAAGTTAAACAATTCAGATAGCAAGTCATTCAAGTAATAAGTCTGTGGGGAAGTCATACATAGTCAGGTCAAACACGTGGCATAGTTATACATGACAAATATATATATATATACATGGACATCTCTAAGAGCTCGAAACACATCAAGACTACTTAGCTTTATATTCCCAGAGTTCCACGCTGCACCAGAGTCTGCCGCCACGCGGCACAGGTTCCTCTTACACTTCTTACTTCTCCGGCCACTGACACAAGACTGAACGACAGCTAACCACATTTGACCTGACACGACCTTTTTGGCGGGAAACAAACAACCCCTACCACTCAAAGACATCAACCAATCCGGAGCGAATCACAATTCCAATATGGCTTCTGCTGTAGCCAATCATCATCGACCCAAAACCAGTATGGCCGCTCTGTTAGTAAACAAAAACTACCCAACCTTAAAATAATCCAACTATGTGTTGCCAATTATAAAAACATTATTATAATGGGCCAACGGATTGGTCCAACATGGACAAATTCTGCCAATTTCGCGTTCGTCGCGACACACCCGGCCGACAAGAAGTGAGCCACGCGGCTCTTGCTTCATTCACGTATCTCGGCCAACAGTTGGTGTCGCTATCCAGTTTGACAATATTTCACGTACACTAAGTGACATCATCATCAACACACCTTGGCCAAATATTCTTAATTTCAATTCCTTTTCTATAACACTTATTACAATCTCATGTCATATTCAATTACTTTCCCATGGAAAGTCTCCAGTCTCCTGCCGATTAATTTCATTTCAACTTTCAATAAAAAATCACATACAGAGAGGTGAAATCTTTTGTCTTAAATTCTGTACCAATAAATTCAAATCATGATACCAAATTCTCCGGTTCTGTCTTCACCTGATAGGGCTTCGCAACTATCTTTTGAAGTCTCATATCTGTGTTATCTTCTGATATCATCAGTTGTTTGATTTGCGACAGTGCAAATAAACGTGTTTTCCTTTCGTTCTCTCCATTTGAACGTTATCTTATTCAATCCCTGTTGGCATAGTGGTCCTTGTTGGCATTCCCCTAGTGGCTGGCTCAATATATCTCGTAGAGCAAGTTATCTAATGTCTTGAGATAATCAACTTAATGTTTTCAATAGTACTATTCAACATTCTCACATTGATATGTAAGCTTTTACCCTTCCGACTTCATTAAACGTAAGATTTGCTAGAAGGTTATCTCAGTAGACTACGTCCGACCAAATCCGATATCACTTGGCTCATCATTGGAATCCATATCTTTCTTTCCCGTAAACTTATAACTCGATTCTTATAACAGTCAAAAAGTTATAAACGTTCGCAAAATTTCCGTCAACGTAATAATAACTAACTCAATAATGCAGTTCGCCTTATCTTCTCAACGTTATTTTACTCAAATGTGTTACTCAGACTCCATCATGAGACTTTCTTCCGACCTCGTTAGGAAGAACCTCCCGCGACAGGAAAAGTTGTTGTTCCAGGTACCAAAGACCAACAACTCTCGTCTGACAACGAGAAATTACAAACATTTTACGCCGTTTAAATTAGGTTGTATTCTTACTCCTGTTACGTACCTAATCTTTAACATAAAGCATCGTTATCTGTGTCTGTATAATATCCGTTTTCATTACCTTTATGACTTCATACCGACCTATGTCGCGAGTAAGCTATTGTCATGATGAATTTTACAATAATACAGCTTATTTCAGTTTAGTTTACTCTAAAGAATGTATCGAACCAGCAGCGCTTTCAGAACAACAATAACAGTCTCAATCTTTCTAACTACGCGTAACGCTACACAGCTAACTATTTAACCAACGCAGCTTAATATTTTGCGAACTAAACCTCGCATCTTATCGAATAGACTCGCATCAGACCAGCCTTTTTCACCGTAACTTCACTACCGAGTTACATCCCATTACTCCAATACAACGATAACCATCATTGTTATAGGTCTATTATCGGATCATTATATCGCAACTAAACATTTACATGAACGCTCTTCATTCCTCGCTATTTTCTGCGTTTCAATATTGCTTTCAACTGAACAACTGTAACAATTTCAAACTCCAACATACCACAACGACCAATAACTGTTGTTCACAATCTACCCATCTTCAATATACAAGCATACTGCACTGAGACACATCCTCCTGTGTCTGACCAGGAACAACTGAAAGGCAATACGCCTCTACTTGTTTAACCAGGAGCAACTGAAAAGCAATACGACTCCACTTGTCTAACCAGTAACAACTGAAAGGCAACACGACTCCACGTGCCCAACCTGTAACTGAAAGGCAATACGACTCCACACTTCGACTTCAGAAAAGCTCGAACACTGAAACAATTGACACAACTTCGACCACAAGACAGCATAAGAGAAATCAAGTACCGAAAATATCCTTTTACATGACGAATGTTTGAGCTTATCCATCTAAACGTCTCAAATTAAACACGTATTACAGGTATTTTCATGTCTTAACTCCGTGTGTATTTTAACTCCGCCTTCAATTCCGTTTCCATCGCATCGCATAGTTCTCGTAAAGATTAAATCGCCTTCTTTACGATTCCTTTTCGTACCTTTCGACTAACGCATAGCTCCTTGTGTATCACGCTCAAACTTCTAAATTCGATATACCAACTTCATTCTAGTACTTCAGTTTCTGTCCAAAATTGATAACTTTATTTCTTGTCTCTCAATGACTCAAATCTAAATTCGTGTATTCATAATTACGCCATCCTTATCAATTACACAATACAATACAATACAAATATTCCCTTTTATTATACTATCAATTATTAATTAATTTTATGTTTAAAGTTGTTTAACTCCAATAATACTCGGTCTTTTAGTTTCTTTTGCAATAATAAACAACCAAATCAAAAACTATCAGAAAACCTTTCTTTATACGGTATATTACATCAATCGCCAAACGGTGGGTTCTCTACTACAATATTGTAAGTAGGAATAATTTACCATCTATTACTACCGCATAAACCTTTCATACAACTGAACAACAATTATTTTCACAATTATATCCACAATTCATAAGAAAAAATGTTTGAACCCAACATTTCTATTGTTCATTAAACAAATCGTATCGTATAAGAGTTATTAATTTCCCGTTGAACTAACCTTTCTTCAATATCTATGTTCGATTCACTTGAAACTCTGTTCACGATAATCAGTGATACTGCACAATAATTTATCTCGTTAGATGGACAACATTACCGACCTTATTTCAATTTATATTTTAGCGATAAACCATTTACCAATTCATTGTGTTTCAAACAAATAAATATTCGCATAATAGTACTATCTGCGATAAGTCAAGTTACAAAAATTATTAGCAAATAACGACTATATTATACCCAATTAAAGATATAACTGATTAAAATTGTACTCGTCAAATATTCGATGAAGAACACCGTTCAAAATTAAATACTAGTACTACTATACCTATGCTTTCAATGATCGGGAATGTAGTCGCATCACACAATAACAACGAATCATCGCGATTTCAAACTTCATGAGATAACTACACCACTACTTCTAAACGTCTACGATTTCAAACATCATTAACGAACTTCACAAAGGCAGCGTTAACTTTATTTAATCATAAAATTATTTAACCCTTGGAAAAACTTAGTTTAACTCGACAACTCGGATCACTAAACTAAAATGAAATTCAAGTTTTTTACTATAAGCTGTGTCTATACTTATATTACCAATAAAGATATCTGAACTAGTACGTCAATAATAATCTTTGATCAAAACCAAATTATGCAAACTTTATTCCATCCTTTATACCATGGTTCTAACAAAATTAAACATATTTGTCTCATCCGTGGGCTTCTTAACAACAATAACTCAGAATAAAAATTAAGAATGTATTAAGTTCTTTAAGGAATGGAATGCCTACTACTGATTTATCTCGCTTATCTGTCACTATTTAATACTACTATCTTAGATGATCACGACTTTATCCCTTAAAGAGTTTAAATAACAAAAGCACTCACACAAAAATTTGCACAGCCAATAGGTACATAAAACATAACTTGAATTCACAACCTTGAATTCACAACTTTACATGACCTACAACTGGCGCATCTCTACGCAAATAAAGGACTACCTTTATGTAATTCGAACATTTCAATTACTCTATCCGCGATCTGGATAAAAACTATTCGTGAACTCAATCTAAATATTCGATTCAAGTGCTCCGCCTGCACTTAGATAACCCGGCTATGACTAACCTTATCATATAGTAGGTTTCCTTTAATCAATACACAATACGTTAACCTACTAGGTCTTTCGCGCCTCTTTAACCTTTCTGACAAATCATATTCACTTCCGTAAAGCTATCCAAATTGGAACATTATCGTATTGCTTGCTATAAAGACCGTGTCTACCGTTAACTTTCAAAATTATAGTTCCCTAAAAATCTACTGCTTTCAACTAAAGCGCTCTCACTTTATTTTAGTAGTCAATTCAGCCTTAAGACTTCGTTACGTTCACACAACATACCTTTAGCTGACAACAATACGTTACTATTAGTATCTAATTTTATTCAATTTGTTCGCGAATTTATAGCGATAATATTCCTATTAATTCCATTAATAATAAACTTTAATAGCCGCATGTAACCTTCTCGAAAGCACTAACTTCTTTATCGATATTACCCGTTTCATCACTTTGAACTAAACGTCATTTTCAAGAGTAAATCATTAAAAAGGCAAGTTTCTTTTACAATACTCAAATTCTCAATGAATCCCTCAATTCATTTTGAACCGTAGATAACAACAAGTCAATTTGTATTTCTATCTTTATTATAATATTACATTACATAATATTTATGTGTACCTATGTAAGTTCAAGTAGGCAGTTGTCGTTTGTCGAGGCCGTAATATCTAGTGGGGGGGAGGAGAGGAACTTGTAATTCTGATTCCGATAAATTATTCAAGATCACGCTATTATTCCTATCTAAATACTAATATTGAGTTTATACTAAACATGGAAAGCTATTAATTAATTACGCTATTGAAAGAAAGCAAATAGAAACTATCTATTTATTTACTACTTATCGCGTTTCAGTTTCCGGTTTGATAATCTATTTTACAAGTAGAACCTGAAATTGATCAATTGATCAACTTTTACTTTTACTACTACATTATCTAAATACTCATTACTTCCGAACACAGTCAAAACTATATAGGCAAATGTATCTATACAAATAAAGTAACTATTACCCTTCTGTTCCAGATTCTACTATAATTAAATTCTGTATAGTATGGACCGAAACGATACCAAACACTTCAGTGAAACTAAACACGTAGCTGAATTTAGAAAAATATCTGTCACTTCTGTAAACGTCACGTTAACTAAACGAACTACAAATATTTATAAATAATGTTATGTCCACAAATTTAAACACTCGATCCTTTAACCAAGAATAGGGTCTTAAGTTGCGACTAGTGTATCTTACCATATTTTGGATCGACATACCTACCAACGATATACTCAATATTGAACACTAGCTACTGAACGTAATAATACTACCTATATTCAATATAGTGAGCCAGACTTGACGTTAAAAAGGCTTAGTAAAATTACAAAAATCCGAGAAATAAGAATCAAGAAAAATTACTTCTTCAATCCTTTCGTAAATCTGAATTTATCTCAATCTCGTTAAATGAATTAAATCTATAAGTACCTACTATTATTTAATATATAAGTATTAGCAAAAAATTCGAAAACGACAGTCTGACTGGCTATCTTCTCGTTACACTAGTAGTCGCGAACTCTTCAAATCATTATACTAACCAAAGCAATCTAAGTAAGTATATATTTACATCCATTCAACGAATAGACGACTCGAACTTTATACACTAAGTAACTAACCAGAAATTAAAACACCTCAGCTACAATAATACATCTATGATAGAGAAGAAACTTCGTTATTTCTTCATTTTCCAACAACGCATCCTAAAATTCACCGGTCAACGTAATTGTATTTATTCAATATCATATTAGCGAGTACGCATACTACCGGTACTAGTCTAAAACTCCTGTTTGTGAAAACTTCTAATTAACTATC
The DNA here is from genome assembly GCA_948473455.1 of Teleiodes luculella. NCBI lineage: Eukaryota > Metazoa > Arthropoda > Insecta > Lepidoptera > Gelechiidae > Teleiodes > Teleiodes luculella. Next base: position 15,264,584 of record OX419592.1, on the reverse strand, counting down.
CGGATAAATCGAGCAACCGTTCTCAAAAAATACGCATCAGCTATTTTTATTATCGTAGGCACTTCATCAACGCTTTATTTATTAGCTACATAAACAGAATTAAATGGCAAAAATAATATCAATCTACTTATCACCGTAGAACATAAAAAAATAGTATCAAGAAAATCTGAAAACCAAACCTAATACTGTTTCATAGAAATGTAACCCGTCGTAAAATACAATTATTTAATAAGTAATGCGTCTATAGTTGCTCATCATGGTTCGCGGCGGATAAATGTAGTAAAGAATTTTAAACGAGCAAATGAAATATTATAAACGCCACGATATTTCAGATTAAGAAGTTCAATATATTTATTACGTTATAAACAGACCTAGACATCTCTTAATATTGTATTACATTTATTAGAATGAAGTTACAATTTTTTTTTACCATTCCTAAGATTTACTACTAACATTACCTTGAAAAAGTGTATAGGAAATTCAGTAAAATCAATAAGTTAAACAATGTAAACAAATGATTCACGCGGCAACTTAGTAAAGGTTAAATCCACTATGTACCCCCCTCTCTTCTATACTCAAAACTGACGCTAACTCAAATCTATAAAATCTTTACCTTAGTTCACGGTACTAAAAAAATATTAATTATCCAATCTCGAAATAATTTAACTTTAAGTAGGTAGGTGCAAAAATGTTTCGTAAAAAATATTTGTTATTAATTATTACCACTCTCCGCTTACAAATATCTAAGTAATGATTTCACTACCTACTCATATTAAGAAAATATAACAAACAACAGGTCCTACAATTTTTCATCATAATAAGCCCTGCAATAATGGATAGGAAAAATAATAACGTCACGAAATAATAATAATAATAATGTGTGTACTAGTATCATTACTTCCGTTGCAAAAACATACTATTTAGTGCTATTTAGAAAATTCAAGTACCTACTTCCTAAACGCAGCACTACTACTTAATATCAATGACCGAGTAAATAAATTACAACTTCAAACTCTAATAGAATTTACCTATTTCTAAAGAAGTTAGTATAAACACCCACTTGCTACCATAATCGCTTGGTACGTGTCACACCACTTGACAAGAATAAGTCACCATTAAAAAAGAAATAACTGTCACTAACTTCGTCAAATTAAATTTACTGCCAAATTAGTCATTTCGATTCCAGGTTTTACAATAATTATAACATTACACTGCGCTCTGTAGTAAAATTCCTTTACAATTTGCTAGACTTTTGAATTTTAAGATAAATTCTCACGCCCCACAGACTTTAACGGATAATAAAAAACAAAACACTACTACAAAAATGTAAAATTTTGTATTCTACTAATGGAACTTTACTCTCTGACAAACTCAAGTCAAGGCGGTATAACCCGTAAATCTTTGCCTACACCTTTCGCGAGTATAAATTTTACTGTGGGTGGGTAGACTAAAACGATATCTGACGCATATTCTACAAAGTCCAATTTTTACTCCTCGATACTCTAAGGTTGACTGGAATAATAAGACCTACCTTTCACAACTTTTCCGTACGGTACGTTTTATGTCCCCTTTTTTTTGCAATGAAGTACCTACACATCAACGGTGTGTATGCGCAACATCTTAAATTTTGGAACGTCTGCTCTGCTACAAAACTACCTCTTAATTTTTCCAAAACAATTGACGTAGGTTTGCTAGGGACGTATTACTCGTATCTCGATTTATAATAATTTTATCGCGGAAAATTTAACAACGCATCCTACAAATATGAATTACTAAAGTGATAGGTTTAGATGAATGGAAAATCAAGAATTACGATTATTAGACTATTATTAGTATACAAGACATTGTGTGTAATATTCGTTCGTCTCCTCCCTATCCCATAGAAAAGGTCCCTTTAGACAGCTACCGGCAAATAGTATTGCCGTTTAATTAAATTAGAATTTTCTCAAAACACGCGGAATAAATATCTATTTATACTCCCTCATATTCCTAGCCAAGATCTCAATGTATGTACCGATTGTGTGAACTAGATGAAAAATACACTTTGCAACAAGAACAGATACACAAGGAGCCGTGCCTAACCTATCAACGCATTCGATCAAACTCACTTAGTAGGTATTACCCTGTACCATGACGCCAAACAATGTAAAATTAAAATTTCGCGTTACTACTTCTAATAACGACTGGTAAAATACAAGCGTCTAAGACCATTATCCTTTTGTCATCGATTTATAACGGGCCCTGTTATAAACCAATGCCATCCATGACAAGTATCAACCAAACCACCTCTTGGTATTGGCTGGTCCTTGGTACAGGTAATTAGATAAATGGGCAAAACAATATCCGAAAATAACATACGTTCAAAAGTAACTTATCGCTGCTTTGTACCAATAACTAACGTGTTCGTAACACTACCCGCAATTCGAAAGTTTATACGACGTACGGTAAAATCTCATTCACACTATTTTTCTGGGGAAAGGCAAATTTCTGAGCACGATACAGCCTATGCTGTTCTTCGATGTAAAAAATTATTAAAATAATTTTATCATATCTGTAGCCTCATCATTTAGCCAGAATGCCACTAGGTTAACGGAATGCCAACAAATTAAATCTTCATGTATAGCCACTTCTCTAAAAAGGTTTGTACATCATCAAATCTTGCTGAATCTCATATCCCAGCACATCTCCACCATGTCGGCGAGCGCGCATTGGGGCAATGTAAAACATATTTATGTATGTACATGTATCTATAGTCTCCTTGAATATATGTACTATATGACGTAATCGAAACGTCATCCAGGGAAGTAGCCGCTCGCCGAAAAACAAAAAGGAATAACAAATTTCCTACCTTGACCGCCGGACTTCCCTTTCGCTTCGCTGATAGAACTCTAGCTCCGACCGCACTGCAACTGTCGCTCTCCGCTGACGTTGTGATGATAACCAGACGAGACGCAGGACACAAGACCAAGGAATCACTGCACAACCTGTGGGATTATGATAAGTTGATTTCCATGCATACTCACAAGTGATAGCTAGAGAATAAATAGACGTACATATAGATATCATAAAGGTTGTATAGTCATGGTCAGTCACACACTCGACAGTGTGTCTAAGGTCAACAGTATTGTCAGGTAGTCGTCGCGACAGTATTAGTAGTAGTCACACATGGCTTACCAACTGACTTATCGTTCCCCCATCCCAGACCAGAGCCATGCCATGGCAACCTAGGTCAACTGTAAGGCCAGAAAAATGATGATAGCAATTTCGATACAAGTTCCTGATAAATGATGACAGTAATTTGGAGTAGGTGTGAACGCTTCAGTCTAACCTTGTAGAAACGTCCATCCCTCTATATCGCCTACTGGTCCTCTTACTAAAGCAAGCCAGCAAGAGCGATACTGGCGCCAGCCCTATGGCCCAGTTCTCACATTCTGGGCGAAGACTTGCACACTTGGACTCCCCCACAAGTGGCCTCCAGGTGGCGCGACCACCGGTACAACACATAACTACAGAGCTCATCAATCGTCTCTTTGCACTGTATGATACATCAATCATACACGATACCAATTGGGAGGCCACATATCATAAGTTAAACAATTCAGATAGCAAGTCATTCAAGTAATAAGTCTGTGGGGAAGTCATACATAGTCAGGTCAAACACGTGGCATAGTTATACATGACAAATATATATATATATACATGGACATCTCTAAGAGCTCGAAACACATCAAGACTACTTAGCTTTATATTCCCAGAGTTCCACGCTGCACCAGAGTCTGCCGCCACGCGGCACAGGTTCCTCTTACACTTCTTACTTCTCCGGCCACTGACACAAGACTGAACGACAGCTAACCACATTTGACCTGACACGACCTTTTTGGCGGGAAACAAACAACCCCTACCACTCAAAGACATCAACCAATCCGGAGCGAATCACAATTCCAATATGGCTTCTGCTGTAGCCAATCATCATCGACCCAAAACCAGTATGGCCGCTCTGTTAGTAAACAAAAACTACCCAACCTTAAAATAATCCAACTATGTGTTGCCAATTATAAAAACATTATTATAATGGGCCAACGGATTGGTCCAACATGGACAAATTCTGCCAATTTCGCGTTCGTCGCGACAGCTTGGGAAGTATTTCCACCTTTGTGCTTTGCATTTGCTTATTTTTGGATACGAAATTCATGCTAATTTTGGAATTTTAAGCAAATTGACAATTATTTGCGTAAGGTAATGAGATTTGATTCTATTGTAAGAAATTTATTTTTTATATTTGTAACCCAAACTCATATGACGAAGCTCTACGAAAATTGATCTTAAAAAAATCGACGCGAACCTCAGACTCGTGTTTTTTTCTAACAAAATAGTTCGACAGGCTTCAGTAGGCGACGAAGCTAACCCAAAGCTTAAAACATGTTAACACATCAATTTGAACTTCTTATTGAGCGTAAGCATGTTTTCTCGTGCGGTTTTAAGCATTAAATATTATTAATATTAAATCGAAAACTCGTTCGGAATTATATAAAAAAATACAAAGGTGTTGTAAACTAGCCAGTCTCTCATATGTAACACAATGCCAAACGTACGCAATGTCTCACTGAACTTTCTGTTTAATATATTTTTCTCGTACTAAACAACAAGAAAAACATTTGTTTTGCTGCAAATATAATAAAAGTTCCTCCGAACCAGTTACGAAGGCACTTACCGCACGAGACTGGAATTATTACGTCATTTCGTGTATCACTGGCTCACATTCGGTGCCTATACATACAAATACATATAGCTAGCCTATACCTATACCTAGCTAAAGAGTTGTATATTATCAAGTTTAGCAATAATGTTGTCATTTTTGCTAAACTTGCTATATTTTTATATTTTTTGGCGATATAAGGTAGCCTTGCTATATTGCTTCTTAAGGGTTTTGAAGTTAACTCACAAATCCACCTAATAGAAATATAGCCTAAAGTTTCTGATATTCGTGTATTGATTGCATATTTTGTCGATCGACAGTACTTAGCTGAAAGACTGTGACTTCCAAAGCACGGAATCATTTTTATTTTCGTACAATCAGAATTGATCCCGCCTGCAATGTCTTAAAAACTGGGGAACGTATATATAGATGTAGATTTTTAGATCGGAAAGTCACATATTATCGTGATATTTCTATGACATCAGGACCCAAACTCGGAACCTCCGTCATGTGAGCGTTTTACAATCTCAATCCACTGCTGAACTCTGGTGAATACTGCTGTTACCTTAATATTTGCCTCACCTACGAAGAAATTCATAGTTTGTGTGTGAAGTTGACTAATCCGTACTGGGCCAGCCATAAATTCAGGTTAAGCTCGAACCCCTCGGCAGGCTAATAGAGGCTTCAAAAAAAGAAATTATAAATTGTGGACGCTTGTCCCACGCAGCACAGACGAAAATTAACACACATCAAATAAAAGGTGCTTTTACGCAGAACTCTGAAACTAAAGACAATACTATTACACACACTGTCATATCCAAAGGTCATGACCTCAGATCGCCTTCAGAACTGTAGAAAACAACATCTATGCTTATCAACCTCTTCAAATAAACCGTTGTTTTATTTGGCTACATTACTCTTTACGAAGGGTAAAATAAACAATGTGTGGTTGGAAACCGGCAATGTATTGGCATGTTTTGATAGCGTTCAATGATCTTGGGAGTTAGAGGAAATGGAGAGTATGATAATGATGATCCACTGCTATAAGGAAATGGTTTCTCGTGTTTGACTTCATTTTGTATATTACTCCAGCAGTCTATTGCATTACTTAGTTAATGAGATTATTCTTATAAGAGATATCAATAAAGATAGATTAGTTATAATAACGAAGTCTATGTACCTATAAGCTCGGACTCATGCATAAACGACTTAGTTATAATTTGTTTGAAAATTCAAACCTAGATCATATTGATTTTACACAACTTACTGAAGTATCTGTTCATTCATATATTTATCTCTACAGATGCATATCTGGGCCATAAACTGGTTTATTCTGTCTATAATTATCTTAAGGGACTACTTAACCTCGCCATCATAAAAGAGTAATTACTCGCGGATAACTTTTTTTTCGAAATCCAGAGGGTCGTTTCTATGATGAAATGCCATACAATCAGGGCGATTTTTCATTGGTCGTCAGCCCCCGCATGCGGGGTGCGGGATATTTTTGATCATAGGACCCGCATGCGGGAAACCATTTTCATTGGTCGTTGACCCGAATGCGGGGACCCCCGCATTCGTGTTAAGGACCGACTTATCGACCAATGAAAATGCGCCCTAACACAAAAAATAAACGTACGTGCGACACGTGCTAAAAAGACCTTGTCAATCTTCTGCATGTTCGGCTTTGTGCAAATATTGTATTGTGTTTTACAACATAATGACTTCGTGAATTAAACAAGCTATTTAGATAACCTTCCAGCTACGAATTGCTAAGTAATATAAGTACTCCCACACTTAACATTCAAACTTAAAACGAGGGAGTTTAGTAATCACGCGCCTTATTGTATTTAATTTGAAAATACATCAAACATTATTCGAACATTAAAACTTTAGAAGTTAAATCTTTGTTTGCTCCTTAAGTTATGCTAAGTATGGTACTCAGGTATTAAAATATTTCTGAGATTTTTTAATAACATTAACTTCAATACGGCTTTCTGTCTAAGTATCAAAAATAAGGATAAAAATGTAAATACCAAAATATAATCTGATACAGAAAGCTAGTCTAAAAATGACGAGAAAAATAAGATTGGTCATAATACCTGTATTTAACTCTACTTTTTTACCATTGCTACGTTTTCTGCTGTATTTTTATGTTCGAAAAATTTCCATTATATTACGCTTGCATCTTACATTATTTCCTCTACATACTTCAGGAGATCATACATCCAAAAACCATTTCTCATTTTGAATCACACAAAAAAAAACATATTAATTTCTTTATTCTCCTGAGCGAAGTCATAAAGTTTTATTAATTTTTAAAGTGTGATTTTTAATGTTGGTCGGAACCATATTGCGGCCGTTGTCTAGACTGGAATAATATTAGCTGCTGCGGTAGTTTCGCTGTGTGGGTAGTTTCAATCAGAATGGCCTTAGTATTGGTTTTGGAGTAAAATGGCGATACGACCAGTCGTTACAAAGTAAGTAGGTAAAATAATTGTTTATAAGAAGTTGGTGTAACCTTGTGTTTGCTCCTGAGGATCGTAGGTTATATTTCTCTTAAGGTTTTTTGGATTTTTTTTATTTTTTATTTATTACCTGGACGTTATCTATTTAACAGGAAAAATAAGAGAACGTGCTCAGTAAATAATTCCGATAGAAATGAAAACAAACGGTCATTTGACAAAATGGTCATTTTAATCGGACAGTTTCTATCGAAAGGTTTTTTTTTTCGTAAAAAGTTTCTGTAACAGTCAAATCAGATACGCTGACTAAAATTATTTTTTTTTAGTTTTCAATTTCTTACCTACACCCTGTGTAAATAAATAGATTGAGTATGATGTTAATGACTTTTAAATTGGTTCTTACTGAAAGCTTTAGTTACGGTTCAAGTTGAGACTAGATTGAAGGCTTTTCGGCTTCAGAGGATGTTGGTAATTGTTGGTAGAGTACAGCTCTTGGTAAATTGATTTTTATACAACTATAAAGCCAACCAATCTTTTCATTAACTTTATTTCAGAAATAAACATTGTGGACATAGTACAAGAGATGCTGATTTATCAATCTAATCTTTTGATATTAAAATATCTAAAATTTTAGTCACATTACCAGCAGTCCTAAGGCGAGGTACCGCATCTTTCAGTGTTATCTCAGTAATGGTCATACATTGTGCGTGATCGGGACAGTCCATATATTTTTCCGGTGGCTGAGTAAAGACGGAGTCCATGGCGTGGCCAAAAATAATGTATCAAGATAAGAACTATGAGGTACCAGGGGAGAAGGACATAAAGGTAAATAGTTTACGATTTACTTTAATATCATCATCATCATCTCAGCCGAAAGACGTCCACTGCTGGACAAAGGCCTCCCCCAACACTTAAGGACTTAAGGACTTTAATATACATATATGTAAATATTTAATGTTATCTTTTGAGACGTATGGTCAAACAAGTCTATATTCGTTTTATCTTAAAATAGTCGTACCTACAATCATTATAAAAATAGCAGTGACATATTCTGTGCTACTCTGATAAAGCATTCAAACAGTACTGAGATATAGGTCAAATAGTGTAACATTTTATCAAGGAGACTTCGCATGAATTATTTCTTTAAAACACAAATTTTCAGTACTGAAACACAAAATAATTAATTATTAAAATGGTATATTACTGGTGGGTGTAACTGTCTGCGGTCAACGGAAACTTCCTTTTGAAATCCACATTTTATGAAAATTCCACTAAAATATTTGGATTCTTTGGTTTTAGTGGTTTTGTTTGATGTAGGTATAATTTTCAAATTAAATATCTCTTTTGAAAATTTTATAAAAATTATAAAACTAAAACTTTTTGTGAAAACGATACGATTTCAGTTATAATTATTAGAGAAAAATGACCCGTTGTCTGATAAATAACCTTCTCTGTACCCCTCTGTCTCTCTTTGTTCTCTCTCTCTGATATTAGTTAGGTTGCGTTTATACCAGGAAAGCATAGCTATGTGTGGGTTGGGTAAGGACGTGTTACATAATAAACGCGCGTAACGCGTCTTCCCCTTTGACCATGCGTCAGCGCCCTTCATAACAGATGTAGAGACAACAAATTAAGTTTTACTCAGAAAATACCACAATAAAATATGGCATCTTACAACCAACTAATATAAAATATTTTATAACAATTCATAATTATGTATTGTTACAATGTTAAATTTAACTGATTGTTTATACGCAACATAGTGGTAGTACTTATAAAACTGAACGACTTTCCCTAAGGAACATAGGTTGAAATTTCACTGGGATCCAACAATGGTAAATCATTGTACAGTTGTAATAAACGTATTTATAGTAAAATTCTTGTTGTATTATTAAAATACAATAAAAAATACAAAAGTTAGCCGATTAAAAAAAATAGAATAAAATAATATTTTTTTAAGTACTTAGCTAAAAGTATTTCAGCATTTTTTTCATCGTCATCATCGTTAACAGCTCATATATGTCTCCACCGAAGGGCTCGAGTCTACCCTGAAATCAGGGCGAATAGGCCTTTTTTCAAAAATAGTTAAATCTCAAAATTAAAGTTTATGAATTTTGACCTTTCAACCTTTCAAAAACAATATGTCGATTTCTATTTTCAGTTAATTAAGAAACATATAGTACTCAGTCATAGTTAATTTGAGGATTAATCAAAAAGTTATCAGCTCAATCAAAGTTGTAACAGTCGTTGGTTATTTAAAGCAATCCTTTCAATTCATTGAGCCCTGGCACTTCAATTATTATTTTTCAACTGACTGTCAGCTTAGCCTATTCAATTTTCCATTAAAGTGTAACGTATTTTATTCCTTTATGATGTGTAAAAGAAAAGTTTTTTGATACCCATTGCCAATAAATAAATTTCTTTTAATCAGTATTAAAAGAAAATAAAATGACATAACAGTAAACTTGCTAGAAGTATGACTAGACTAGGTCTACTTTGTAGTAAATGGAAGGAGGTGATCTCTGCCTAGGTACCCGTCCGGGAAAGAAGCGTGATTGTATATATGTATGATGTATTAAGTTTGCTAGTATTAATTTTTGAGCAGATTACAGGTAGATTAAGTAAGTATATATAATATTAACATTTTCTAAAACGGTTTTATTATTACGAAAACCTAAGTATATAAGACACAAACCAGCAATTCCCAGAATTGAATTCTAAACAAACTTTCGATTCGGTTGCGCTCTCAGGGCTGTTATTTGTTTTGCTATCTCTTCGCCGTTCATTAATTCCGAGCAGCGTCTCGCACTTAGCGACAGATTTGAAGCTGCATTTCATTCAGTGATACTCTTGGTAGTGCTGCTCTCCTAGTACTTTGAAACCCGACAAAACAGGAGACAGAAATTAAAGTGGTTTTATTGTCGCTAGTTGATTTACCTACAAAGTATATTCTGATTGCCTAGTACGTTGTATTTAATTAAAGTAAATTAGAAAAGAATTGACTAAAATGGAGTAGTATCGAACGGTCGCAAAAACAAGTGGTTGTATTAAAATAGAAAACTCGTCCAGTGCCTTCATTTATTTAAGTTCTCATCATCTAGGAATTCCTACGAATAATAATAATAATATAATTTTATTTAAAATTTATTTTGAAACAAAGAAGGGCAATAAGGTGATCAATTGCGTAGTAAATACGAGCATGCATGTTCTATTGACTTCAATAATATAGAGAATTTCATGCGATCGCGACTTTATTTAATTAGACTAAAATGCTTTCCATTTCGAAATATTAAACTTTAAAGTATTTTGAATTTTCTTAAATAATTCTGCTAGTGGAGTAAGTATTGGGAGAATGTTTAATTGTCTAGCGAAGATATGCGTCGTTCGTCTTACACTCCAGGAATTTCTCATGCGCCAGCAGTAATTGCACTGAGTTTTGCCCTTTAACATAAGTACTCGTATTCACCAATAGCGTCGGTGGCCAAGTGGCTAGGGCCGTTGACTTCATTCGGTAGTTTGCGGGTTCAGGCCTCAGCTCTTACCAATGTGTTTTCGATTTTAGAATGCTTATGTAGAGAACCAAGCACATGCGGCTGGATTATACTGACCTTGAGAGCTTCTGTATTCGTAGCGGTAGGGGTGAATTTCGTAGTGCGAATGTCCAACATCATATGTTGGCTTGTCAAGTACATTTATTCCACGCTCTTACGGTGAAGGAAAACATCATGAGGAAATCTGCATACACCTGGAGAAGTAATTCAAAGGTAGTGAAGTCGACCAACCCGCACTAGGCAAGCGTGGTAGACTAAGGCCTATCACCTAAATTCTTGGGTAGGCTCGAGCCCCTAAGTGGGGACATATATGAGCTGTTAATGATTCATCTAATGATATATTTAGAAACCGACTTGTAGGTGGGTGTTGTAGGTGTAGGTGTATAGGTGCTAGATCTTAAAAAAATATTTAAGACGTTTAACGGACGAAAAATTACGGAAGTTCTGAAGATTACGCGTATTTTTTTTATATGACTACGCATAAATTTTTACTGGGTATTCTGATTTTGATAGTTCTTTTTTTACTGGAAAACGTGTTATTTGGTACATATAAGTTTGAAAGAATAAATCATACCTTAAGGGTAAGAAAACAGGGGATGACTTAATGTTGATTTTCCCGTGAGAAATCCCTTGATGTTCATTTTCTTTTATATACAAGTTTCATCAAAATCAGTTGAGTGTTTTATGGGTGAAAGCGTAACAAACAGACAGACAGAAAGAGGTTTCTTTCTTATCAGTCTTTGTTAATAAGATTTTATACTATGTACGGTCTCCTGCAAAGAAAAGGGACCCCCCTGATGTAAGCGGCGAGTAGTCGTGCTTGCGACAAGGGGGTCCGTTTTCTTTGCAGGAGACTGTACACATAATACTGGGTGCTGCATGAAAATCTCTTGATGTCGTCGCCGGTAGTCGCCGGATGCATGTACTGGAATACAGTACTAACTGGAAAGTAATAATATCAAAAAATGCCTTCACAAGCAAAGTAAAGTTTTCTTTTGCAGTGTTGTCGAAATTAACAAAAGTTAGATGATATTTTTTAATTATAAAACTGATCTTTTTTCTATAGCTTATCAAATATATTTTTATCCAAAGAAAATATCGATAAAAAGTACCTTACATAAAATCTTTTATCTGAAAAAGACATTAATATTAGGTACCTTCCATTTACTAGCGAAATCATCTGAGATGTTCGCTATGAAAACATGGTTTCCTATCTCATACTACATTACACCAGTTTATGAGCTATACGAGCAAGTGCCATCTGGAATTATGTCCTTTCTATCGGCATATAGATAGCCGACAAAATTGACGATACAGACGTATGGGGATTTCATTATGGCTTCTTGTATGGTAACCAAAAGATGATTACATTGAATATATAGGTTTTCATCTTGTGAACTTAGCTGCTAATTCCTTAGGTTGAATATCGATAGCAAAGAACATAATGTGGTAAGTACATATTTAAGGTATTATTTCCTCTCTAAAAACCTGGTGTCATGAACCGAAGATTATTATACCACATTTATAAGACATTTATATAATAATATAATGCTTGTTCAAATCGACAGCTACCGTGTTAACTTTTTGAGTCTACCGTGTTAACTCTTTGGTCTATAATGGGTTGAAGAAGTTTCATCTTCAAAGCAAATAAATTAAAATTGGTTCCTGGTTTGTAATTACTGCCGGTAAAGTCTATTCCAGCAGAAAATTAAGAACTAAGAACGATCCCAGAGTTCAATCCAAATCAAGATCTTTGAATTTGAGGTGTTCTCTTTGGCCCGAGTACTATTTGACAACAACAGTATTAAAGAGTTACGATAATGTATAAGAACTGTATATTTTGGTCCTTTATTATTTCGATAATCCTGTTTTGAAAATACTAACTTATCCATTTATATGGAAGTCCCTGCTGAAATTATTGTTGTAACGGACAGTCGTCCGTTAATTTTCTGCTGTAGAGTCCTACAGGTTGTGTCAGACATTTAATTTTGATTTTGAAGTAGAACATATAACTTATGTTACATTTATTGTAATTGTTTTAATAATGACTCGGTATATTCTGATGAAATTAATTACCAAGGATGTTATAAGAAAATTCCCAGAAAATAAAACTTACCGATGATGCAAGTGCAACCAATTTAATTCATGTATGAACTAGCTTCAGCCGCGGCTCCGCTTGTTTTAACAAATGTTCCCGTGGTAATGAGGAATTTTACCGCAGTAAAAGGTAGCCTATGGATAGAACCTATTCTAGAATAGATGGTATAGATTATAAAATATAAATAAATATGTGGGACATCTCACACACGGCTATCTGACCCCAAACTAGGCAGAGCCTGTACTATGGGTGTCAGACAGCTGATATACATACATATATAAATATACAACATCCAGATACAAGGCAAACACAAGTGCTCATCACACGAATGTTTGCCCTGGGCGGGATTCGAACCCGCGACCTTGTGCTTCGTAGGCAGACGTACTACCAACTAGGCTACGAGGCCGTCAAAGATTAGTCTTTAAAAGTATTTTTTTGTTTTATTCTTATTTTATTCTTTAACTTACCATTGTAAACTGTTACCAAGTAATATTCAAATCTTTGTTGGAGGCTTTCTTTGAAGTCAATTACAGGGCGCCGCGATCCAAAGGAAGGCCGTTAGCCCTTCTGCAAGACTTCAACTCGAAGATAAAAGGCGATGCTCGGAGCCGTGGAAAATTGTTAAATAATCAAACGTCTTCTAAAATTCTTCTTAAATTGTATGATAATAATAGTAACTATTTATTTTATTGAATTATGTGCGTCTGAAGTGGTACTCACCCCATAAATCTGGTTAAAGTTCAAAATAGAAATTAAATAACTGTACAGACATGAAATACCATATACAATGTTTCTGTATAAATCACTAGAGAACTATTTTTTTCCTTTTGTATTATAAACTTTGATAACTACCTATATTTTTAATCAATATTTTAATATCATGTCTATTATATTTATTTTATCCACTGAAACAAAAATTTAGATATCAGTTTCAGTTTCCGTAATACTCATAAATTCTTTTGTAAATATAGATTTGAGTAGAAAAAGAGAAAAATATTTAAAAAAATATTTGTACCTATTATAAAATACCCGCAAATCATAATTATTGTTATAAACTAAACATTTTAAAGCCTATTTACTAAATGTCAAAATTTTGTTTTATTCAGGGATAATGCAATAAGTCTCCTTAACAACAACATTTTAGTCATTTCCAGCCACATATAAACCGACATTCTTTAAGCAGACTGCCTCCTCATAAAGACACTAATGGTTATTTCAACACTTGACAGGATCTTCTATGGTTTTGCTACTGCAGCAAACCAATGGCTGAGTAGCGTTTCGTTTATATAGAAAAAAAAACAAACATGTGAAAAAAATATACTAGTTACATAATATAACACATAAGCAAAAGATACAGATTCAAATAGTACCGCTTCACTACTTAAAATTAATAGATTTTATATACTGTTTCGTTCTTCTTCTCTCTTTCTATTGAAGTAGACAATCTATGTTGTCAGTTGTAATCGTAGTTAATTCTCTTTTCTTACCACCATGAACACAAATGTAAAAATAGAAAAACTAGTTTTCAAGAATATTAACTTTTTCCAATAACAAGTACTTCATAAGTCTGCAAACATTTATTTATTTAAATACAAAAATATATTTTTTTTACATAATATGTCGGACTGTAGAGGTACTACGGCATTTTAAGTGTCAAGGAAAGTGCTTAGCTAAATGCGATGGAACAGCCCTTGGAATTCTCATTTAATTTTACTATGTTTGTGAATTTCATTCCGTCTCATGTTATCGTGACGGAGATTTTAAATTATTTTCCTTATGAGGTCATTGGACTCTAGACAATAAGATCACTGCTCTGAATACGATCATTTAAATAATTATATTTTTCTACAAATTACACCATGACAAATTAAATTGGCTTCTAAGTAACCCTTTCTTTCTGTTTCTTTCTTCTACTTCTTCTTCGTACAGTACTACACTTTCTACCCCTTTTGTGAATTATACAGTGCTGTAGTTTTCAATATGTTCATGATTCTTAATACTCTTGTAATAAAAATGTTTTTCAGTAGAAAATGGTGATAGCATCAAGCAATATGTCTTGAGTAGTAAGTACGTCTGTCGCGTGGAGATTAGTTTTAGTACTGGCTGACGGAGCCTTTGAAAATATATGGTCTTGAACAACAAGCTTTGAGCAAAGAGCAAGTAGGTAGTGTTTTCTTATACTTTTTTCTGAATAAAGTAGGCTGCATAAATATTATTTAAATAAAGTAATTTTAACTCAATTTTTTTTTATACCCTGTAGAAATTTGATGATAAAGCTTAATTTTATTAATTACATTCCCCAAAAAAATAAAATCAATGAAAAAAATATAAAAATATACAAAGAAAAAAAATTATAAACATAAAATAAAAATTCATGACACAAATCATTCTAGCCGTGCTCAAACACTGTACTCTCTTGACTGCTATTTCTTAAAGATAAAAATATCCTGAACTCAGAATACTTTTCTTTTTTAAATCATCACCCTAAAAACTTTAAATCTTCAACGTTATCAAAAAACAAAAAGCTTGCCTCATCCTTATTGGTCAGCGAAATTCCTAAAGTTCATTCACTTTGCCGAACTTGGAACTTAGTCTTCACTTAAAGCTAACTTAGTTTTATCTGTGGTTTTAATTTCAGCTGGATTGAAGAAAGAGTTTCTTTTGATGGAATTGTGACTGACTGGAGATAAAAAATATATTTTTTAATTACAAAAAAGGCCGGTTCTAAGTCAGTAATGTATAAAGCATTTTAGCAGCATTGTTCTAGTCGTTAAATTTAAGTTAAGAAAAAGCTTCTTTTCTTCAAAACATTTATCCTAGTATCTAATCAAACGATTATTGACCAAGATATGGGTAGCTCAGAGTGCGAATAAAATTAAATTATAATTATTTTCATCATTGCTTCTTTTTTTTCCTAACTTCTAACAAAAAACAGTTTTAAATGGTGTTCGAAATAAAAAAAATATACCTTTTTTGTTTTTCTTTAGATCTACTTAAAATACTTTTATCTCTTTACTTATGCTCATCTGACCAAACCTTCAAAATATTATGTACTTGTGTATGCAAATTATACAAATGTGAACTTCGTGAACAGACGAAGTATTTTACAAAATTTTCTTTTTACATTTTCTATCTATTCCGTTAAAAACCTTTCTGAAGGGAAATTTGGAAGCTGAAAACTTAAATTAGGTACTTAAGGATAAAATAAACATGTCGTTCACATACGCTTAGCAAAAGGAAACTAAATTGAGTTTTTAAATTTCTATTTTGCAAAGTAGATATCGCTGTTAAGTTTTATGTGAAATGGTGTTGGTATACTAGATATATATACTATCTAAAGTTTGAATAATTATTATTATTAATGCAAAAGTAATTCTGTCTGTCTGCCCGCCTGCTGTACTCCCATGGCTTAATTTATGGTTATCTTACTATATGCTTTTTCTCTCTTTGATATTATTATCTCGACAAAGAAAAAAAAACGACAAAAGGGAAAGAAATAATGTCGTTTTTATTTACATACAAATTGTGTTGCGGTTGATCCTGGCTTGTTTCAATGTTGGATGCGGTGGTTCATTCGGGTGCTTTACGTTAAATAGTTGGTTCGTTCCTAACTTTACTTAACAGTATTCCATTCTTTTTTTGAACGCTCAATATTTTTTTAGGTTGATACGATCTTTCAATAATATTTAGACATACATTATAACTTTATAACGTCTGTCTATACAGTATATTCAACTGAATCATATTATACACAAAGAATAGACAATGTTTTGCAGAAAATTGAATAAAAAGAAAAAAGTACGATATCTGGACATGGTTTGTAACTGCTCCTCTGCTAGGCCAGACACAGATATTTTTTAACATAC
Source organism: Teleiodes luculella (assembly GCA_948473455.1). Classification (NCBI taxonomy): domain Eukaryota; kingdom Metazoa; phylum Arthropoda; class Insecta; order Lepidoptera; family Gelechiidae; genus Teleiodes; species Teleiodes luculella. The sequence continues at coordinate 15,247,911 of OX419592.1, read as the reverse complement.
TACCAAAGCATACTATTACAATAGAGATAAAATTTTAAAAACGGTTTTACCATCGTAGATAAAATATGTAAAATAAGATCAATTTATTCCGATAAAAATGTCCAGTTAATTTTTAATTTACCTAATTAGTTTAATCACTTCCTCATTTAATCAATAAAAACCTGACTTGACTTATTTGTATTTCATATCCAAAGAACAATGTTGATCAGTTTTAAGTAAGAAAAGACTCAGAGACAGAAAAACAGTAGTTTTTTATTAAATCACAATGTTTTCAGTTACACCGTTATAAAATGAATCCACAGACAGCGCCATGTCTGACCTCAAAACGTCGTATCCACGTTTTCAATTTATTGCAGGTTATTGTAATAAGACAATATTCGTGCGAGACAAGGGTTGAGACAGCTTACAATATTTTAGGCAAGTGTCACTTGCATTTATTTTGCGTTTATCGACCTCACGCCTGGTTTTCTTAAAAAAAAAAACTTTCCTCGAATTTTACGTTTAAGCTTAGGTACTTAACTACATGACAAAAAAACACGCAATATGTTTTTTATCTAATCCTGAAAAATAAAAAAAGCTCATTCTATTAAGAATATATTCTTAAACATAGCATTATCTGCCAATAAAAAGATACTAAATATTTTAATTTTAATTACTTACGTAGGTACCTCCTAGTATTTACTGAAATTTTCGTTTTAGTATTTACTAAAATTTTCTTTTATCATTCTGATTTTCTTTAATGAATATTTTTTTTATAATTTACCACATTAATCATAATTTTTAAATTATTTTGATTTTGACAAATATATTTATGCCAAATTTTTAGTTATTATATTTAAAATATTCTAAGTAAATGTAACTTAGTAACATGGAAGAATAAAACGAACAACCTCTAATAGTTTAACAACAATAATCATGAACATTTTTCTTACAATATCAAAAAGAAGTATAATTACCTTTGATGTCGATATTAATTTATATTCCTATAAGGTTCCAAATTACGTGAATGTCTGTGTCTCGTAAAAGTTTTCGCCAGAGGTTACCAACAGTTATTCTAAGAGTCCGTTCACCCTAAAGATACGCGGAAACAATATTCATCTTCACATAACCAGAAATTTTATGAAAGAGATAAATAGTAGTGGAAAGGGTCCTCATAGTTCCTTGAAAGGGTTGAACCGGACAGCGACCCCTTTGTTTATAACACCTGCTATATGTTTAGGATGAAAGTGAAAACAAGTGTCAGTTTTTCATATAAACTATTTTATATACGAAAACAGATTCATTTGTCCGTGTGTTTATTTGTGATAAATATTTATTTAAGTAAAATACTGTTTTCTTTTTATTTCAGATTCACATTTATTTGGAATCAAATGAAAGGTTCAATAAACTCTATTTTGTAACTTGTTACAAGTTGTTTCAAATATTATTGAAAACAATTTAGAAGAAGAGAATATAATACTATTAATAATTATATTTGTAAGCCGATCTCTACTATTATACGACTCAGAAAGCAACTTGTCTGTCTATCAAGTTATTCGAAAGAGCCGGACAAGTCGAGAAAAGTTCGAATTTCTTCAAACTCAAAGTCGAACACCATTTCTGTACTATTAAAGGTTTTTTGAAACGCTTAACCAAAGATGCTTAAAACATCAAAATTAAACCGGTATCAAGAATTCTTTTCTATACTGACCTGAAATTATGAAAAGAAAACAATAATTTTGTTACCTGAGTTGTAATAATTTCCCATGGGAATATGGTATTTCCAACAAAAGCTCTTCCATTACAACACCTAACATTTATTGTACCGAATAATATACTATTTGCCGCTTTAGTAAAAAGCTCAAACGAAAATAATGACTTTCAAAATAACTTAATTAAGTAGAATGTGTTTCACTGGAGTAAATAGCTCCTTTGAAGAAAGTAATATTAGGTCCAAAAAAAAAACGTTATTAATAGAACAGGATCTCCTGCTATTTCCAACTTCTTCCTAATCAAAATCTGTTCCAGAAAGTTAGTAACAACCGTTTCTTCTGAATACTTCCTGCCTGATAGTTTTCTGAAAATCAGGTCTTCATTAGCCCTGAGATGCGTTTTCACCATTCTAGTAACCAAGACCTACCTACGATAATTCTATTTTTGTCATTATTTCATAAGCATCTTATTTACACGATTTATTATTTAATATTCTTTTTATGTAATTATTATATTTTTGTAAATTTGGTCGGACAATTTGTTATGATAAAAGCAATTAATTGTTACCTAAACTTTTTTATTTTTTTTTCATTTAACTAGACGACACAGCGGACATTTCAAGTTACAATAAGTATTTCAATAATGATATTATTATTATTATTATTAATGATTTCTATTTTAATTGTCTTAAAATTGTACTTAACAAAAGTTAGGTTGAAAGTGGTGGTAGTGTATATTAACTTTCATATTATTACCTGCGTGTCATACTTGAGACGCGCTAAACAGAAACCGGTGGAGGCAGGTTATCCGCTCCAGATTCAATCCTGATGCTGACCACGATTCTAGACATGAGGGACCGACCCTAGAGAGAGATACATATACTTGATTATTCTAGAGTGAGTGAGTGAATGATGTTTAAGGAAGTCAGTCAGACTTACAATATTATATCGGTTTACTGGTAAAATGTAAACGCCCCTCCAGCTCTTTGAACTTATTGACTCCTAGTACATCGCAAGAAGTTGATTGATCGTTTGATGCGGCCCTGACACACTTGACGACTGACGGCTTGAAAGACTTGATGGCAAGAAAAACTTGTAGACTATTGACCTAAATGATAGGGCTTGAAGATGTTTTTGTACAGGAAAAGGTGTAGGTACTAATAATGAAGTGTCAATAAAAGAAGTAATTGATTGGACAATAGTTAAGAGTATGGCGACACTGACTTTCTTAATAAGTAAATCACCATTATCTTTACCATTTCTATTTTATAATTCTAATCATAACTACACAAACTCCGGTGGACAAGGGAAACTTACAGCATTTTTAAACATAAATACAGTTTTCATTCGAAAAAATATTTACAAAAGGTAAAAACGGCTGACAAACCATCAAAACAGACTGGCCAGCCAACTGACTAAACCTCACTAGACGTCTAAAAAGTTATGGACCTTGCCTTGTAAAATGGCCTCACGAACACAAACCAGTTTGCATAAGAGACACGGGACGACATAACATAGTGGCATAAGAGCCATAATAGTCTTGTCATTATGTCGCGTTTGACACCTTCTCAACCGTTACGTAGTGTGCTTGTAAGATTTATCCATATAGCTGAGTTCAAAGCGAATAGATTTAATTTATTTTCGAGCTTCATTACTTGACGTAAAATTCGCATAAAAATAAATTTCAAGCCATAACTTCACGAACACAAACTGCAATTTTGCACAAAATCGTAAAATAAGCATAAAACTTGAATCGCTCGGAATTAGTCTAGTTTCTATTCCTAGTATTTGCTATTTGGGGTCATCAACCCTTGCCAGGTCGCAGCTGATTGTTCGCAGTAACAGTCTGTAATGGTGACGTTATGTAACTATGGCGGTTCCACCTCGTGACCTAGATTCGAGGAGCAATGTACTCCGTCGTTTTTAGTACATATGTTACAGGTTTTGAAACCTAAAATATCGACGTGATCTCAATTCTTTCAAAGCAACTTTCTGTATAGTCTTATATGAAGTAAACCTATTTGACGTCCCCAAATATAAATCCGTAGTTCAGCTGCCTTCGAAGCTAAGGACGGCGGATTCGAACCCCGCACAAACATTTGTGCTATGTCTGACTGAATGTTGTATATTATACTAGCTTACCGCCCCGCAGCTCCGCTCACGGTAAAAAACTTTTTTAACTTAGAGTATCGTGATATATTTTTGTACAATTTACACAATATCTTTATAATTTATAGCCTGTATAAGCTATATTATCGTAAAGTTTCATTAAATATCCATTCAGTAGTTTTTGCGTGAAAGAGTAACAAACATTTATACATCCAAACGTCCATAGTCCAAAGTTTGTGAGTAAACTAAAATATTAGTAGGATTATGTGACTATTTAATAATAATAATATAATCATCTGTCTCATACTAGTTTGGAGTGAAATAGCCGTGTTTGAGATGCTCCACATATTTATTTCTTTATTAGGTATATTTCCTATTTTATACATTTTTTTTTTTTTAAGTTCTTTACACTAAAATAAAATGAATAAATAAACTCATTTGTATTATTTGATAAGTATATAATATATTTTTAATGTTTATTATTATATTTTTAATACAAATTTGGCAGTGCGTGACTTAAGGCTATAACCAAACAAAATAAAGTAGAATTAGGTCTAGAAGTTATTACAATTCTTACGTATGAAAACAATTCTGTGCCTAATATGTAGACCTAAATAAATATTAATAAAGCCATCATGCCATCATGTAGCAAGAATAAGGTTTCATAATATAAATAAAGTATTTTTCGCTTGAAATACGACTACTCTATTGGGACAATGAATGAACACAATAATATAGCAATTTTACGCCACGTGTATGTTTTTAATTCTAGTTATTATTTTACTTTATTTTGTCGTCAAAAAAACACTCAATAATTGACGAAATATACCAAATATTTTAATGAAACAGTGTGCTTTTGTCAAACATTATTGAGAGCAGAAAAAACAAACAAAACTATTCAACAAAAAAGATAAACCAGTTGAAACATGAATCTAAAATTAGAATAGGATTATACCATGTCTTCCCATTGGGTGTATGAGTATTAGAAGGCAGGGGTAGTTACCGCATAGACCACAGACTACCAATCTGCCACTAAATATTGAGACATAAATATTGGCATATCTTATTTTAGATACGTACCGAATCTTTACGTAACAATTTGATAAAGGTGGTTTTTGTTTAGGCTCCTTGAAAATATGAAATAAAAATATTCCTTATTGTACACACACAAGTACAGATACTTACAAGTAAAACACAGAAAATGTACAATTGGCGACCTTATTGCTTAGGTAGCAATTTCTTCCAGGCAACCACTTAGATGGAAACTGAAAACAAGAATAGAACAGATGCGGGTCGGTGCGGCTAATCCAAACTTAATCCTAATTCCTAGTGCAATCTTAAAACTATGACTATAAAATATTATAAATATAAGTATCTATAATAAATAATATATACCTACACATATACAGCAAACAATAATAAAAGATAGAGTAAATACAAAGTATAAATAAACATAAACAAAGCTTCTTGTGATCCTACTCACCCCGTTAGGGAAGAGAACGTGTCTTCATGCATCTAGAGACAGGAAATTGACAAGGAAATAGGTACCAAAAAAGCACACATTAAGTACGTACGTTAAGTAACATTTTATTTAATTTTAAGAATGATAACTTGTTTTATCCCTCTTAGCAACAATTCAGGCCGCATAATAAATCTAACCGAAACACAGAGTATAAATTAACCTTTCTGCTTTTAACTTATTCAAGTCGCCCTAAATATCGGAGACCTAGACTGTAGGGTGTACGTAATACTACAACTAATGTTGTGGGGTAAATGTGTCTTTTTTGGGACACTGGTCATAACTATTTATTGTGTCGTAACCATCGCATGATCACATAGTGACGTAATGTTGGGTAAACCTAATCTTATGCAGGAAGCTATAATGTATATCAAGTATCTTCGGAAAGTTATTTAGAACACATTTTATGTAGGACAGATTTTAATTGTGTGATTAATGTACACGCCGTGTATTATACAAGACTTTCTTCAAAAAATTCATGTTAAATTCTAAAAATTATAATTAATTTTCTCATTATTAATTGGGTCAAGTAGCGAAATTATCAAGAGAATATATAATTAATTATGAAATTTCATTAATTTCATCATTATAATTCAGACGAATCGGATATGAAGACGAAAATTAAATAAAAAATAGGTCGTCGTCGTCAGGTAAAACTCGATAAATTATTACTATGATTAGGTTAACCGATCCTCCCGTTTCAAATCAATTTCAGAATCTTTCGAATAAAGGTCCCGCAGGCCATTGAAATTGAATCAACATGGTCTAACGAACTCCTACAGATGGTTACCAATTTCTAACTCAGGTTGGGTTACGCCTCATCCTACTTATCGGTAGTTTCTATTCACTTCTTGTTCATATCAAAAAAGGCTCTTTAGGAAAATCTGAATAGAAAATCATGCAGTTGTATTGCACACAAAGACGCTATGCAAATAGCAAATAAGTCAAATATTACTAAATCTTGAATTAACTGTGAAACTCTGATTGCTAAGGAAAACAAAAAACATGATGACGTGGTCTAATATTGCTCGAAACTTATCTTGAGAATATAATATGATTTCATGATACCGTTTTCCTCGTAGGAATGAGGTATTATTCCACAGGAAAAGGTAGCCTATACTATACTATTCCGATGTTTAAGCATTATTAATGTAAAGTTTCATTAAATTCCATTCAGTAGAGTAATAAACATCCATCTATCCATAAATCCACCCGAACTTAAGTTGACGAGTGTGTATTAAAATGATACCTATAGTGCCCGTTGCCTATGTAAAGCTACAGATTAGTATATAACACAGAAAGGACACACGCTACACATACCTACGCTATATTAGAGAATATCGCATTTCTTTAAATGTAACGTACTTTTATAACTTGTATCACAAATTACGTATTTTTTGGTGAAACTTGTATCCTGGTCTGGGTGAAAAGGGAGAAAGCACATTTTTTACAATAAAAGTTCCGTTACAAAGATTCAATAAAAACCATAGAGGTAGACATTTTTTTGCTTATTTAAACAGTGACTTAATCGAAATTTTATTAGACGTGCTCAATTTAGTCCTTCCGAGTAACACACAGGCGCTTACTGGATCAGTAGATCAAAACATCTAATGATATTAGACGGGATAGTAAATTATTTATAGGATATTTCAGGTCGTTCTTTATTTATATGTGTTTGTACCGAGATATTTTTCTTATACTCGTAAGATTCTGGTTTTTTTGCTAAGCTAGCAAGTCTTATAGTAAACCTGAAATTATTGAAAAATTTAAAACATTTTTATCTTATTTACATAAGTGAAGTTTTCTATGAAAAGGGACCTTGTTGACGGTTTATTATTTTATAATACAACTTATGTAATATTTAAATACTTTTAAATGCCTATTGAAAATATGAATATATCGGTTTGACTGTTCGTTACGATTTTACGCTAAAACCTCTAAACCGATTTTGATGAAACCTGGAACAAAGATAGAATAGACTTTGAGAGACTTCCTCCTAGTTCTATGTTCCTATATCCTTAGTGTCCTATGTCCTATGTCCGTAGTTCCTATGTCCTTACATAAGCTACGTTTTACTGTGGGAAAATACCTCATTTATCGAAACCGTGGGGCGGAAACCTAGAACATAATAAAATTGAACTCAATTTGATACTCCTGTCATGTCTATTCAATACAAGTGCTAATCTAGTTCAAGTGTCAGGCACCAAAGGCAAATGAGTCGCGGTTCTTTCTGTTCGGAGCGCGCGTTTCCCGGTCACCCACTTCTGGCTTCCGGCCGCATTCTGTTTCAGACACGACTTGTACTTGTAAATGTATTTCCGAGATCATTCTTACTTTTATTTCAATAAATATTTCTTTTTTCTAGTATGGATGACGTAATTTTAGGTCTTATTTGAGCTAAAAATAGAATCGATCGAGAATACTGACTTTAGAAAAAACCTTACGAATTACGTATTGTAAGAAGCTACGATTCGAGTGATTCGATCACCAGTCTCCAACCCTACCAAGGGTAGGGAATATAATAATAATAATCTCTATATTCAGGTAAAATACCCATGGTACAACAGTACATAAATAATTAATAATATAATAAATATAAATAATATGACAACACTTTTTTTCAAGGGAGAGGCCTTAGTCCTACATAAGACTAATACTCGTAGATTTCAGTTACTTTGTTTGTATTGTTAATAGCCTCTGTGGTCGAGTGGTCAAATACTTGCCGCACATTACCGAGGTTCCAGGTTCGAATCTCGGTAGGGCACTTGTCGAACAAATATCACTTTATGAAACTTTCCCCTGTTTAGTCAGGACATTGCAAGCTGAAAGAAAGAAAGAAAGAAATCATTTATTTACCAATGTGTTTTACATTACAAAAAGATCACCATTAAAAAACACCTAATGAAATTAAAAAAAAAAAACACCGCCACAAAATCACCTAATCACCTAATCGGAAAAAAGAAAAATTCGGAAAGAATATTTGGATTGTATTTCAAATACTAAAAATATAACGTATATGTTTATAAGTATAAGAGTATAGGTACTTAATAATAAAACATTTAGAACCATTTTTTAACCGCGAGGACGGATCTTCCAAGCGTACTACGTGCGTGTGAAAGAATTCGAGTCGTTTTTTTAGTAGACGTGACGTGGAGTGTGTAAATCACGTTACTCCAATTGCTCTCTGGCATAGATTTGTGGATATAAATTGGCTTAAGACGTAAATTGATTTTCTTTTTAAAAAACCGAGTTAGTAGGCTATTGTATTATCTTTCGAGACGCCCATAGGGGGTCATCGTCATGTTCTAGGTGACTTTTAAATTGTGTGAATTTTATTTTACAATTTATCTCAGTGAATGTAATTTTTATTATTCATAATTTTTGTTAGTATTTAGATGAAGAACGTATTGAAATGAAGTCTTTTCTCATTGCTCTTTGATATGTAAGACATTTTATGCTTAAAAACTAATACCCTGTTGACCTTTGATTTTAATGGTATTTAAAAACATTTTTGTAAATTAACAACACTATTTGCTATCCACAAGAATAATATTTTTGAGAAATCTTTTGATATAAGGTACGGGCGCCAAAGATGGCCCTCTTAAATTTTTAGATATTTTGTTTCCCAAATAAATATATTATAATTTCCATTATGTTTTTTCTTTACTTTACTTAACTGCAAGATTTTACAAGGATTTGTCCTTGTATATTTATTTGGGAAACAAAATATCTAAAAATTTAAGTAGGCCATCTTTGGCGCCCGTACCTTATAAATTAGAAAGTTTAATTTGCTATAGAAAAATATTTACTTAAATATATATTTTGGGTATCATGCCTAACCATCAGCTGAAAGATTCAATCATAATCAAGAATAATATTCACACCAAATGAGCTAAGCACCTCCCTTTTCGGACTAATTCACACGTACATGCACAAAATTGGAGTCAGCCCCCCCCCCACCCCCGGGGCGCGGCGGTATCGAACGGGGTCAACGACCGCTGCAGTTACTCTGCACTCGCCAACTCTGAAATATGGTTCCAATGAGAACCCTATGCACCACTTTCATGCACAATTTACTTGAACTGCTCAACGAGTTACCATTTTTTACTGCAAGAAAAGTATAGACTTGACGTCTGGATCAACGTAGACTTGAGTAAAATGTACCTATTTATTTATTAAACTACATTTTAATTTTGTAACATTTATTATTTTAATATTTTATAAGTTTGATGCAAATTTGTTTGTAAAAAAAATTTTTGGCAGGCAGATTTTTTTTATTTTTTTACTCTAAGTATACAACAAATAAAAGTACCAATGCGTCTTGAAGTGATGGGAGTACATAGCTTTACAGCGAGTTTTAAATAATATATTTAGCCTTTATTTCGTGAATTGAAAAATTTACAACAAAATATTAAGAGTAAAGCAGCAGAACAGAAGTTCAAATCGTGTTTAGACTGAGATGTAAGTTATATAAAACAAACATAGATAATTGAAATTGCTCTTTAGACCAATAGTCCACGATATTTTGTAAATCTTGAGTATTTGAGAGTAGAAATGTCAGTGAATAGTGATTGAAAGTTTGTTTTATTTTCAATTCCAAAACAAAGTTGCTAACAGCTTCGACGCTTCGAATACTAATGAGAGCAGCCATGTTGGTCTCTGTCCCTCGTCCGAAGAACTTATTGCAATCCTTTATAACTATAATAACTATCCAAGTCCGGTGAAACTTGATAGGTTTATTTTGTGACAAAGGCGTACTTCAATTAGAACGCTTACATTACAAGGGATTTCTCGTATATACTTATCATACAGCAAAACAACAATATTATTACGTTTCTTTATTTTAATACTATCTATAAGACTGGCACTCAATGAAAATACATATTGTTCTGTTGATGAAAGGGTATTTTGTTGAAATATTTATGGAATGGAAAACCACATAAATTATTGTCATAAGAATATTCATCAGAATTGAAAATGAATAACCCGGTTCTTGCAATGTAAAAGCATTTCTACACATAATAAATAAGAAAGGAGACAGAGTCAATGTCCCCTACTCGTCAAATAAAAGTTACCCGGAAACTTTCCTCGGTGTTCTCCAATATTACATTATCTATAAAAATATTTCCACTGTGAAAAGAGTTCGCCGTCAGACTTTTGTGCACAGAAGAAAATAATAGTACTAACTTTTGGGTTTACTTGAGTGACGTCACGCTAACTTAACTATGACCACCGACGACCACTGGAAATGAAATCATACCAACACTAATTAAACTGAACTGTTGTTAATATTGCGGTTGGTTTAATAATTTTAGGCCCTTTTCTGAAATTATACTAGTTACTCTTATCCTTTTTTTCCAAATTATTTCATCTATCTTTTTAATCTTTTGACAAAAAATGTATTATCTATACAAAGATAATAAGATTTGAAAGAAATAAAGTAGAAGAATTGAATTTATGTACAGATCAAATCAGGGCAACTTTTCAATGTAATTACTCGATATGACACTATTGTTGAGGACAAAATATACTCATACCTAAATATACACTTAAGATTTTAGATTGTGTTCAAAAGAACGAAATACAAACACGATATTGAGCTTCACTGATTTTCTAAACAATTTGAATATAATATTAGCTATTATGGCTATTAATTTTTGTTTCGTTTGACTTTGCAAAAACAAAAAACTCTTAAAAGTTATTACCATTGAGAGTAACTTGGATCTAGATTTTGGTAACCAACATTTACATTTGGTTTAATCAAATTACATTGGATAGTAAAAAAAGTTTGCGTATTAAGATTTGGCTAGAAAAAAGGCAGATCACTATTTTTTTTTCGTAACGCAAGTTTTATTATATTTTATAAATTTTTAGTTCTTAGTAATATAATTATAATTTTAACAGGACAAAGTTGATTTATAGAAAGAGCGATATATAAAGGTAAGAAACCGAAAATATCAACAACATCAGATTTTGCTATAAGATATTTTTTTGATACGGAATCAATACTAGATGCACTTAAACTTTTTCGTCCACTGCCAAATAAAATATCTTCTTCAAAGATCTGTCTTGCAATGCAAAATCTGTCTTTGGTCGCCCACGATACAGGTATGTATGGAGACCACTACCTACTGTTAAGCAAATTGTATACTTTTTTTGTGTTCAAATAAACATGTAGGTATCTTGATTTTCTTTAAATCATCTCTCCATACTGTGCCTTGCCTACCTACACTATTGACTACCACCGGTACTCAGCCGCCTATAGAAAAACTTTTTGCTTCAATAATCAACGCGTCCAGATTTTGCAAACAATAAGCTTAGTCCACTGCATGCCTGGCCACGTAAGTCTTGCATTTCTTCGTTCAAGATGAAAAAGTCAGTAATATTCATCTCCTACTGCTCATTACAACCCTCTTATCGTATATTTCCTGGCCACACAAACACCCTGCTCGATTTATCTTCTATCTGGCTGAGGAGTTATTTTATTATTTTGTTGTTCTCCCTACAATCGCCCGATCGCCTTTCCCGCTGCCTTAACGAAGCGCAAATGCCGTGCTTCGGTCGGCAGTTCTCTTTATTTTTATTATTGATTTATAGACATAACTTTCTTCTTTCGTTTTCATATGGTTTTGGTTAAAGTACTTGAAGCTTTTTATTAAAATGACTATTAAATGATAATGCATTTTCTACCATAAATTTTTTTGACAGTTCATCTAATTTTATAGGTTAAACCTATATTACAATTTTTTTTAAGAGTGTAAGATGATTGATGAGAGAATTAATCGTGTATTTGTGAACGTGTGATGAATCGTCTTTATATACGTTGATTTATCAATACAAGTGTAAAGAGATTCAACAAAAAATGCCATTTTTATCAGTCAGTTTGTAGTAGTAAACCGATTCATTAAAATATGTTAATAGATTATATAAGAAATATTAGTTTCATTATCTATGCATTATAATAACAGTCAGCTGTAGACATTTGTATTTCTATTTTGATTGATTTCTTTATTCGTAAAATGATCAGAAATAATCGAAAAGAAGATTTCTATCTTAAAATGAAAAAGAGTAATTTTTGCTCGTTTCTATCATAGTGAACGGACAAGTACTCACTCGATTCATTTCACCGAGTAATCCCTCAGACGGATGGCGAGACAAAATATGGTATTATGTGGATTAAAGAAATGATGACAAATCCCTTTCACTCTTCAATATATTGAAGTGCTTCTTGATTTAGTCGTCGGACATCTTGGTCAGCAAAACTTGCTTAGGTGGATTTTTTATGCTTTATTAAAAACTTGCTGTCCACTGCAGCTGCGACCACGTTGTTTTTCAAATTTTCCCTTGATATAAGGTTTATTTGAGTAATAGAAAGTAATTTACGTTACTGAATAATTTATTTGATTTCTTTTCTTATATTTTTTATTTTTTATCACGCACTGCAGCAAAAAAACTGAAAAGCTTTTCCTTTTGGTATCAATTAAGAATATTGTATATTATGGTAAGATTAAGTGCTATTATATTCCATCAAATTTGTTCGATCATTGTCATAAAGCGCAAATCTGAAACAATCAAACACAATAAGATTTCGACAATAATTAATTCTATTACATTACGATATTAGTGTGATGGTAAAATTGTAGTGTGGAATTATGTGAATCTATTTTAACCTATTACTTTTATTCAACACACTTCGATTTGCACGCGTGTTCGCTTTGGTCTTCTCTCAGATCAATTATATTTCGTCCACTAGGCTGAGGCTTACAACAAATATGTTTCGTCACCCTAGATACTATTTTTAGATTCCACTTTACACAATCCTTTTTTAAGAATAGGCTTACTTGTATCCTCTCTTTGAACTATTTTATTTTGTTCAGCAGGACAAGAACTTTCATAAACAAAGGTATATCGCTTTATTCAGGAGGGCCCTTACCTATGACCTTTTTATATATTCTTTTGGGACAAAAGAGATAATTCTATTGAAAAAGGATAGATTTGTGGCTATTCTGAGGTCCTTAAAAGCATTGGTAAGAAAGAAATGTATGAATAGAATACAGAAATCGAGTATTTTACGTCAACTCAATTAAGAGGCAGGTTTTTATTTCCCGGTTCTCACTACTAGTAAAGATTATTCTACCCTACCGGTGATAGTATGTACTGTGGCATTGGTCATGCCATCTCTTTTGCCTTTGGTACTGGCCGCATTGTTCTAAATTCAAATTATTTTAAAATAAACTGATTTTGATAGATTGTGTCAGTGCTATCGCGTTTGTTCCTGGGTGCGGTGGAAAAACGCTCCAGGAACCGATTTTTCCGGTATAATAAGTTATTCCAGATATTTTACTAGTTTTTAATGTGTTGTGTTCGTAATTCTCTAATAAATAGTGTTTAAATCATATTTTTTGTGTTATAATTTCATAGCACGGGCACACCCGTGCTATATTTGGTGCTTGTCCTATAATTCTTGGTCAAGATTTTCTTTGTCAGTACAACGGAATTATCGATTTTGGTTCAGCAAAATTGATGTTGGGTAGCAACCGTATTGATTTTTTATCTGACGTATCTACTTTTGGTTTTTCTACGAACAATCGTCAAGTTGACTTTTGCACCTCCTTTTTCAAAGATGACGGTTGCTCAGAACAAATAAAGGTCGATACACACTCCCCGATTTTACGACATGAAGATTATGTCTATTTTTTAGGTTCAGATAATGTTTGTGAATTTGCGATCGAACAGGATCAGAAATTTGTTTTGGGTTCTGATCTGTCGGTCACGCATAGGGAAAAGTTAGTGTCTCTATTGTTACATAATAAAGATAGATTTGCTTTTGAAGCTTCTCAATTAGGTCGCTGCGATATTGTGGATGTAGATATCGAGACTTTGGATGAAAAGCCGATTTCTTCTCGACCTTATAGGGTCTCTCCAGCGCAAAAGGAGGTCATAGATAAGCAGGTAGAGGAGATGCTTCGCTTGGGGGTGATTGAGGAATCTAATAGTTCCTGTGCTTCCCCAGTTGTTTTGGTAAAGAAACCTGATGCTGATACATTGGAGCAGAAAGTTGCTTTGGTTAGGAGTCTGACTTCACGGGCTTTAATTAATATTTCTAAGGCTCAAAGGAGACAGAAAGGTTTATTTGACAGGAAAGCTAAGGTTACTGTCTTTCAACCTAATAGTCTTGTTTTGTTGTACTCACCTAGGAGAGTAACTGGTAGAACTTTTAAACTTTGTAGACTTTTTAGAGGGCCTTATGTGGTTGTAAGAAGGTCTGGTGTAAGTAACTATGTTATTCGGAAAGTTGGTCGAAGTTCTCGTACATATTATGTGGTACACGTTAACAGATTAAAAAAGTTTTATGTGCGATGACGATGATTTAATTTTTTCTTGTTTTAGTCTGATTTGGTAGTCGGAGAAATAAATTTCTCTTTTCTTTTTTTGTGCTTGTTTTATTATGTTGGGATCTCTTTTAGTAACATTGTTGCATATTTTATCCTTGTGTGTGTTATAATCTTTTCTTTTTTTTTTCATGTAATATGAGGATAATTTATAAATATATTAATTAGTCATATTCTTATTAAAACAACTTATTGAGATGGTAGCTGCGGCCTGTAATTCAAGACCGAAATGGCAGCTGAAATATTTAAAAAAACATTGTTAAAAAAATATTATCATTTTTCACTCTAAAACTTAAATAATTCTAAAACATAGTTCATACTCTGTCACTTAAAAACATAGCTAGTATTTTAAAAAAGGTTTCCTGAGAAAGGTAGGCAGTGAGGTGATTTATTTTAGTTATTGGGCATTATGTATGCAGAAGAAGAGATAGGTATTTGTGTGATATAGAATATGTTCTTCTTTTTTGGAAACATGCATGGCACATAGGTGGCTATATGTATGGAAGTACCTTATGGGCTTCATTTTCAACGTTGAATTCATATTTTGTTTTCATAAATATTAGTTCTTTGCTGGGTTACGTTCCATTAACTAACTTTAATATTTTTGAGTTTGTCCAACTTTGTGTAAATTCTTTTATATTTTCTGTAAATTTCAGATCTTCATTTTTCTTGATTACTGCTTCTAATTTTGAACACCTATTTCAATTTAGGTTTTCTTTTAAATAATTATTCAATTACTGTCATATACAGGTTGATTGAAATATTTTTCTTATACAGGGTGTTACAAATTTTACTTGAATTTTTAATTGACAATTTAACTTTAAAATAATTTATTGAAGCTGTCGATGAAGTTTCTGAATTTAATTTCGTTATGAGGAATTAGATTTGTATTTAGGTAGTTTTAGCTATTCGGTGTTAGGTTTAATGGATGTGGGCTTTGTTGTAAGCGGTTTTTTTTCAACGGGGGTTTTTCCCTTGCAAAAGCAAATAGGATATTATTCCTATTTGTTAAACTTTAGAAGTTCTGAGTTCATATCTATTCTTTTTTATTTAATTCTCTGTTTTGATACTTGTCCCCCTTAGGTAGGTTGTTAGTTTGAACTTTGTATTTTTTTGATGGGGATGTTTAAAAAATATTTTGGTTGTTACTGACCAAAATAATTTTTTTTTGAAGAGGGAGAGGGATGATGTGGCATTGGTCATGCCATCTCTTTTGCCTTTGGTACTGGCCGCATTGTTCTAAATTCAAATTATTTTAAAATAAACTGATTTTGATAGATTGTGTCAGTGCAATCGCGTTTGTTCCTGGGTGCGGTGGAAAAACGCTCCAGGAACCGATTTTTCCGGTATAATAAGTTATTCCAGATATTTTACTAGTTTTTAATGTGTTGTGTTCGTAATTCTCTAATAAATAGTGTTTAAATCATATTTTTTGTGTTATAATTTCATAGCACGGGCACACCCGTGCTATAGTACCTATCGGCAAATATTTCTTCATATATTAAACTTAGTAAATAAATCACATTTACTTGTTTAATAAAGTAAAATTTTGCGATAATATTATTATGTGATGTACTTTTTACAGTTTTTATGTAAATCAGGTTCGAAACATAATCAATTTTATCTCATTAGTCACAATAATCAAACTTAAATTTGTTTAATTAGCCGCAAATAAAAAAATAATAATCCTAAAACCTATATTCATAAAAATCCAATACACCCGAGATGGTGGGATGACATTTTTGAGATGAAATGTGCGACGTTATTGCACCCGTCTTCCGTTTTGCCTCTGGCCTATAAACAAACTTAAGTGTAAGCTTTACTAGATATGGCATTGCAAATTTGTAAAATAAACTTACGAAAATAAAAAGGAAACCCTAAGCAGTGACGTGCCTTAACAAAGTCCTCTGATTTGTAATAATGAGGTGTATCTGATAAAAGTACCTTATTAACAACTTTTTATATAGTCAAGAGCCCGCTAAGTTGGATACTCTGGACGTGGCATCGTTCTTCAATTATTATTATAAGGGAGAAAATTACGATGTGAATTTTTAACTTACCCTATTAAGCCTTAAACTTATAGAAGTATGCAAAATATAGCAAAAATTCTGGATAACCTTTAATTTTAAAGGTAACATTCCAAAAAAACCTAATTAAATTCATTCATGTAAAAACACATTTAAAATGTATTTGTTTCATGAAGCATGAAAACCATGTGTATCGCCATAAATTTAACCAATTTTATGGTACCTGTTAAATAATATCGTAAACTCTACGCCTTAGGTAACTAGACTCTCATACCAACAAAATTTGTAAAATAAGAGTTTAGATATTTAATGTAAATCGTCGTATTTCTTTGTTATTCAATTTGCTTCTGTAAAAAACACAAAATGAGACTTAGAGGTGCGTTTTTGGTGACAGAACCTTTTTTGCATGTTTTTACTTTTTAGTTTTTTATGTTTCTTTTATATTTTTGATATTATTTTCTTTTATCTGATTTGTCACTTTTCTTGAAAATGATGTAAGATTAAATTCTTTAAAACTTAAAAACTATTATTATTCTTTTAAGAGAAAAGTAAAAGCACTTTCGGTGCTGAATATGCGTGATTATGTCCTTCAGATTTCTTTTTAGAAAATATACTTTAAAAACAAAAACTCCGATCGAAATTTTATATTTTAAAAAAATGTGTATAAAAAGTCGCGAGTTATACTGTTAATTTCCTTATACCTAACAATTTCTGACAAAGTAGAAATATAACATGACACGGATTCTATTTACTTTTTTACCTCAATCCTCCAAAAGGAAAATACGACGATTTTATTTTCCGGGCTTAAATCATCATTACGCGAATTGTTACCTTCACTTATCCACTTCAATAAGCTCGTAGCTCCGCGTTCGCGACACAATTTTTCACTCACAGCTGAGCCTCTCTTTGCCGGAGTTTTTTCACCTTTTCAGCTCTCCCGGGCTTTTGACTGCGTGAGATGCTTTAGAACTATATTTCTTTTGGCGTGTCTAAGAAATTGTAAGGTCAGGGCTAAAACGTAATTTTATGATGAATTAAAAATTGAGTTACCACTGGTTACTGTTTTTATACTCCGTTTTTTAAGTATTCAATATTTAGTAAGAATATTCTTACAATATCTTTAAATAATTTTGTATAATTTCCTAGAACCTGTGCCAAAACAAATTATTATAGACAGATGTTTTTTCTCCTCGTTTTCTTCGTGGTATTTTTATATTACGAAGAATTGTTTATTATCAATGTGCCAGTGTGAAAATAAATGGGGTACATTTATCGCAAAAATATTCATTATGTTTGGAGTAGAAATATTATTTACTAGCTGTCTGCCCGCGGCTACGCCCGCATTGTTTTCCGACTTTTCCGTAGTAATTTTTAACTATCCCACGGGAACTCTTTAATTTTCACGACTAAAATTAGCCAAAATGTTGACCAGGGATGTAAGCTACCACCATGCAAAGTTTTATTCAAATCAGTCAACAGTTTCTGAGATAAGCCCGTACAATGTGCTGAGCCCCGTAAGTTACTATGGTTTTTTAACTATCCCATGGGAAATTTTTAATGTTCTGGAATTAAAAGTATCTAAGATGTTGACCAGGGATATAAGGTAAAATATCATACAAATCGGTCCAACAGTTTCTGAGATTAGTCCGTACAAATAAAAAACTTTAAAAAAATATATATTATCATGTTTTATATCGTTTCTTACATCCCTGAATCGGTTTTTAGCAAAACAAATTCTATATATAACTAGCTTTCCGCCCCGCGGCTCCGCCCGCGTTAAACATTTTTCCCGTGGGAATGAGGTTTTTTTTTAAATTTCTCTCCGTAAAAACCATCCTTGGACTTTAACGAACATTAAAAAAAAAATCAGCCAAATCGGTCAAGCCGTTTTCATGTTATGTCGTGACAACGGAAAACGGGTTTCATTTTTATATATATAGATATACAGATATTCGACCATTACATTTTTATTACATAGATTGGCTAAAATAAAAATTTATATAACGGGACGAGAACTTTAGCAAAGTGACATGGTCAAGGTCATAGAAACCATCTAGAACCAGGTCATACTAGACCTTAATCGTAGAAAAGACATTTATAACAGAGGGGCCCATGTCCAATGGTGAAAGCTTTTAGATGTAACTGTATGGTAATTTTAGATTAGGGACCAAATGTCCAAAATCTCCTTGAAATTTATCAAAGGTCATGATTTATCGTGTCTTCTTAGCATTTCAATCGTAGTAACACAATTCAAAACAACATCAGAATATTGGTATATAGAGAAAACTATTTTTATTAGCTCTGCAAACCTCTTAAACGAAAGTTTGCGTAACGATATTGCATTTGTGGTAGAAACTTCAATTCTTGTTTTATTATTGGAAGTCCAAGTATTAGGTTTCATTTTTAAGAAAAGAAATTGATATCTGTGGATTTAATTCATAAAATTATATTCAATTATATGATTCTAAAAAATGTAGTCGAACGCTAACCAAACACAGTATTGTTAAGGAATCTGATCACATCACATATTTGATAAAAAGAGATGAAATAAAAGCAAGTAATTTAGTAATATAATATAGTTTTAATCAAGAGAACTTATTAAACAGAAATTGCAAACGATCTAAGCAAGAAATATTTGAATTGCCGAGTTTATATACGGTCGATGACAGTTCGACGCGAGAGGGCGCTGCAGTCGTCAGTGCGTTTTGTTACGACAAGTTTATGTTCATCTCCAACATCCTCCCTTGGACATAAACCCATTTCGGCCGAGCAGTAGTCCAGCTTTTGTTGAGGAGTCCCCTTCGTCAGCGCATCAGCCACCATTTCATTAGTCGGGATATACTTGATGGCAATCTTCTTTAAGCGCACCTTATCTCGTACGAAGTGATGACGTATGTCTATATGTTTGGTCCTGGAATGATAGTTCTCAGTACCTGCAAGTTTAATAGCACTTTGGTTATCACATAACAAAGTAACAGGTATAGTTATCAAGCGCGGCCAGAACTCTTCTTGCATTTGCCTTAGCCACATAGCTTCTTGAGTGCAGCTTGATAATGACATGTACTCGGCCTCGGTAGTAGATAGCGCAACAGTTTGCTGTCGACGTGAATTCCACGAGATTGCGCCACCCTGAAATAAAAATACATAGCCGGTACATGATCTTCGATCTTCATCATTGCTTGCCCAGTCTGCATCGCAATAACCGTGTATAGTATTTTCTTCTTTATTCTGCATATAAGTCAAAGCATAATTCTGAGTATGTTTCAAGTATCTCATTATTCGTTTAAGCGCCAGCCAATGCTGCAATTCCGGTTTCGTATTAAATTTACTTAAAGTATTTACAGCATAGGATATGTCGGGGCGTGTTCCTTGTGACAAATACAGCAATGACCCGATAATTTCTTGATAAGATGTGATATCTACATAGTTTTCTTCTTCACTAGCAGTAAACTTGGTTTTGGGGTCAATTGGTGTTTTGACACCCTTACAATTTGACATTCCATATTTATTTAATACATCCTGTATATATTTTTGCTGATCAATACATAGAGTTCCATTTTTCCTATCTCTATGTACATGCAGACCTAAGCAGTATTTTAATTCGCCTAAGTCCTTCATTTCAAACTGAGAAAATAACTTTTGCTTGATATAATTATTAGTTTCTTCTGAGCTTGTAAATAGGATGATATCGTCTACATAAATCGATAAAAATACTATATCTTCATTTTCTATTCTATAATAAATACATGGATCAAGTGACGATTGTAACAGACCAATTTCTTTCAATGATTTATCTATTTTTCTATTCCATTGTCTGCTAGCTTGCTTTAATCCATATAACGATTTTTTCAGTAAACATACTTGTGTATTATTTTCCTCAAAGTTGGGTGGTTGATACATGTATATGTTTTCTTCTATATCACCCTGTAAGAAAGCAGATACGGCGTCCATTTGACTAATGTATAAATTATACTTTACAGCGAATGCCAACAGTAATCTTAGTGATGAATATCTGACCACCGGTGAATATACTTCATTGTAGTCTAATCCCTTTTTTTGAGCGCATCCTCTGATTACTAATCTTGCTTTATATTTTGCTATATCTCCTTTCTCATCTCTTTTGGTTTTAAAAACCCATTTACATGTTATAGCTTTTGCTCCAGTGGGTAAGTCGCATAAAACCCATGTATTATTTTTCTGTAAAGATTTAAACTCTTCTTCCATGGCTTTTTTCCAATGACTGGACTCCGGGCTAGACAGAGCCTCTTCAAGAGTTAATGGATCCTGACTCATAGAGTAGTATGCATGGTGTGTTTCTTCTTCATCATCAAGGTCTACATATTCCTGCTGTCTTCTACGAGGCCTCAAGTTTATATTTCTATTTTCGATCAATTCAGAATCAAATGAACACTCCGTACTTGGTAAATAAGTCGAATCTTGGTCAATCACATCTCTTGTAGAATCAAAACTATCTTCTGAAGTTAAGGTAGAATTATTCTGGTCTGGTAGAGCAGGGCTGGAGTCTTCATTTTCAGTTACATTCTGGGCAGTATCCGTTAACGACACAGGTATCTGTAACGTGACATTTGTATTTACGTTAGATACATTCTCTACTTCATTATAAGTATAACTACTGCTGTCTTCCAAAAATATAACATTTCTACTCTTAATAATCTTCTTTGTATGTGGGTTCAACAATCTATAACCTTTGGTATTTTCACAATATCCTAGGAATATCATCTCAGTTGATTTCGAATCCCACTTCAATCTCTTCTCCTTCGGCACGTGAACCATAGCTTTACAGCCAAATACTCGTAAATGAGAAAGGTTAGGTTTATTACCTGTCATCTTTTCTTCAGGTGTCACGTAGTTAAGGACTCGAGTCGGAGAGCGATTAATAATATGAGCAGCTGTTTCCACTGCTTCTGCCCAATATCGTTTTGGAAGACCAGCATCATCCAGCATGCACCTAGCCCGCTCCACAAGTGTACGGTTCATCCGCTCAGCCAGTCCATTTTGTTCAGGGGTGTACGGAACAGTTGTCTGGTGCTTGATGCCGGAACCTGATAAATATTTTGACAATTGGTTATTTACATATTCTAAGCCATTGTCTGTGCGAAGAATTTTTATCTTGCGGTCCAATTGGTTTTCCATTTCTTTTTTATATATTTCAAACACCTCTCTAATATTCATTTTGTTTTTTAAAAAATAAACAGTGACTTTTCTAGAGTAGTCATCGATGAAGGTTATAAAGTATTTTGCTCCACCCATAGATGGGGTTTCCATAGGACCACATAAATCAGAGTGTATTATCTCAAGAGGTACCGTTGCTCTTGTGCCAACATTTTTAAAAGGTAGTTTGGAATGTTTTCCCTTTATACAAGGAATGCAATTATTTTCATTACCTTCATTTATATTTAATATTTTCACACCTTCAGTACATGATGGCAGTTGACTAACGTCTTTGTAATTGAGATGCCCCATTCTCCGATGCCATATATCTAAACTCTGACCTTCTGTTTGTGTAATATATGCATTTCCTTTATTTGTATTTAGCTTATACATGTTATTAGTTAGTCTTGCTGTTGCTACTAATTGGTTTTGTTTATTGTATATCTCACAGCCAGTTTTGTTAAAAATTACTTGACAGCCATTCTTTGCTAACTGACTAACTGATAACAAGTTAGTACTTAACTGTGGAACATATAAAATATCCTCTCACCTGTATGTGATTTATTTTGCTACCTTCAATTAATAAATCAAGGTTTACATTACCCATTTTCTCTACGGTGACTGTTGTATTGTTGGCTACCATTATATGTTGTATCGGAGGTGCCCGGACATCATACATCCAGTCAAATATATTTGTCATATGAGAGGAAGCACCGGAATCCACATACCATTCTACACTATTGGTCTGTCCTTGAGTGGCTGAAAAAACTGCTGCAAAACCTTTATCATAGCTTTTATTTTTATCATTTTTGTTATTACAAAACTTACTCAAGTGTCCATACTTATTACAATTGTAGCAACGAGGTCCAGTTGGCTTATTAGACTTATAATTCTGATAATTATTTCTGGGGGTATGATTATGATTATTTTTGGGGGTATTTTTGTGCTTTGTGTAAAGAACTGAGACATTTGACTCCTTAACTTCCTGTAATAGTTTAGTTTTAATGGAGTCTGTACTTATCTGTACACCTGAGCTCTCCAGCCCCATGATCATCGGCTTGTATTGTTCCGGCAAGCCGGCCAACATCAAAGTACCCAACCATTCATCGTCCACGCTGAAGCCAATATTTCTTAATTTGTGGGCTGTGGTTACTAATTTATTAACATACTCTTCAATACTTGAACAACCATCTAATGTAGTATTAACCAAATCTCGGAGTAACCCAACTCTTCTTGTTAAACCTGAATCTTCAAATGCATTTTGTAGATTTTGCCACACTTCGGCAGACGTTTTAGCATCTTGAACGTGAATATAATTAATCGGATCCACCAGTAATATGATCTTTGACTTTGCTTTGAGGTCATTTTTCAAATTTACCGTTACGTCTTTGTCAGGTTTGACGCACCCCCACAAGTCTTCATGTTCTAAATACGTCTGTACAGCAAATTTCCATGTACTGTAGTTCTCTCTTCCCAATAATTTGTCTATTTGTACGTTAGACATAGCCATTATCTTTTTCCAGAGCAAGATTTATATTTTGCTGAATAATGGCTAACCTAAAAATCAGAGAAATCACTCCGCGGAACTAATACTTTTTACTATCGGAATCACTTATTATTTCACTTAACGCCCATAACCAGATGAAATAAAAGCAAGTAATTTAGTAATATAATATAGTTTTAATCAAGAGAACTTATTAAACAGAAATTGCAAACGATCTAAGCAAGAAATATTTGAATTGCCGAGTTTATATACGGTCGATGACAGTTCGACGCGAGAGGGCGCTGCAGTCGTCAGTGCGTTTTGTTACGACAAGTTTATGTTCATCTCCAACAAAAAGGGTTTAATCATTTGTATTTTAAACTACTTTTTCACACTAAATTTCTTTCCTCTTCTTTACATAACTTACTGTCAAAACATGTCAATTAAATTGGAAAGAGTAAATATGCGTATAATTTGACAAACTGAAAAGGAATTGCAAAGTAGCAAGTACCTGAAATACACTCTACCTAAAAAAATGAGCCTGAAAACGTTTATGCAAAATGATGCATTTTCTTTCCTAGAAGCAAGCAGTATTTTATCGTATCTACAAAGGTTTTGAAAATGAAAATGAAAATGAAATGAAAATAAAAATGAAATATGTTTTATTCGAAGTAAGATTTTACAAATCATTTTTCGACGTCGAGGCGGGTTCACAATTTGGCTGTCTTCTGTGGAGAAGAACCCGCCGGAAGAAACTCCACAGGCGTTGCATCTTTTCAAACTATTTTACAAAAATTATTATTTTATACAATTTGATTCATATAACAAAGAGTGCAAACGAAGTATGCAGTTAGAGGAAGGCAACCAGTCAAAGTAGAAAAACTAAATTAAGTAACCAAAAAACAACCGGCAATCGACTAGAGTAGACCACGTTTTGACATAAATACCATTTTTAAGGTTCACTTTAAACTCTCTCCTTATCAGATATCCATCCATGTGACTATTTCAAATCTTCTGCAAAATAAACAAATGCAATAAAATAATTCACCGGAAACAGCAACTTAACCAAACTCAACCTTTTCCATAATTCATTAGATATCTAAATAGCACGTGGAACCGGCACAAATCGTGGGGTTCGACCAAACACAACTTGAGTTACTCTTCGAGATATAATTTGTGCTTCCGTTATAGAATATTTATGTTATTGTTATCATGTGCAAGACCGTACCATCTATTTGCCCAGAACTATACAGCCCAGCTCAGTAAAAGTTCTACCTTCAAATGAGGGTCATGTTTACAGTAGGGTAGGTTTTTGAGTTACGCTGGTATGTGTCTGCTTGTGATACTGACTGCATCGAGCCGGTGGCGGTGAACGGCCGACTGACCTACTTTCTACGGCCACTTGGCGCAGCTCGTAGGATCAATGAAAAGGAATTTTGAAAATAGAATAAACAGAAATTATTTTACCAAAATTACTTAGAGCTTTATTTTTAAATTATTTAAGAACTATTGTGCTAGTGAAATCTTTAAGCCGTATAAAACCACTAAATAGGTTTATATTATTTTCATTCCATTTGGCTACATAGCGTTTATTTTATTACTTTTCACGGTTTGATACCCTTAAGTCACATCCTTGATTGTTATAAAATTATTTCAGATGCACCGAAAACTTTACCAAGCTCTTGTTCACTAGCAAATTATAAAAATAATCATGAAAAGTAAAATACTGATATTTTCATGTAAATCTGCACGATATTAATGATACCGCTTGTTACACGGTAAAAGTTCGATTGACCCATTGACTTTGACCCAAATCTAGTATTAATTTTGATGCAACGTGTTTTGGGATTCATAATAAAAGTAAACACTTTAAGGTATATATTTGATAGTTGTGATTTAGACGAAAGAAAGAAGCAATGAAAATAATATTAGCGATATGAACAGAGAAAACCTAGTTATATATAACTAGCTTTCCGCCGCGGTTCCGCCCGCGTTAACAGTCTTTCCCGTGGGAATGGGGTATTTTACCGCAGTGTAAGGTAGTCTTTATCCAACCTCAGGATCTATTCTATATCTGTACCAAGTTTCATTAAAAGGTTCCGCCCAACCTACCAATTTCCCGCGGGAATGAAGTGATTTCCCGCGAGAAAGAAGTATTTTCCCGTGGTAGAAGGTATCCGATATACATCCCCAGGGCCTATTTCTATCTATATACAAAGTTTCATCAAAAATATCCACCCTCGTTGCCATTGTTCCCGTGGGAATGAGGAGTTTTCCCGCGGTAAAAAGTAGACTATTTTCTTTTTCAATTTCTATTCTACCTTTGTGCTAAGTTTCACTAAAATCGGTTCAGTAGTTTCGGAGCCTTTTCAATTATAAGGAATGTTTGAGTTATTTTTTACACCTTGGGTTACATTATTGAAGTTTTAGTAAGGATCCCTATTTTTTTTAAAATAAAATATAGCCTATGTTACTCAGGGATTATGTAGCTTTTTAACAGTGAAAGAATTTTTGAAATCGGAGCAGTAATTTTGGAGCCTATTCGATGCAAACAAACAATTAAACCTTTCCTCTTTATAATATTAGTACAGATGGTACAGATAAGGTGTCATTATTTGAATGTACTTACTTTTTCCAAAAAAGAAAACTTATACATCAACACAGAAAATTTTAAGAATTCCAGAATTACCTGGTAGTTGGTTGGTAGAAAATTAGGTCCACATTACAGTTTGTGAGTTCAGCATCGTTTTTGTAAGCAATTGATGAATAGCAAATGAAATTAAAAATCCTTTACAAAAGTTACACAACGAAACAGCTGATAAGCCGCCGTGTTCTAAAAACATGACATCTCTTGATCCAGCAATCTCTTCAACTGGAGACGATGGTAAATGCAGCCCAATGACCCAGATGTGGAGGGCTGGAGACAGGGGCCGCTGGTCGGGTCAAGATGACTTCGATCTTGTTGTCAACCAGATTGCTCGAGAGCTGATATTATTGCTAAGAGTTGAAACATCAAAGGTGCAGAGATTCACATAGAAGAAGAGAGTCAAGTGGTTCATAAAATTAGTCATCAAAAATATTTCAACAAAATGTTGCTTGTTATTAAAATTAGAAACGTTTGTAATACTCGTTTAAATTAATCACAGTGATATTTTATTTTTGCTTTGAATTGTAAGTACTTTTATTAATTCACAGTAAAAAACTGTCCTTTCATCAAACAGTTTTATATAAATTGCTACTGGTTTGAAATTTCATAATCAGGCTGTAAAAATGAAAATTTTAAATTTACTTGTCTTAATTTAGGATAAGTCAATTTTAGATTTTCATAGGTTTTAAGAATATCTAGCGTTTTATATACGAGTAAGAATCGAAAGAAAAACTTACCTACTATTAAAAATATATAAAACCGTAATGTATATATCCTATACAAATTATTTTATAACAAAAAATATTTTAAAACTTTAAAACTCAACCTTTTATAACATCTCAAACAAACATTATTAGGCTTGCGCAAAAAAACAATTTTCAAAAATTAGGCTAGATTTCTTAAGAAATGTAAGGACAAATTTTGAATTTATACCTCAAATAAAATTTAAGAATGAATGACATATTTTAAAAGATAATGTTAGTTAAAACTTATCTTAATCTAGAAATTTCAAAACTCATTACATTTCAAACATTTACGTAGATGACATTGCGTCACTTCTTTGTAACGCTAACCTTATCCAATGATAGTCTTGATTACTATTTTTAAGGTTGATATTCAATTAGCAGTTGAGAAGCCTTTACTGTGTGAAATACGTATTATTATACAAAACTGATAATTATTTTACAAGAAATTCTGATTTCCAAGTCTCTCTCTGTACTAAACTTTACACAGTTGTATTTTTAGTTCATATCGAAAATTAAACAGATGGAAATCAATGGATCGATATTTTTAATGAAATTTTATTAAGTTTAGAGAACAGCTCTCATCTATATAATAAAACTGTTGAGGTCGAAAATCTATCTGTACATAGAAAAAAAATGCTAAAAACCGAGTCAGTGGGATGTAAGAAGTGATATAGAACAAAATCCAGTTTTATTTTTTTTCAATTTTTTGTTTCTCTGTTTTCTGTTTATCTGTTTGTCTATTTGTACGGGCTAATTTCCGAATAATGTTGGACCGATTTGAATGAAATCAACAGTGTGGTCGTAAATACACAGAAGGACGCTGCTCTGCTGCCCATCCTCTGGTAGTAATCCCTCGGTCGCCTTCTGCGACCCCCACGGGAAAAGAGGGGGTGACACTATAATATTCTTTGCCGTGTGACACCGTCACTCTACATCTGACGTATCTTAAACTAAATTAAAAAAATCTGCTGTCCTTTTTATTCGTAAATGCGTGAAAAGGACGCACAAATAAAGTTAGAACGCAATTACTAGAATCAGTTTTAGTGTTTATTTATCTAAATGAGATAATTTGACCTACAATTAGCAACTACATTTTAAAAAAACCTAGGTTTACATCTAACTAGTCTAGACGACTTTTAGTACTAATTGCGTTAATTACTAATACATTTTCAAATTATCAAACCTGACTACTAAAACACGCTCTAAAAAGTACGAAACAAGAAAATAGTCTCCGCTGAAATGATTATGCACAAACTATTAAAGATTTACCAACTATTAAATAAACAACTTACTTACACGTACGAGTATTACATTTTAACGTATTTTTATATGTCATACAGCAGGCCAATCCCTCTAAATAACTGCAACGACAACACAGTTTTCTAGTAGAATCGACCCGCTTATTCATATGGCAAGTAAATAAGATGGCTAGATAAAACAGTGAAATTAAATATCAAGGTAGTATATCATTTTAA
Organism: Teleiodes luculella; assembly: GCA_948473455.1. Classification (NCBI taxonomy): domain Eukaryota; kingdom Metazoa; phylum Arthropoda; class Insecta; order Lepidoptera; family Gelechiidae; genus Teleiodes; species Teleiodes luculella. The sequence continues at coordinate 15,219,650 of OX419592.1, read as the reverse complement.
TATTCCTGAATATATTCCCACTACTACACAAAGCCTAACAAAAACTTGGAAATACTGTCTGAAAAAGAAATTTAACTTCTGATATTACCTTTGAAGATAAAACCAAGTAAGACAACACACCGGAGGCTTCGATCAACTTTACAGACAGTCTAAGAAAAAAGAAAGTCTAGTCTTCCCATGTCTAAGCTTAAAGTGGCTCAATATTAGTTTCCTCTCGACATATTGCCCTCTCCCCCACCCCCCTTTAAATTGATGTCTCTATCAATCTGCAAGTTGAAGTTGATTACAACTTTGTACACGCTGAGCAAGTTTAGAGTTAAAGCAAGCATGGCAGGGGCCTGATTGAGAGGGGTGTTGAGCTAAAGTAATTAAGAAGAAAACAACTTTTTATCTCTGTTTATCATTGTGTGTCTGAAAGGAACAAAAAAAATCAAGTGAAGTTTTTTTTTATGTTGCCTGATAGAGATTGCTACATTAGCAGTAAGTTCGCTTGTCGACTCAACTTTGTTTATGTATGTAAGTACAGAGTATCTTTATGTATTTTTTTCCTTTCAATAAAGATATTTGTCAAGCCTCTTTTCCGGGAGGGGTAGGCTACACTTTTGAGGCAACGAACTGTCTAACTTTATATTTTGTAGTCATATGTCCCCACTTTTTAATTTTATGTTTTCACTGAGCCATAACCTATAAGTAATTTTTTTTCTACTAAAAATAAATAAAATAGGTACTAAGGTTTTATCACACCTCAACTGGAAAACTTTAGATTTTAAAATCTGAGTAAAACTGTGCATGTGACGTGGCTCTACTGATAGTAAAGGTGCGTTCGTTCACTGTTCAATTAAAGTATTTCGGGAAGTACAGTTTTTTAGATTATGTTACATACTTTAATTTTTTTAGTAAATTTGAGACGGATTTAAATAATTTGATCTATGTACAGAAAATACAAATTCAAAGTAGACATAGTAAGAGAAAAAAACTGCACTTAAAAAAATAACGTAATTTGTGATAACAGTAAGCTGTGATGACATTAAGTACCTTTTTAAAAATGTATTTAATTAACTAAAACAATATTTCTTAAAAGGCGAGAGAAATAAGTTGTCACGATGCAATAAAGGGTCGAAACAATTTGATTTGATATTCAAAATAGGGTTCAAATCTTAAGTATCTGGTAACTTAACCTAACACATACTTTTTTTTCGCTCTGTATCAAAAACACGATTCTTTATAAACGTGATCATACAAGATACCGAATGTTTTTGACACACTCAAAGAATATAAAATTATTCTAATAGAAAAATATTAGATTTTTTTCTGAAACTGACTTGTTATATAAGTTAAGATAATGTATTTTTAGAAATTTTTAGTAATCCATTACTAGAAGTAGGGACCTATAAACGCTGTCTGTGTGTTTATTGTGTTTTCATGCCTAATTGGCTGTACGGATCGCGATATAAATTCGCAGGGTAAGTTATAGCATCATAAGAAAATACAACACATAATTTTCACGGCGGAAAAATGCCTCATTCCATCGGGAAATAAAATAGTTATAAAAACACTTGCGTTAGATAAAAAAAATATTATATAAATTAAAAGTAAATGTTAACTAAACCTAAAACTATAAAACTATATATAAAATAAACAATTAATTTTTAATTTCTTATCTTTCATTAGGATAATTAACTGCTGTCCCGCTGTTAAATCATCTTGAAATAGTAAAAAAATCATAAGTATGAAATGGTTTGGGGATGACAGCTCCATTATTGCCAGATAAAAAAATTCGGAGTCAACGCCCAGCAAAATATCCTATTGACCCTTATTTTGACATTCAGACAGATAGTCAGACTACTTTGAAGTTGTTTTTATCAGATGATATAATATTAATATTAGTAAAGTTGAGATTGAGATTATCACGAAAAAAATCTGGTTAAAAAGAAACCATTAAGAAACAAAAAAGTTTAAAAACGTGTGACTTTACTTTAGTTTTTGTCTTTAATTTTTTTATTTAAATTAAGTATATTTAACTACATTTAGATTTTTCTTTTGTCGTCGTTCTTATTACTTCATACGTCTGCTACAATTACATTGTGATTGAAGAGCAAATTATTACAGTTTTTCTTTCATTACTTTTTAATAATATTATATTATGGAACCTTATACACATAAAAATGAATATAATTTTATTTCTAAATAAAAAACCATAAGCTGCGAAAAATCTTGGGGTTGTTTTTGTTTTGATAGACGCGTCTCGTACAGAATAAAGAGCTCATTTCAACAAAACATGGAGCTATTTACTGCACACTAAAACCTAGTCTATCTAGAGAGCACTAAACTGTTACCTTGAATGCGTGTAGACATGTACCTTACATCTGGTAATCTAAAGCTTTAGTGCAAAGTGTATTAGCATTGAATTTCAGATGTCTCTTTGATAGTCTATTTCAATTTAAAATACATTATCTAGTCTAAAATCCAACAAAATGTTTTTTGATGGAATTTGGTTGGTGGGTTGTTTTTGAAAAGTCAATACATTTATTATAAGCATAGTATTAAATAGTTAACTGGTTTTAAAGGATTACGCTGGACTAGTGCGTATTGGTCAACTCGGATTCAATAACGTTTTAAGCAATGGTTTTTGCTTTTACTGTATTTTTTAATCTAAAATAATGTCAGGCACTTATGATTTAAGTCTCATGTTTATCACTAAAAAAAGTTTAATGCTCAGATTATTTCAATATTCTCGTACACAAAATTATCTATTACAATCCTAAATAGTCTTTAATTTATTCTAGTTAGACTATCGGTTTAATTTATGGCTTCAAGAGCCATTCGAGCCTAAAATCCGTACAAGTAAACCCGAATGTTATCTAAATTGCGTACAACAGTGGGCTCATCCCGAACACTGATGAAACGCCGACTGAGATACTAAAATTTCGCCGTACATTGACGCTGCTTTGAAGAAAAATATAGTCTCGTATGCAATAATTAACAGAAATGGTAACAAAAGTTGTCGCCAGAATATTAGAGCTTTTAAGAGATTTACTTACGTTATAATAATGAGATTAGACAGAATAAAAGCCCTTTTTATGGAGTTATGGGCTGTGATTAAGTGATTTAGTAAATAAAAATGAATAAGTAAACAATTAAGCACATAAAAAAGATAAAGTTTGTTTATTTAGGACTAAAAGACATAATAAAAATAATATTATCTGTGATGTTACATAAAGTTGATTTATTATAAAAATAAACATAAAAAATACAAAATATCTAAAACTTAGAGTACAAATAGAAAAGTTTCTATCTAAAAGTTGAATAGTAATATAAATGATTTAAAAAAAAATCACAGAATGTCTCAAAGTTCACTTTATAGAAAAGTTGTCCTTATTATGGGACTTGAGCCTAGGCATTCTGTTTTAGGGTAAACAGGCCTTAGTAAATATTAATTACAACTTACAATTTATGTTGTAAGGTGACTGGCCTCACAACAAGAATGCTTTTTGAGTAAACAATAAAAATATTTTTCTAATGACAAAATAAACGTCGATGAACTTGGGCTAAAATTAGAATAATCTAAACAAGGGAATACTTACTTTGATGTATTATAAATAAAAGCTGTAATAACAAAACAACATCAAAGGCCGAATAAGTGGAAAGCTATATTATCGACAGCCTATATCATATCACATAATCAGGCTCCCGACCAACCCTTTTTTGAGGTCGACAACTTTTAACCAGGGCTGAATTTGGAAATTTACATAACCAATTGATATTATAACTTAAAATGCGGAGTTGAAAAAAATCTCTCGGTGTTAAACTCTGATTTAAAACTACGAAAAATAGTATAATTCTATTTGTAGTTTTAAATTGCTTCTAATATTCATAAATGGAATAGTAAGTAGGTGTATTTCATAAAACATTTCTTTTGCGAGCTTTTATGTCACCTACTCTCATTACCACTTCAGTCAAAAGAAGTTTTTTTTTTGTAGTATGTAGTATACTACTCGTAATTAAGAAATTAAATGAAGGGCGTATTTTCTATCAAAATCTGAAATCGAATAGAAAAGAGAAGATGCAGTTTCGAGACCCTGTCCGAGTTATTTTTTTTTTTACTTCTATTTAAGATATCAAATGGAAGATATCAAATGTTTGAAATTTGAGCATCGTTTTCATGAATAAAGCAAATACAAAGCACAAGAAGAATTCCAAATAAAAAAATAGGAATACTGACTCACAACATCATTAGAAAACACACATTTTCACGGGTTTCCTCCAAAAAGTCAAAAGTCAAAATTTACGTTTGTTAGTGCAGTTAACAACCGCGAAAATCTAAGAATGTTCATCATTAGAAAATTTTAACTTTTCCGAATACGTCCCTGTACAATTTCCATAAAGAATAATGGACAGGTCCATTAGCTCAACTCAGGCTCTGTCTGATTACCCATGGCGTGAATGAGGGCCTACTGTTGGAGCTGCCACATCTACTCGACGAGGATTTACAATCATGTCCCTACACAAATTAAACAATAGGAATAACTGACAATATTATTTAAGAGAAAGACACTGGTGTTTTTTTTTTAATTGACATAGGTTAATTAAAAAAAAAACACCAGCTTGAGTCGAAAAAGTACGACGAATCAAGCTTCACCGGACTTGCGGGGGAGCGGAAGACTCTACCCCAAAAAAGTCATATACCAACGCGTCTAGGGGCGGCTCAAGGGAACCTCGGACCACGGCCTAGCGCGTTGATATTGAAAAACATCGTGAAGGAGACGACGCCTGAGGGGCTCCGTCTCTGATTATCAATTCTGATTTTGGTTATGGCCGCGCCCCCGCCGGCGGGTACGGGCGTTGTTACCTGAAGGGTAATTGTTACCTGAACCGGGTAATTGTCCCCACACTGGTGATCGAAGTAAACAAGTCCGGTAAAGCTGGTTGCATCGATTTAGCGACGCAAGCGTAGCTCAGTGAAAAAAAGACAAGCAGAATGTATAACTAACTATGCGCGTATAAACAGAAATACAGAAATTATCAGCTGAGTATTAGGTCAATCTAACCATTAATATAATTATTTGTTTGGTTTTTATACATACTCGTATCGACGATCATACTACGGATGTCCTTTTTTATAATATTGTAAAAACGTGTGCAATCTTGTAGTATGTGATAAATAAAACTAAACTAACTAAACTTGATCGTCGCAACAGACAATATGAGAAACTGAAAAGTACAACAATGTATTATTGCTTAAGAACCACTGATTTTTGTTTCATTTTCATAACTTCAGGATAAGTAAGAAAGTATCCCTATGCTTTTATCAAATCCAATTGCCAGACATATACGTAATACGTAAATATAATTTTACTTCAAGAGTATGTATTTTGAAAGAAAAATTAAATTTTAAGTTCAAGCTGAACACACACTTATTTAACGTAAGAACGATGCAAAGACATGAATTATTCAAAAATCAGTGCGTCATTTTTATCGTTATAAAAAGTGTGACTGCGAAAACCGGCATGTGGTTTTACTATGAACATTATATAGCCACAATATATCAGCTCTTCCCAAAATAGAGAGATTAAATTCAAATTTATTAATGGCAACCCGATTTTATAGGAATTCATGCGTAGGCGTCTTCAGGCTTACAAGAATGTCTCGTTACATAGTAATGTTGGAATTTCGTTCTTGCGTAATTTCATATTTGCAAGTTAATAATATGCCACATACAAAAGTGTAGCTTTCTCGATTCTGACAACAAATGTTGAGAGAATATTATAACTTTGCTGAAGAAAATAATAATTATATCAAACTAGCGACCCGCCCCTGCTTCGCACGCGAAAATGGTTATTGTGGGTTATCCTTAAGTATATTATGCATTCCTATTGAATCACTCTATTTATTAAAAAAAACCGCATCAAAATCCGTTGCGTAGTTTTAAAGATTTAAGCATACATAGGAACATAGGGACATAGGGACAGAGAAAGCGACTTTGTTTTATACTATGTAGTGAAGAGTTTTGATAACTTTTCAAAAGTTATTTAATAGTTTTAGATGTTGATATTGTAATAAGACTATATTTTTTGCAGAACAACATGTAATGTACGCCTTCTTCTTTTCATTTCATTGAAGTAGTAGGGAGTGCAACGTCCTGTCTGAAAATGAGGAGTGAGTTAGACAAATGAGGGCTCCCCTGGGATACGAACCAGCACGGAAGACTACAGAGGTTTCACAAAAGTTTCTTAATTTAGGTAGTCGTGCATCAAGACAATTTTGTATATGCTCTCCTTGACATTGTTTAAAGAAATAGGGACTAGGGACCATTTATTTCAAGAGCTTGTTTTGTTGGAATTCTCGGCAGTATATACCTACTCCAAAGGGTCTACAGAACTGACCTAAAATACCAGCGTCAGGCGCACATTCTGACGATAATTATAACTGAAACAGTGACGTCACAAGTAAAGGTATGTGACCAAGGATGTTGTAAATATAGTTATGGAGCGTGACATTGACAAAATAAAAACCTTTTTATATAACTAGGAGTCATTCATCTGAATGCTTTCCTTATAATGTAGGATATCTTATTGATAGAATATTTGCTGCCTTTAGTTACGTATTTTTACGGGTCAAGAAAAAATAAGGTATCGTTAAACATACCTATTTAAAAGTATCGCGTTAAGATCCGTAAATATACGTAGAAAACCTTAAACAAACATTATCTGCCTGTTTGAAGGATAGCCGTGGTCAAGTGCTACCTACAGTAGTAATACAGATTCATTATAATAATAAAATAAAATCAAAGTGGCATACGACCACGGCGGATCCATTAAACATATCATTTAATATTTTTATTGATTTTGTAGACTATTAAACTATTTTAATCAATATAAATTTAGCAAGTTTTTTCAAAAGTATGTGATATAACTATCCACACATTTTCATCAAAAAGAGCCTTCGGTAACTTTAAAACCGTAATGTATTGGAAACTACTCTTTAATTATTAAGAAGATTATCAAAGTGACGAGTAAGTATTGAATCAGTACATTAAACCTAAAAATACAAAACCCGAAGGAACCATTGAAAATAACAACGAATGTGTATTTGTATCATTAAGAAGTATAAATTAAACTTAAGGTTATAACGTCTGAAAGAAAAAAAATAAAATTCTTCAAGTGTACCCCATATTATCATTTTTTAATGATTGTTCCAACAATCGGTACTCTAAATTTTGTTTCATAGAATTTCAGAAATATGGCAAGGTACGAAGTGGTCAATACGGGAAGTCGACAATATGGGTGGTGGTCATTTTGGGAAGTTGACTTTTTGGGAAGTGGTCCTTATGAGCCGAAAAGGTTTATTTTTCTTGTCGATCTGTATTTTCAAAGGGAGGTGAACGAAAACATTTTCTACCTTATTTTTTTATACTGACATGTTTTATTGTAAGAATGTGTCTAAATAGTACGAGAGCATTTTGTTTGCTATTCAAACTGTCGTGACATAACGCCTTAAGCATTCCTAGATCCTCGTTGTGCGAGTTTTGCGAACGTCCACTCAGGTCCCTAGAGCCCCGTAATTGAATAGTCACGTCTCTGATCCCGAGTGCTGGCAACACTGACCCATTCATTTGATGGGCTGAACACAATATCGTGCAGGATCTTACTTAATTAATATAAAGATAAGAGTAAGTTTTTTTTTAATAAACCTGTTGCTAACAATGAATAAAAAAAACTTGAATTATATACTTCATTACACACCAGAAGAAAACAGTAAAAAATAATTCACAAAATAGATAGAAAGTGTACATGGGGGCGGTTTTATTTACTAAGTAGCAATTTCTACCAGGCAACTTTAAAATGCTTGGAAAAGACACGCAGATTGTGATAAGTAGTGTCTTTATCGACTATTAAACAGTATATTTCAAAAAAATTGAGCTTCAAAATATCGAAATGTATAAATTAAAGGTAAAAATTGATAAAGTTCCTTTTACAGCATTTTACAATTTCGTAATTTCCACCTCTGTAATAAAGAATTTAATTACGTACCTACTTAATAGGTAAATTTAATCAGTACTATCATTATTAAGTTCAAATTAAGCCTGTAGTAATCTCTAAACCTGCAAAATATACCCACGAAACCTAAACTAAGAACATGTCTCAAATACAGGACATGTAACGAGTGGCAGCTCAGAAAATACCTAAAGAACATATTATTCAGTCCATGTTTCTGAACAACTTTCCCAAATAAGCTTTAACGGAAACTAAGAAATCTACTTTTTCATACACAATAGTTATTTTAACCAGACGGTTTATATGGAGAAAATGTTATCTTTTTTAAAGTTGATAAGATTAATTGACTGAGCATGAGCAAAGTCGAAAGGTTTTATTCGAAGTAAGATTTTTTTTAAACATTCTGCGACGTCCAAGTTAATATTACCAAGAAGATTACATAGTATATTAATTTAGTCGATCAAACAAGGTTGTTTGTTCCACTAACATCCTGTATAAGTAACTCTGGAATATTCCATGTACAGTGTCGTATAAACATTGTCGACTCAGGGTGTAATTTCATATTTTTTCATGGCCTCTTTACCTTGTTACTCCAACACTGACCCTTATTGGCTGGCCCTTCGCTTTTAGGACTATGTCCTAAATATAAGAACATGTTCTCACTAGCAAATTTATACTGTATGGTACACTTGCCCCAAATCTGTGAATTTAGGTCTATAATATTACTTTATACTAGTCTGTAAGAATAAACTATAATTTGTTTCAAGTCGCCTCGTGCGTAGTCACAAAAAACAATGTTATTTAAACTGTGAGCCAAGAACTTCACGGCTTATATTATTACTCTTACAGGCCTAAATTCTCTTGAAACAACCTGTTTATAGATCAAGCAAAAAACAGTTTGGGTGACAATTCTTTCAAATTATATGAATGGCAAGTAAAAAATAGAAATTACCTTGATGACGTCAAACATTAAAAATCTTAGCTTAAACCAAGCCTGTAATTGTCGAGTTCCATGATCTTATCGATTCAACAACGTGTCTTATTTGTCTAAGTATAAATCACGGAGTACTATTTATGAATAATATTTTGTACTACTTGGCAACTCTGTTTACAAACTAAGCAATAACAAACCCAAGGATCCATAACAACCATGATCTTAGACCTTCGTCCGGCAGCGCCAAAATTATCTATCACACTACCCTCGATTCAAAGTTAATAAAAACAAAGTGTCACAGCCAAGGCTCCTGACGCTTCCACTATGACGACGTTATAACGTATCCTTGATCTTAACCTCTCTCACTTCGTCTGCGTCCACGCTCGCCGTACTAACCTCGATCTATTGTCAACATTTCCCACTATGAAAATATATACACACTGATATAGGCTCTGAAGTTATTATATTTAAGTAGTTCAGTCAATCCGGTCCATAAAATTACAAAACTTTAATAAAGTTTGTTATTGAATGATGTTCTTGTATCTTATATTATGTAGACTTTATTAGGAGGCGCGAGTTTGATAACCGCCACGAAATACTTGTACGATTCGACACATGGTCTAAGAAAACAAGGTCTAACCACTAGACCACGTGACTGACACAAGCCTACGTCATTTTGTCTATTACATTTTGAATACGTGTAGTAGACAAGGATGAACAGCGCAAAATGACGTAGGCTTGTGTCAGTCACGTGGTCTAACGGTTAGACCTTGTTTTCTTGGATCATGATTCGACTAAAGAGCATCGGTGGCCAAGTGGCTGGGGCCGTTGAATGCATTTGTGAGACGCGGGATCAAACCTCGACTAGCACCCATATTTTCTATATTTAATTCGCGCTTACGCTGAAGGAAAACATCGTGAGAAAAGCCGCACACACCTGCGAAGTAATTCAAAGATTGTGTGTGAAGTGGACTAATCCGCACTGGTCCATCGTGGTCGACTTAGGCCTATTTATTCTGATTTCAGTGTAGGTTCCAGCTCCTCGGTGAAGACATGTAGGTATATGAATTTTTAAGTAATAAATATTCGACTTACGGCGAAAAAAAAACCGATGTGTAACCTTTAAAATTTTAAATTTGTGATGGAGTGATTAAGTTAACAACAGAAGTAACAAAATTTCTTCAGTTCAGACATCGAAAAACAAACTGAAAATGTGACACCAATTTTGTATAAATCGCAATGATAAATGCGGAGAAACACGATTTAATGAGTTGGAAATGCATGTATTACCTTAATTTAAGTATTAGTTCAGGACAAAGTTGCAGTAACGATAGTAACTACGAGATAACCGAAATCGACCGGAATGTTTACCCATAAGTTTCTCTCTTGCCGACCTAAATAACTCTGAAATCAAACAAGCCTCTCAATAATATCTTTGGTTCGACTCGTGCCAGATTTGAATTCTTGAATTTACTTTAAACCCTAATCTAGTCTACGACAAAAGGAACGTCTGGATGAACAGCAAAATTTAATACAATTAAAGATTGAAATAGTTCAAATTCTAAGGATTCTCTGAATTGTTCACTTATTTCTTACCAAAATCAGGGTTTAGCAAGAAGGGTTGTTCCGAGAAATACGACAAAATCTCGTTTTTTCCTGAATCGCTGGAAGGAACATGATTTGGAATTGGATTGTCACGTGTTGACGTATCCTCTGCTAAGATTCATTATCATCATCATCATCTCAGCCGAAAGACGTCCACTGCTGGACAAAGGCCTCCCCCAAGGATCTCCACAATGATCGGTCCTGCGCTGCCCGCATCCAGCTGCTAAGATTACATTGATAAAATTATATTGATAAAAGTTTCAGAACCTTATTACTGGCTACCTTATCGCTTAGGTAGTAATTAACACCAGGCAACCCCATTATTTATGTAATAAAAGGTTAAAGCTAACAACAACAATTTAATTTAACATACATACCTTAGTAAATAAAGATTTTTTTAATATATTTGGGTTTTGGTTTCAATTTTCTTCAAATCATAATCTTTTTAAGTAAAGCCCAAAATCTTGCTTAAAATAACTGAACCGCCTTGACGTCGAAAAGTGATTGTAAAATCTTACTTCGAATAAAACATATTTCATTTTCATTTTCTGAATGCAAATCTTAAAGAAACAAAGTCTGTCAACTAGCTGAGGTGCGGGTTGTAATTGCTCTGAAGTAGAATAAATATCGCAACAAATCTCAGTGACAAATCACTGATGTATTGACAGAACGGTCGCCTTATCCCACAGAAGAAAATAATAGTACTAACTTACACTACGTCTCTATACGACTACGAAAAATCGTTCTAACTCTATAGTTGCGTCACAGAAACGCGTGACGATGCCTTATCGGTTTTAAAAGTGCTCCTACTAAAAGTCCTTTATCATTAATTATAATGTTATCTTCAATTAACAGTTTAAACACTTACGTACGTATATTGAAATATTATGCTAAATGATCATAATGCGTCGCCAGCTCAACTTTAGTCCTAAATAACGACCCTTTAGCCCTTATAAGGATTGTAATGAAAGGGTCCAACTACATACTTACCTTGCTTTTTGTACCGCAAGGGCAGACGCGTATAATTTTACTTAGGGCCTTGCAATACTAGCAGCTACTGCATATTTCATAACATGCGTAGGCGATTATGTTAGGTGACATTAAGATGCTTTAGCTTGGTTGATACTTGAGTTACAAATGCTAATTTAAGTGGATGGAGAGTGCAAATTGAGTAATCGTATTGAATTGAATACATACTCACCTTAAAATAAACTCGAAAAGCCAGTTCAAAAGTCTCATAAGTGTTATGGAAAAAAAATTAAGAGTTCACAAAATTAATTAAATACTTTAAGAAAGTAATCATGCATAGGTTTAAAGAAAAAAAAAACTATGTGTTAATAATTAGTTTGAAAATAAAAGATAAATTTATTTTTATGACATGATATTACAGTTTATTATTATTTATTTACTTTATTTGTTATTATTGAATTTTGATAAACAAGAAAATAAACAATTTGTTTTATTGGTCCGTTAAAAACTAAAAAAAATTGTAAGTAATATTGATCTGGCACTAAGTTACAAAACTATTTTTTAAAGTAATTTGTAACTTACTTTGAGTTAAGATTAACATTAAGCCCGCAAAAAACTGGAGTTCTACAGAACCTGGTTTTTAGGTTATGTTTGTCGTTCATGTTAAAAGGGGTCAACCGTCAACTCTGTTCAGTCCAAAGTATTCTCAAAACTAGGGCTGGCTATGAAAACAATTCAATTAGGGCAACTAGGCCGTTTTCGATCATACGGGCTCAGGTAAACTAGACATTTTGGCAAATTTGCAAACTTTGTACAATTTTTTGTGCCTACAAGGCTCGTTCATTGAGCTGTCTGAAGCTTGCGTAGATTATGTAAAGACAACCGGTGCCTAGCGAGCTTTCTGAAATCAAGTTTTTGAATAACTTTTTTTTTGTTTTTATTGTCATAACTGGCTGTCGTCAGACTCAGTTTCAATTTATAATAATAATAATAAACATTTAATTCAGACAAAGTCCTTAAGTCCAATTTATAGAACATCATTTTTATTTTGTAAGAACTCCAAACAAAGTGGTTCAGACCGCATTATTCTTACCTTACCTAACCTTACTAGTAAATATAGTCATAAGCGTCAAGTGGAAAATATTATTGATTGTGTTTTCTTTTATTACCTTGTGTATAATTTATTAATTTTGAAATTTGGAGCTTTTTTCTGTTCATCATTCTTAGTAATATTTTTTTGATTGAAGCAATCTTAACAGTCAATCTAAAAAAATCAGAAAATAAAATAGAAGTAGGTCCAACTAGGAAGTTGAATTACAGAGGTTATATCATCTTATCTCATATGTCCCCTAACTTGGAATCCACGTGGCCGGGACGTGATTTGGCGAGTTTTGGGGACTTGCCCGCGATTTATAAAGGAAAGTGTGTCGGGAGGAAGTTCTGGGTCCACTATTACTTGATTCAAGTTTTTCAGCAGCGGTTGGGGAAATAGTTCAGTGGACCGACCTCGTTGCGTCATCGGAAATTGCGTCCTAAAAAATGGATGTTCGCTACGCAAAGCTGCTGATACTATTTACCAATACAAGTTATTTTCTCACTTGCATTACTTTTCAACTTGTATAAAAAAAAGGATTTTAACGCTTATGTAATGCTAGATACTCGAAGTATGCACAGCATTGCAAGTCTCGACTACAATTAAATAATTAATATATACAAAACAACATTTACAGAAAAATAATGAAAACATAATAAATTACAGTACTTCTAAAAGGTAAAAAATAGAGAAAATTACAAATTCATACTTTCAGATTGCCAATTAATTGGGTCTGCGTTGGGTCTAATAAAGTGAAAAATACACGGATTTAGTAGAAGATAATAAGAATTCCCAGAGTTTTCTGAGCCGCAAAAGATTTTCAAAGCTAAAGAACTTAAAATTAACATAAAAAAGTATTTAGTAAGTAGTAAGTTTAGTAACAGTTCATCTTGATTGCACTTTTAAAACAGTTATTACATCTAGCCATTACCTTAATTTATATAACGTCAAATATTTAAAATGTCTGAGATGAAACTTATAGAAATTACGAAATTAATATAATTATAGATCCTTTGTACTTTACTTAAGCTTGACCTTAACCAAATTGTGTCATTGGAATAAAAAGTCAAGTACCCATTCCTAAGTTAAAACTATTTAAACTAGGTCTGGAAATTTTATGAATAGAATTTAATTCACGACATATGGTGCTTGTATATAATAGTATATAAATTACCTTTACTTTTATTTGTTAATCATTTTCGTTGTTTTTTTTTGTTGTGTTGTGATGTCCCATAAATCTATTTATCTATACTATAATAAAACTGAAGAATCAGCGTATCTGTACATTTATCTATAAAAAAAAACTGATTGTTGGTGACAAAGGGAGTGTACCTGAACACAAAAAAAAGCTTTGGAATAAAATATGTCTGTCTGTCTGTTTGTAAATGATAATCTTTAAAACTACTGGACGGATTTTAATGAAACTTTATAACGATATAGCCTATAGATCAAAATAACACATAGGCTACTTTTTACCGCGGGAAAATACTTCTTTCCCACGGGAGAAACGTGGAGCGGAAAGCTAGTAATTAATATTCTGGTATCTGATTTATATTCTGAAAAATTTTAACAGTACAAATTTTATTTTTACTTTATTTTTACTTACATCAATAAGTCAAAGATTTAATAAACCGGGCCAGAAGTGGTTTTTGGATCATTTAAAAATATTTAAGGGCTTTAAGTTTGGCATATTTTGAATGGAATAAGGTGTGCGTTTTCATTGCTTATTTCTTGTTAGAAAGAGATGGCAATGACATCGCCTATTCACTCTTTAGCACAACTTCGTTCATGTCCATACGTGATTTTAAAAATAAAGTACTATTTTTTGAAATCAGGTGAAACAAAAGTTCCGATTGAGTCAATCCAGGGGGTAATCCGTCAACGGCCTGAATCCAGTAAGCTCATTGGCCGAGTAATATTGAATATTTATCTCACCCTCATAAATCTCCCAGCACAGTGATTCTCAAAGCTTTTGAAAACAGTAACAGGCAGTGTTTAGTTTCGGAAAGGATTGAAACACACAGCCGTGAAAGATTTAAAAACTGTAAGGATAGAAAGGTATATATATTATAATATATCTATAAATAAAAAACATCTAAACCACCTTCGTGACCAAGTATGAAATGGAAAAAAAATAAACCCCAGATTTAAGACAACGGTCCCAGCCACAAAGCCACCAGCGTTCCCAGATCACAAATACTTTTATTAGAACATGATGCAGGTGTAAACGTGCATTATCAACTAATGTACTGACTGCATAAATATTTTGTTTTACTCTATTTTTAAAATGAAAATACATATAAATTATAAAATTACATCAGTTAAAAAGCATTAACTTTAATGTCTTCAAAAGGGACTACACACAAATTAGTTTAAAATTTTATCAAACTGCTAATCACATCTTGCTTCCTACATTAATGTTGAGACGAAGTTGAGAACCGCTGAGTTTCTTGAACGATGAGCCTGAATCGCTCAAAGTTGCCTCTCACCTGGACCGGGTTCATTTTAGTCATAATCCAGGCAATTTATCAGTCGCCCCAGATTGCCTAGAGCTACCACTTTTATTTGACGATTTTAGAGTTTACTTTTTAAAACTTTCACGGTTGTTTTCATAACTATTGAGATAAACGTGATATTTACTGTGATATTTGTTTTGTGTGAGTTCATGATATTTCGATGCAGTTGCATGCACCATGAGCGTTGCAGTTGCATGCATGCATCATAGCAGCCACCCCCAAGTTCTCTTCAGTCGTCCCGTGACCATGATGCATGCAACAAAGCAATTGTTTAAAACAATTGTTTTTTTATTGTATGACGAATTCAATAAATTATATGAATGTGGTTTAGGTTGTAGAATACATCATCATTCAATCAAAATACGTCCACTTCTGGACCAAGTCATCTTTCAAAGATATCCACAACCATGGGAAATATAAATCAAAATTAATAGAATACTTTAAAGAAAATACTAATCCGCAACTGTTTACCCTAATTCATTAGAAACGTTTAGAACAAAGATGTAAACATGTAACATTACCCAAACCATTATCACAATTGAGAAGCCAATATCGCTCGCTTGGAATCACTTCGGGCTCCGGGGCGAAGTTTTGACCGAAACAACTGCAATCTAACTAACTCTGAAGACCGTCACTATAACTATTCATGAGTTCACGACCGCTAATGGAATGTTTATAGCAACACACAGCCATAACACTTGACAACATGCCTTATTCAATTACTCCTCAGTTCAAAACTGGCTGTTGGCAGTTTAGGAGATCAATTATCATGTGAATTCAATATATACGTACATGCATAGTGCGTCACAAGTTCACAACAGATAATTAGTTCACCCAAAGACAAATGATTAGATTTCCGAAAGAATATTTTTATATTATGAAGAGAAAATAAATTCAAAGAAAACTTCGTCTAATCTATTTAAGACCTTTTGAACAAAATTGAAAGGAATGCTTCATTTAAAGGCAATGAAATTGGAAGTAGCAAAACTTTACACCAACAACTTAATGACATATAATTCAATAACTTATCAAAGTCATGACAATTTGAAACTTTTGGATATAATTGCCTGTCTGGTATCGTATTGAAACTATATTTGTATAAAACATTGTGTAGGAAATTGGTGAACAATAAATAAACATTGTGTGTCTTGAAAACTGCTAGTAAATTGATACTTACATGTAAAAACCGTAACAAATATACAACGTTAAGTAAAATAAAAGGTCTGAGAAGAGATCTAACCATAAATACATTAAACATGTGTTTGAAGAACCTTGTCCCTGGCAAGACCGAAATAGTATTAGTGAAGATTAAGGCACAGGTATTCAGTGCCCACCCAAAGGTTTTTAGAATATTTTTAGGAATCTTTGTGTATCGCGTTTCGGCAGTCGTGAGTCTATTCAAGTTGCAGCTCTCTGGGATTACGAATAAGTCGCAGTAAAAGGACTCTTACAAAATTTTCCCAAACAATCACTTTTATACAAACACTCTAGTGAACATGATATATTTTACTACACAAAATTTTACTTACCTGTCATGACATGTTATGTTATATGTGACAAAACATGTTATTTACATTTATTATATTAATAGACATAATTTTAATGTAATTTCAGAAATATAATTTCGAAATAATGTCATATTCTTACATTTACATTTCTGTTTTTACATTTTGTTTCAACTTGTTATTTGGTTGAGAGACTCATTTGTGATTGTTATTATTTTATTTACTTCTATAAGCCCGATGGGAAAGGGTTTAACGTTGATTGACTTAGTTGTATAGTTTGTACTATTTTTTAAGAACTTCAAGTATACCAGTGTCGTGTAGTTTACTTTTGAATTACTCATATTATCCAACTTATTATTATTTTTCATTGTTGTAAAAAATTTACTTTCTAAAGAATTTGTATCATTTTCAATCACAGGGCTTTTAAATTCAATACGTCTTTTTTTATATTTGGATTTGGTAGAATTGCTCGTACTATTTTTTACCAAATTGAAGTATTTCTGAGTTGTGTAGTTTACTTTTGAATGACTCATATTATCCAACTTGATATTATTCAATGTTGTCAAATTTTTACTTTGTGAAATCTTCGTATAATTTTCAATCCCAGGACCTTTAAATTCAATACGATTCTTTATAAATTGTGATTTGGTTGAATAGCTCGTACTATTTTTAACCAAATTAAAGTATTTGTGTGTCGTGTAGTTTACTTTTGAATGGTTCATATTATCCAACTTGATATTTATTTTTATTGATGTCAAAGTATTAGTTTCTGAAGACTTCGTATTATATTTAATCTCTTTTTCTTTGAATTCATTACGTTTTACTATAAACTTTAAATATCTTGGAGTTTTCTTGTTTAGTTTCATCAAATAGTGAGGAGTAATGAAAGCTTTTTTCTTTTTATTGTTAATTTTTCTATTTAATACATTCACTGCAGGTGAAGGTGTTTTTCGTGTTGATATCACTTCGCGTGCTGATTGTGTTTCATGGATACTTTTTGTTTCTAGTACGATATCTGGACGATTTTTATTTAACGAATTCTTAATAACCTGAACTGCAGGATTTGATATTTTAATTTTCTTTTTGTTGTTGTCCACTGATGTCAATATGTCCCCAAATAATATATTTCTACCATAATTCATCGTATTGTAATGTGTCAGGAAACAGACATCGATATGCCACAAAATTATGAAACTCGCGAGATAAAACATAATCTCAGCAGTTATTTTGATAATCTAAATTTAAATCATATATTTTATAAAATGTTCGTAATAAATATTTTTAGTTTATACAATGTATAAAACAGTCTACATTTCCACATTGGTTTCAGTATAATATCAAATTTTGCTGCTACATTGTTATAAAGTATTGAATGGCTATTTTTATTCCAGTTGGAGTAATAAAAAAGCGGCTAAGTGCGATTCGGAATCGCCCATGAAGGGTTCCGTAGCAGCCACTAACATAATATAAAAGTTTTTGTAGTTCGTTGTGACTTTGATCGATGTTTTAATAATAGTGAAAGGTAAATTGCGGTTTACGATATATGACGTATTAAAAAAAAACTACTTACTAGATCTCGTTCAAACTAATTTTCGTTGGAAGTTTTCATGGTAATGCACATCATATGTTTTTTTAGTTTTATCATTCTCTTATTTTAGAAGTTAGAGGGGGGGGGGACACACATTTTTCCACTTTGGAATTGTCTCTCGCGCAAACTATTTAGTTTAGAAATTTTATTTTATTAGGAACCTAAATATCATTTTTTAAGACCTATCCATAGATACCCACACGTATGGGTCTGATGAAAAATTTTTTTTTTGAGTTTCAGTTCTATGTATGGGGACCCCCTAAATTTATTGTTCTTTTTCTATTTTTGTAAGAAAATCTTAATGCGGCTTACAGAATACATCTACAGAATACATCTACTTACCAAGTTTCAATAGTATAGGTATTATAGTTTCGGAATAAAGTGGCTGTGACATACGGACGGACAGACAGACAGACAGACAGACATGACGAATCTATAAGGGTTCCGTTTTTTGCCATTTGGCTACGGAACCCTAAAAAGCTATGTTTTCTATTTATACCGTTTTTTCCGCCAATCTATAATATTGTGTTCTGATAAAATATTAACGTTACATCATATTCGTTATTATATTGCTCAATTCCAAAGAAAAATAGAACATGCAAAGAGTGAATAGAAGATAGTATATTAATGATGATTTTTATTCCTACGGGATTATAAAAAAAGCATGTAGGTATTAAAGGTTTAAGAGGTTTTGACAATTTGTTAATAATTTTAGCTCCATCATCATGTTCTCCTTGTCATTTGTGTCAACTACTTATTATATCAATTTATGTCGAGTAGGAAAATAACTATAATAGAACGTTCATAGAAGTCAACGTTTACGAGCAACTTACGAAAGATTTATTTTCGGAAACGAAAATATAAATCCTCAAAACAAACTGTCCCAACAAAATGATTTTTTTATTAATTAACTTTTTAAGTTATTCAAAATCGTTGACCTTGCATCTTTTGCTAATATGTCACCATGTACAAAAATTGCGTCCGATTTTATGTTCGGTCAACATCAAGTAAACTCATGTGAATCAGGATTCGACTCGTTTCTTCCAGATCAAGACTCAATGTAGGCCGAGGCCAAAGGTCCAATGCAGTACTGAGTGAGCTGTTTAGGAACTAGGCCGGAATTAGGACATTCCGACAAGGAAAGCATGCGACTTTAGTTGGCTGGCCCTTGTTAATCCTGTCCCTAATCATGTACACTAGGTCTCAAGGTTACTTGAAGAAAGGCATTGTTCTTGATTTCAAAGAGCAATACTGGTTTAAAGTTTGGGTAAATTAATGAGTTTTTAAACAATAAGAATTTGGAATTCAAAAGTCTAATACGTAAAAATGCTTACATTTTTCTTCATTATATTAAAATAAACTGTGTAGTGAACATTCTGTTTGAAATAATTTGGATTTGGCATAGTTAACAACGCCATACAAAGAAATACTTTGTTACTCCAGGAAAGACTTAAATCAAAATATTTACAAGATTTCATAATATTAAGTTACTTACAGGAATTTAAACAGTGTCCCAAATAAAAAATAGACAAGTTAGCTACTCACAAGCAACCACCGACGCTATAATGATACATTTTGAGAAAAAAAAAGAAAGTAAAATAAGGTCAAGGTCATTCAAGAATAAGTAGGGTCATGTCCCAATCTTCACCTCGCCTACGAAAACACTAGGAATATGAGTTATACTCATACTCCACCCTTTTGACACTTTCAGAATTATAAATGGTTATTCATAAAAAAAACAAATGGGTTTAATCAAATTATTAGACCCGTTTTGTAGGCGAAGATTTAAATCAATTTCGATTGAAGTATTCAACAGTATTTATTTATATTGTAAGTTTTTTTTAGATCTGCACAGTATATGCGAAAAACTTTTTTATACTCTATGCTTTATAAGTTTCATTTTGCTCACTAACCAATAACCATAACTTAATGGCACATCAAGCTAGAATTTCATTACTATATCATACGAAGGCTTTGCCTTTTTTAAAAAGAATAGTATAATTACTTTTCATTTTATGCAAACACTTACAGTATTCTCTACCAAAGAAAGTTTAAAAGTCCTTGATTCCGCATAGTTAGTAGTTACAGCAGTTAGTTAGCTAGTGGGTCATTCCTGCAAACTCCAAACAATCTTGTAAAGTTTGTCACATCTGACCTATTTTCAAAGGTCCTGGGACCTTCCTTAGAACCTTGAACTACACCAATGGACAGGACTTAAACCCCACAACCTTCATAAGATTTAATACAATTTCTATTTTAGAGTACCAATAATCAGAGCTCACGAAATTAATTTATCTAGTTACTACCCTTCCGCTACGGCTCCGCCCGCGTATAAATTTTTTTCCCGCGGTAAAAGGCAGCCTATGTTACTCATCAAAGTCTATTCTGTCTTTGCACTAAGTTTCATTAAGATTAGTTCAGTAGTTTATGAGTTTACTCATTACAAGCATACACACACAAAAGTACAAAAATACAAAATCTTTCTTCTTTATAATATTTGTGTAAGTAGATTCTGTTGAATAAAACTTTATTAATGTATGTTCTCACGTTAACATATTTTTATATTTATTCAATATTTTCACAAAAATTACAAAGATTAGAAGAAGAGACAAGATATAAATAATTTATACAGATAGTTACGTGGAAGAAAATGGATAGCTATTCTTAAAATTAACCACAATATCACGAATTAAATATAAGGTCTACAATACTTCATTTTTAAAATTGATTTTTTTTCTAAATAATTGAAGTTACGAGTAGATACGAGTATTTGAAATAAAAAACATTCCAAAATGATAATTGGTTTTGCTGATTTTGCTGATTTGCTGGCTAGTGTATTTCAAAATATAGCAAACACAATCTGGAAATTACAACTATCCAATAAGCTTATTTCGTCAATACTCCAATAGGAATTCAAGGACTTTTTTCTGAAACTCTTCCCTCTAATCCTAGAGCACATGAATCTGGCCGCCTCCATAAATCATGTGAAGGTTCCAGAACTCCAGACGATTTATCAGTTCATACACTCCTGACCAGCGGCCTTCGATTGGAGGGGTTAAATCGCTAAGTGGATAAGTAGTTGGGATAGTTACAAGGTTGCCCAAAAGGATATTGTAGCATTTGGTAACAAGGACGAAATTTTAATGACGTTATTCTTACCAAGGTCTGTTTGGTAACAAGATAATAAATGGTAATACATAATTTAAAATATGATTAAGGTTTTCATATTGAAATAATTAATTAATACGTCCTACTAGCTCACAATCTATTTTTTTACCTTACAGCAAAAGGATATTTTAAGTTTTTGATTCTTTAACACACAACATGTATTTTTAAATATTTTTTCCGTTTTTTTAATTCTAACCTTTAGGTTATAATTTGCAGTAAAATATTCGTAGTCTTATGGGAATAAAATTATAGTAGGTATCTACCTACAGTTGTGTTCTGTTGTGTTTTGTGAAAAATTAACCATATTATAATGCTTAATACAAATAGACTACGCCTTCGTGAGCTAACTGTGATTAATACTTATTACATTCTGTCCCCTCACATGTTTAGTTAAACCAAAATAACCTCTAAATTTTTCTGCAAATATTGACAGTCTCTAGGGAAAAATAATGCCCTTTATATATTAGTCTAGCTTCCCACTGGTTGTTTACAAACACTAAATAGCGTCAAAATGGACAATCTCAGAGAGCTTGCTGCTGTGTAAATAATGTGTCAAATATTAATTGTGTAACGAGGTGCATTGCATGCTACCTCGTTGCCACGTTTCTACTTCATTTCTCATCTCATAAACCATTTCTTTCTTTAAATTTGAATATTTAATTTTGGAATTCGTTCAAAATCACCCGTCAATCATCCATTTTTATTACTCATTCCTTCACCTACTCTGGGCCACGAACTACGTGGCCATTCTCCACAAATGTACCTAATCATAATTATTTTCTAAAGTGTGTTACTGTGAATATACCTAAAATTTATGTGACTTCAGTTTCTTTTATTATTTGTATACGCGTATCTCCTTCCACTATCAACGTGTAGTTACCCCGCAGGCTCGTCCAGGAGCAAGGCGAGCCGCGGGTGTAACAATTGTATTATTTTAGCCCACTACGAACGCCTTTAAAAACGAGGAGTGCTGGAACAAATCCACACGCGTACAACAATATAAACAAGTAGAGAGCGTGCTACGTGGGCGTTCAAATTATGGCGCCCACGCAACGTTTCATTGTACGCAGATCTTTCTATTCAAACTAAAGGACATTCGATTTTCAACGAAATGAAGCTTAAGAAGCACTGTAAAGGAATATCTTTGAATGAATTTTTGAACAAATCAACGACAAAGTAAAATGAAATTTTATGTAGAAAATGCTAAAGTATCTCGGTATGTACGATTTTATTTTCAGCATGAATAAATTGGGATAACAATGTCAAGGTTAAGAATAAATTAGCTTCAAGAGGCAGGACGGACATATCACGCTGCTTTATGAAAATAAAAATATAAGAACGCGGGTAGAAGCTAAAACTAAAGAACATATTTTTGTTAACCTATAAAAATTTATTATCATGATAATAAATTAACAATTGAACGAACATATTTGTAAAAAAAAGCTCGTTACAGGTACTTACACCTATTGAAGGTTAATAAGTACAGATTTTTACTACCTAATATTTACACTGAAAAAACTTGTAGCAGCTACGATTGCAGTTGCACAAACATACAAACATTTAAACAAACCATGAACAACGACATAAGCATATAAAGTGATTCCAGTATAAGTGTCAGTAATGTCCACATTTGGGCTGAGTGGAATTGCGCGCATAACCTTATCTTCAATTTACATACCAAACACCGTTTATCTCCTTTTTACATCGCATTAGCGTCTGCCTGATATATTAAATCTTTTATTTTTAAGATAAATGAATATTTTCTTTTATAATCATTTTTTTATGCTCTAATGTCTCTGATATTTTGATGAATTTCTTATAATATATATGTTACAGAAAGAAATAAATAGAGGTGGACCGTCTTAAGCGATGCGATGAAGAACAAAATCTATTCAAACATTAGGAAAATCTATTCCGAATTTTACAAATAAAAATCAGACGCTGATACAATTAATTGCCTGCCTATTAAGACTCTCATCCATTGTTTTAATGTAGGGATGTTGCAAAGAGTTAAAACATTCAACAGCAATAGCAAAAGTTAAGGTTAATTTATCTTGTCTTGTCTTTTTTATGTCTTGTCTTATGTGTCATCCGCTGAAAGTAATTTCGATTGATAAACAAGTCCTTTATATCTAATTCAGGTTAATTTTAACTTATTTTCAAAGTATTTTTTATTTAATTTCATACGGGATTTTCTACGGCTTTTGCTAATTATTATTTTTACGGGTTATCTACGCGACCAACGGTATTTAATTAACGAGGAAATATAACACATTGATGTTGACGTGGGAAACAATAAGAAGATTTTTTTAGTGACTTTTCAGAAACTGTGTCGAATTCTCCAATTTAAATTTCAAGTTTCTGTGCTCAGTGTGTTGGAAAGTTAGAAATAAACAGTACAACGTGTGACTAACCGAAGATAGATGTAGTGAAAGTGTCAAATGAAGGTTAACTGTCTATTTTAGATTGGCATTCCCTGGTAAAGCTTTCTCGGGAATTAAAATGTGTGACCTATCCACACTCTAATGAGTTAGGCTAAGCTAGGTTATTTTGGTTTTAGTTTAATTTAGTGAGGCTCAGTAAGGAGAGGAATTTAAAAAGTGAACTAGGTTCTAGTGTTCATAACGATAAGTTTTCCAGTAGTAGTAAATAATGAGAATATAAAAAAGAAAAAAAATATTATAAAATGTAACCAATTTAATTCCAAATTTGAAATTGAAAACAAACGAGTGTCAAATAGCTTGCCATCCCCTAAAGACCCCGGCTGTAATGGATTTTGAACCTTTGCCCTTCCCTGTTAGATAAATAGATAAACAATTAACACCATAAACACGAGCTCATTCCGGAGCATTAAACCACTATTTGTCTTGCAAACAATGGCGCTAAGCATGGGTAAAGCAAGTCATTCCCTGGCCATAGCATTACCATAACACGATATAAAGCTCATTATGCACGTTCCTAGTGCCAATATGGTGATATATTCAATTCCAAGACTAGTGGGAGGAAATAGGGTAGATCTTCTGAAATAGCGATTTATAACAGATTAAAAAGATAGTAATAGATTGAGAGCGTCGGGAAGTATTTCGGTTCAAGCCTCGCTTTACGAAATAAAAATTTGTTTTAAGAGGAGAATAATTAATTAAAGGTGAAACTTTTAATGAAAAGCAATAATATCTGATTGCTATATTTTTATATTTATAATAACTTTGTTTTAAAACACGGTTTTCCAAAAATTGCTTTTTGATCTTTATTTTCCTACGACGCGAGCAAAATTTTGTATATTGAAGAAAAAAAAGTTACTGTATTGAAAACATAAATTACTTTATATTAAAAATAACATTAAGTAGAGAAAAAGTAAATCGAAATACTTTTAAGTAGGAGGTGATTACATGTCAAGGAAATACATTCGAAATTGTAAGACAAAAGAGATCGCTCGCTGACAGTAAGGCCACAAGACACAACCCGCCAATATCTCCGGCACCCAGAAGGCCGCTGAATTAATGTTCTGCAGCTTGTCAGCGCTGATTTGACGGCAGAAGGTTGCATCTTATATCAGGCTGATCTATACACCGCCATATTGGATTTTTCGGTACATTTCACATATTGTGAAGGCTGAATCAAATATCTGGTCAAGGACGGAGAAAGGATGCATTCCAATTGTCGGAATGAGGAAGAGCCTTTATAATATTTGTCGAGTCATATTATGGGAAGAAGACCATGACCTATTTACGAAAATGAGTAATATTATTGGGTATATTTTAATTTGAGCCTTTTTTATGATTTCTATTATTATATTAAATTCAAAAGCTTAAAATCGCATCATCGTCGAGTACAATCTTCTGAAGACTGTTACAAATATATACGATAAATACTAAATAATATTTTCTCCCATAATGAAGTGTCGCCCATAGTCTGTCTAAACTTTGTTGCATGTCGGATTTACTAATAGGTTTGGTTGATAATTTACTTGTATTTATTCATAAAACTTGATTCTCAAAATTTATGTAGTTTTGTAAATGGTAAACATTCAATTAATTGTCTAAAACAATATTATGTCGGTGTCTAAAAAAACAAGCATAGTTACACTATAAATAATAATGCACTAAACAAATTCATGGAATCAACTGTTTGAAAAACATCATGAAGCAATAAATCCTTAGGAATAGGTACCTAATTATAACATTGATAAAAATCATGTTTACAAAATGTTTCTTAAAAAAAGTCTTATTATTTGACTTATTATACTGAATTAATAGTTATATTACGTTTGTTTGAGGCCTTCGCTTACAATACGACAAAAATCGAATACCAATTTCAAAACGTAACCTTAAAAGATTGTAGAGGAGTAGTATTTCAGGTTTTCCATGTTTTATTAATTCATTTAGAAATGTTTTCTTCCGATTTTCTAAGCTCTGGGAAAGTATACGCAAATATTGCAATAATACCTAATATTCTGGAATACATTTACGCGACATTTTCACGCGTTTTCAGCAATGTGCCTACACGTAGATTTACAAGGTACCTACTTGTTACCCACGTTGATCTTAGAATGGATGCGATTTCATCAAATAACTATATAGAAATTCCATTGCGGTTTTAAATTTCATTCACGTATGACAGAAATATAATGTAATTAAGTTAGAAACTTTTTTTTAATTGACCTATGCTTGAGTCGAAAAAGTACGAAGAATCAATAAAACTAAACGAACAAATCACTTGATATCAGTTGCTCAAAAATAAAATAAATTATATTGTTCCCGTTGTTTTCATCACAAGGTTTTACAATATTTTTCTGGAGCCGGAATTCAACCCATTTCTCTATTGGAATAAATAATAATGCGGGCAAACCCGCAGGACGGATAGGTAGTTAGTACTACATAATGTTCAATATTGCGGTGATTTATCATTAAAAAAATATATTTCATTTATACAATTAGTATTTACCTACTAATACAGTCTTTCCGCATGAAACGAATTGCCTTCTTCAACAAAAAAAAACTATAATCCACATATAACTAGATTTCAAAGAAAATACGTGCGTATACTTTCCGAATTAGATCCAGTTAGAACGAGTGATTTATCCTAGATCCTTAGGCCAAGGTTTAGCCAGTTACAGGCTGTTATAGCAATCACTTAGGTCTTAGCTCCAAAATACATTTCCTTTTGGGATAAATGCCACCCTATATCGCCACTTCCCTTGACCCAAATAGGAAAAAAGGGAAAACACATGTGTTTACAGGAAATCTGTTGTCAATTAAGATACGTTACATTTTTTTGAGATGAAAATTGTGATATTGTCCTTGACTGAGTTTTGTTTTTGTCAAACGTAAAAGTACCTACGTATTATAGGTATATATATGAGGTATACAATATGTCAAAAGTCTCTCCCTTGCAAAGAAGCTATAAGTACCTATTTAATTTTAACACTGTACCTAACTATAACGTAGTTCGTAGGTTCTATAATATTCTAGTTTTTCCCAAAATAACGAATGATACATTTCTACATTTCACACTTCAACCATGCGAGACTTTCGGAATCAGTTCTCTAAAGAAAGACTTTGATACACTTACAAAATATTTTTATATAAATAGACTTGAAACAATACCAGACTAAAGCCAGGCTCAAGTGAATCTAATAGTCAATAATCGATGCTAAGGCGATCTTCTCAGACTGGCTTAAGCCGGCTGCATCTGGATATTTCTGGAAAGTCCCACGCAAAAACTTATCCCCTTGTGCAGCACGTTTGCAGGATTTACTGTCTGGAGACTGCAAGATCCTGGATGGCTCGTGGAATCAAATTTGAATGAAAATAATTCTATTGCAAGCATCGTGTTCTAACCTTTTGATAGACCTTCATGACGATGAATATAATAGAAACTCTGGTGTATTCTTCCAGTTTAAAAAATAAAAATGAGCAACTTGTTCAGTTACTTATATTATTTTTTGTTTGTGATAGGAATCTCCCAGTTTTATAAGCTGTTTTTCATATTCTTCGTAATTCGGTGAGATTTACTTGCGAGGTGGCGGTCCCATAAAAATCTTAGTCATCTTAGAGTTAAAGATTTTCAAATCAAATGATGGAAGCGTTGTAGTCTTAACTCTGGTAATAGAAGTAGTAGTACTGAAGTGGTCTAGTAAGTATATTTTAATCTATTCAGGTTTTTTGTTTATTGCATACAATACCATTTTAATATATTAAAAAGTCGTATCCTTATAAATATGTCGTTAAAGCCCCACGTTCGCCGGCAAGTAATGAAATCAGCTCAGCACACTCCCAAAAGCGCCGCTAAAGACCTCTTTTGAAGAGTTACTTCTCCTAAGCGATAACAAAATTACAAGAGAAAATTATTAAGAACAGATTTTCTTGGCTGAGTTCACATTTTTAGAAGTCATTAAATTTTGTTAGCTTGAATTAGAATTAGTAACACTAGCTGCCCGTCCGTTGCTCTGCTTGCATTTATTATAATATGTTTTCCATTTTATGTTAATTCAAGATACAGATCATCGCCATTCAAAACAACATTAAGCACAATACTTTTACTATTATGACACAAAAGTAATTAATATTCATTCGTTTTTTTTTATTAAGTTCTTTGCTATAACAAATTAACTAAACATAACTCCTTTTTATGCAAAATTTTATGTACGATCATACGATCGATAGATAGATACCTAGATGTAAGGTTGTTTACACTGAATGATTCTATAAATATGGATCGAATAAATTATATTTATTTATATGTAATTGGCTAATGGTGTCCATAATTAGTATCTGTCTGTAGTCTTGAATGAAATAAATAAAATATCAATAAATAAATAAATAAGTGACTTTCATCTCGGTCTCTCTCTTTATTTATGTATTGCGAGATAACCAAAACCCCGTTCTCATGTATATTGGTTTTGTTGAAATCAATCGCCTAGACCCGCCATACATCAACAGCGGAACTAGGCCGCTCTCTATTGGCCAATAAGTCAACCCGCTCTACAGGAATCACTTTGGAAAAAGTAGTATTTAGAACAAATGCTTTCTTTTTTTAGAATCTACATTTAAATAAAAAATCTTCACCGAAATGTATTACGCCCATCACTTCGGAATATCTAATTATATTTATGTTGTGTTGTTTCTATAAACTTTTTATACGAAAACAGCTTATTGTGAAGGGAAAAAATAATGGTTTGGGGAAAGCCATGGTAGTTATTTTTTTGCTTATGTTGATTTTTTTATTATAATTTATTGTATAAAAAAGATATAAGCTTATTCTTGTAATACAATTTGGAAAATAGCTATTAAGTAATGTAGTAATCTATTTCACCTTTAAAGTATTTTTATTTAAACTAACTACCTTTTTAATTATTAATTAGAAAAACTATTTGAATACAAAAAGAGATTCGATCGCATTACCGTGTCATTGTTATAGAATACTAGCTTTTCGCCGCGGCTCCGCCCGCGTTAATAGTTTTTCCCGTAGGAATGAGGCATTTTTCCGCGGTAAAAGGTAGCCTATGTTACTCAGGGTGAATAGCTTTCAAATGGTGAATTTTTTTTTAAATCGGTTTAGTAGTTTTTGAGTTTATTCATTACAAACTATAACACACACACACACAAATAAATAAATCTTTCCTCTTTATTATATTTGTATGATATGAAAAATAGAGAAAAATGCATCATACTACAATAACCAGCTGTTTGTGGCTGTTTGTTATATTTCTTTGTGAGAACATACAATGAACATAATAATTTATATTATGAAATTACTTTACTTGGCAAGAATATGTTACAGATCGTTTCAACAGAGCTGTTGTGTAAAGTTTGATAAAATTATAAAGTTCTCAAAACATTCAAAGAACGACTGCGTAATAATTTCATATTGTTCTTGTATGGAAACATTATGGCGTAGGCGGTAGGATTGTTTACTTTTTATTACCTAACTTGAGAATGATTTCTTATAATTACTCTATAGGGCTGGTAGTATGCATATATGCAAAGGGATGATGATGGTGATGATGGATTTCGATTATTTACCTAACATCCAAAATCAGTTCGGATTTTCACTACCTATATTATATTAATATACTAGAATTAATATTACTACTATAAGACTACGTTTTAATATTTACTTCCGACGTTGGCATGTAATTTTTATGCTTTGAAAGTTTTAATTTTGAATCAATTAGTAGTTACAAAAATATGTGAATCTTCATAAAATCTATACATAATAATATAAAAACCCTTTCATTTTAACATTTTTACCATCCTAAACAAGGTAAAGATTTTATTTCGTTTACTTCTTCCTAGAAACTCAACTACATGCCAACAATGCGAACCACGTTGTTTGCTTTAACCCACTACAGATTGTCTGCTCACCTGCTCCCCCCCGCCTTACCCGGGGGTCTTCACCCCCCTTCTGAGACCCTCGCGGCCCAGTTCATCAGCCTGACCTACATTATGAAGGCTCCGGGACCAGACCTCAGCTCCGAACCAACTGATAGGGAAAACGGCTTGAGGCAACAAGTTGTTGATCGATGGCATCATATTAATTTCATAGAAATTTTAATTATAAACGTATTTAAAAATTAAAAAAAAAAATCGGGATTTCTAACCATAGCAAGACAGCACCAAATTGTATTTACTAGTTATCGCCTTATATTTGTAAATCATGCTTTAATTTAAATTATACTCAAAAAATCTGTAATTAATTATAATATTGAGTCTGTAATCTATAACTTTTCGTAAATAAGTTCAACGTTTTGCTTTCGTTTTTTTTGAATATCTAAACATCATAAATAATTTTCTTTTCAGTACGTAGTACGTTATTAACATGACGTAGTCTCCACGATCATAGAATAGAAAACATATTTTTGTTTGGCCTAGTTAAATGAGTTTATTTCTTTTAAAAAAATATGTACATGGTCACAAAGACCAAAACGACAAAACTAATTAAGACTTTCAAAATTTTAATTATTGACATAGCATATTGCTTGTAATCAATATACCACCGTCCAAGTTCTACCTATAGAAAATATTTTTGAAGGTGAAATTTCAATATCCAAATAGATTACTAACAATAAGAATCTGTATCCTTGAAATATCTTGAAATAATTAATCATATCGATTGCCAAGGCACTTGTACTCTGCTATTTAAATTAACCCGCTTGACTGAGTCCGTACTGTCAACAGCAAAATGTTTGTTCTTGATAGGGCTGGAAAATTTCTTGAACAATATAATTTATTTTAGTTGTCTGTGAGAAAATAAAAATTGAACCCTGCACAAGATACTTTTATCTTATTAGTATTTAAATTATGTTTAGTGATTAATAAAAAACTTTGATTATATTTCTCAAACCGAAGCTTATCACTGCTATTTTGTTTGACAAGTTTTCATATGTTATGCAAGTTTTCTAAGATAATATAATATAATTTATTAATAATATTTCCTATTATTATCTGATCTATTTCCAAAAAAAAAAACTTTCATTATCTAATGAACTCCAACCGAAGGAAATGATTTTACTGTTTCTAGAGATGAAATGCTTTGATTTGGTTTAAATGAATAAGATATTTAATTATATCAATAGTTGCAAATTTTTTGGCCAAAAAATTATAGGTTAATTTCATTTAATTTAAATTGGAATACACTAACGATGTACGAACACATGGCACGAAATAACAACTAAACGACTGTCTGTTTCGATATCCAAAAAATATAATTTTGGTGGGGACAATATCCACCCTATCACAGTAATGCAATAGATGACCAAACTAAATCACATTAAGCCACCAATCCGACAAATTACAGCCATTACATGATTGTACTCTAATGCAACGGGCCAAGGACAAAAATATAGGTTATGTTTTACACAAATCAAAAGCTAAAAGCGCTATTAAAAATTCATCACCTCCAATCGATACAATCAGAACGCTGCAACAGTTACAACTCGAAGAAACTCACTCTTAAACCGAAGACACTAAGACGTAGATTTAATTCGAAACGACTGTCATTTCCGACTTTTGTATTGTTCTGTGTGTATCAAGGCCAGGTGGAAACAAGATGGGGATACGGAAGGTGTGTAAGGTGGAGCGGGATGGAAGAATGCAAGGTTGTGAGGTCGGGAAGTACAGTGACCCGCGACCTGGCCTACATTCAGCTGCAGGGTGTGTAAATATTGATTTGGTGACCTGCTTCCACCTGTTGCCGGGTTGGAATAAACGGGCTTTTTAAAGATGCCATCGTGATTTATTGATGAAATATCTCAAGGTGAAACGGCTTTGTCGATGTTGTTAAAGATTTAGTTGAGCCAGATATTTTCAGGTCACCGGCTATTGATTCGGCTGCATGTCTTAGTGCACTAAGTTTGTTGTTACTGTGTTTGTGTTGTGGGTCGTATTGTTTTTATTATAATTTTTATTTAAATAACTGAATTGAATTTTACAAAATTGTATGAACTAACACTCTAAGTTATCCTAAGTGAGCCTTTAATAAAAACATTTTAAATACATATTTTTATTAAAGGCTCCAGTTGAACTCTGCTGTTTTAAAATACTTTAAAATACAAAAAGAGACGGAAATACATTCCCGTTATAATACAGACTAAACTGATAATCTCCTTAATTAAATCATTGGGTCATATTGTGTTAAATATCCTATCATGATTTTAATCATACAAATATTATAAAGAGTAATGATTTGTATTTTTGTGTGTATGTTTGTAATGAATAAACTCAAAAACAACTGAACAGATTTCAAAAATTCTTTTACCATTGAAAAGCTACATTCACCCTTAGTAACATAGGCTATCTTTTACCGCGGGGAACTGCCTCATTCCCACGGGAAAAACTGTTAACGCGGGCGGAGCCGCGGTGGTGGCTAGTATAATAATAAAACACAAAATATATATCTGAATGTTTGTTCCGCTTGTTGCAGCGTGGGTGCTCGGCTGGCTGATGTGCAAGACAGTGCCCTACGTGCAAGGGCTGTCAGTCGCCGCTTCCGTGTACAGTTTGGTAGCAGTATCACTAGACAGGTAAGATTCCTTTGAACGTTTAGAAGGTAGATACAACTTTTTGGATATAAATTATAAACTTCTTCTTGGCGTGTTCCCTTAACGAAGTGAGGTTTAAAACAAGATGACAATAATGATCCTAATGGAGGGACGAAGATAAATTTTCGGTTGGATTTGTTTTGGAGTTTTAAGACATGTGCTAAGCGACCGATTTTTTTTAAATTATCTGTCATAAATTACCGTCATTGGTTTCGATATGTATAAACAAATTAACATCTCTGCTTTCTGAATAATCCATTTTTAAATAAAAAATATTAATACGAGTACTGCGATATTCAGCAGAACATAATCCTAAATTAGAGCTCCGGAAAAATACTGAGAATTTCTGAATTATATTTTATATTTGCAATAAAATTTCTCTGTGGAATTAGAATTATGTATTCAATTCCTAAGTGATCATATTTACGTATCCCCCACGAAGAGCGGTCTGGATTATGAACATGATATCATTTGCGTAATCACGAGTACGTAAAACATTTCAGTTTTGTTAAAAAAGGCTTATGATGATAATTTTGCAAATCCGTATAATATCTAATTTGGTTAAGCGTGTTTCGACTTGGATGATGATAATTTCTCATTTAAGTTTATAT
Organism: Teleiodes luculella; assembly: GCA_948473455.1. Lineage (NCBI taxonomy): Eukaryota > Metazoa > Arthropoda > Insecta > Lepidoptera > Gelechiidae > Teleiodes > Teleiodes luculella. The sequence continues at coordinate 15,186,626 of OX419592.1, read as the reverse complement.
GCCATCGTAATTCCAGCTAAAAATGTTTTATGTTGAACTTTATATATATATGTCTACGTCTATTTCTATTTGCAGATACAAATAATAGAATAACATTTCCAAGATAGTTTTTACCGACCCTAGTTTTATATTATCTGTGTTGCCAATGAACCCACAAAGGCAAAGCGTTCATATATTTACGTTACACACTATAACTCTACGGAAAAATATTATACTAAATCAGTGCTCAGGGACTAGAAACATTTCCATGGTAAGTTTATGAGTAGTTCTTTGAGCACCCTCAAAACGTGGTCACAAGGTCTTAATTCCTAAACTATCGACCATACAGTGTTGGAACTAAATATAGATGATCCCTCATATAATTATGCGTACGATTTTAACATAAAACATATAAAATCATGTATAATATTTTGAAAAATAATATTTCAACATCGAAAACGGGATCAAAATAGTCGTTCTTCGCAGGTCACACTTGGTTCGCGCTCAAGGTAATCCTTGATAAGTTTTGCATTTAATGCGTAATCGTATAATTTATTACATGGAATGAATAGTTTTTTAACTAGGCACATATTTATAAAAGAATATTCATTCTATCTCTTTGTTTCGAAAAATTATATTACATAACATCTCTGTCACACGATTTTGCTGGTTTCGTGAGCGCTCAATGAAACTACACCTACCTTCCAAGAACGCAAACTTGTCGCTGCAAATTTTACCTTGCAGACACTTGGTAGTGACCCAGCATCAGTGGAGGACACCAGTGTACTCATCGCTTCAAAACTAAATAAATACGAGGTACGTTATTCTTCGAATATTTTCATGATGGGCTGGTCATGTAACTTTCATGCGCATATGTAGAGAGATATGTTATGTTATTATCAAAAAATTCTTTTTAAGAAAAAGAAGATAGATCGAGCGAGTTTATTGTCATGTACTTCATTTGTAAACTTACTTATTACTTTTATCATAATTCTCAAAAATGTGTTATTTTTGTAACTTTCGTGGTCCAATTTTCGTGGACATTTGACCATGAAAGTTACCTGATGCACCACGAAAGTTACAAATGTCCATTAAATACTCCTTATTTCTTGTGATGCAGTAATTGCATTTGCCCCTAATTATACCGAAAGCTAGAAATAAAATATTCTAGCACGTTTGATGTGTTTTTTTCTATGTAATATGTAATTCTTTTTAAATACTCTCTCGTAGCTAATTTCATAATTTAGTCAGCACAAAAGTCAGTTTTTTAATATTATTGAATGAGTAAAAACTTTCAAAGTCAACTTCAATAAGATTTACTGTAAAATTTTGTTTTCAGATTACTTTCGAACGGAAACTATTCCATCACAGAGTTCAGAGGAGCGGCGGGAGAAGAAACATGCAATATCTATGTTATTTATTCATTGATTTACATTTACTAAAAACTGTACACATTGTTTTTAGGGCTTTTTTAATTTACATCTATTTATATTAAGATTGCATAGTAAAAAAAATCGCCACGAAGGTTACGCGAAGAATGTTTTCTGAAGAACTACTCTTATGACAATGCAAGAATAAATGAATCATCTTTATCATTTCATAAATGAGTGAGTGAATTTTATTAAAAATCAAAGGACTTATTTTACAATCACAAGAAAGTTTAGCTTCTATTTCTACAAACTCATAACAACTAAGTTTACTTACACATCCAGCCAAAGCGTGCCAGAAAAATCTGCTCATTATTTTCAATAGGTCATTATAAGAAAAAGAAATGGCAGGATGTCCTTGACCAGGAATGCGACTGGGATAATAGCTGATTTATTGTAATAGGGAGCCCAAAAGCTCCATCTGCAGGTCAAGGCGACTTTGACACCTGGATGTCTCTAATGAGGGTCCCAGTATTTTTATGGGATAAATGTGTTAAGGAGCATATTATTTTTATGGGTCAGACAGGCCATGAAATATCTATGAATCAATACTTGAGACTGGGCTAAGACTTCTTTTAAATTTCGTCTTCTGATGCTATATTCTTCGAAGTCAAATAACGTATTTCACAATATAATTTAACATCTCTTCAGAAGACTTAATTTTTTTATTAAATGACACTATAAACGGTCACATGAAAAATGTAAACAATTTGGTCGGAGTCGTGAAGTATAATATGATTGTGTTCTCTGTTTGTATTGGCTAATATTTGAATCTGTTGAACCGATTTGAAAAAAAAATGCATGATACCTTATATGCCCAGTCATCTTAGATAGTTTTTACCGCGGGAAAATATCTCATTCCTACGGGAAACTGCACGAAAAAGTAAAAAAAAAAACAAAGCGGGCGTAGCCGCGGGCGAACTGCTAGTGCCTATATAAATATGTTTTTTCCGTTGCAATGACCTGATCTGCTTTCGCGACCTTCGCCGCTCATCTGGTTCGCCATAAAAATGCGGTGCAGGTGCCAAAGGCGTCATGTCAAGGTGATCTGCGTTGACGCTTCCCCTAATTTTAGCTGTTTTTTTTTTCTGCACCTTTATAGGTTTGATTAAGCAATTTTTGCACGATCCAGGACATGTTGCTGGCTGGTTATAAAACACATAGGCAGGAGAGATTTTTATTTTGAAATTTAGAACTATGATAGTTTTAGAACTTCTTAGGAGTTTTTGAAAGAGTACAGTTACTATTCTTTCATATGTGGTGATGATGATGAGTTCATAAAGTTCTGCTACATTAATAAATTTTTGTCAATTTCTTAAACTGTAAAGGGTTTCCACTTGATAAAAGTTTTCTACTCATCTATCTTAAAATTTAAGATGAAAAATCAAATCAATTAAACTGACAGACTAACATAATCTGTTTAACGATGTTTATATTAGTGAGAATTTGTTACTTCAAATAACTTACGCAAGAAGACTTAAAAAGACTAGACATTTTCATTAGGATGTACGTATTAAAGTCTCCAGCGTAATTTATTTACGAACGTGGTATTGTTTACAAAACCAAAATCTTTTTTATTGGTCTGTTATGACATACAGTATCAAAATACAATCGCGTTTGATTCTTTGAAAAGAATTTATAAGATTTTACTTTATAAAGTGGAATGTAACGTGAAGCCATTGGAAATTTATTCAACTTGGCCTTTTCATTTCTCCAACTTTTTTACCTGTATTAAATAAAGAAATGTCTGATGATACTCGTATGTACATAAACGATTACATAATGTAGTAGAGTCTAGCATCTTTTTAATGACTGTTAACTTCTTGATTTCCTTGAATTCCTTTTTTAAATATGTAGATTCACTAACTAGAATAACATGAATAGTTCTTTCATTCAAAGTCATGAAAGTAAATTTAAAAAAACTAAGATAAATTATCTTTTTTTTTTCTGCAGTAAAAAAAATACTGAATTAAAAAAATACCAAATGCTATATTATATAACCTACAATCATAAAACAAAGAGGCGTAAAATTTCAAATACCAAGTAAAAAAAATATTGTTTCATTTTTATTGCTTCACCACACATACTGATGAAACTTTTTTGTAAAATAACTGATATATACGGTTGCAAAACAATCTAAGGAAATTGCAGTGATTTTACAAAGGAAACTCTCTCGTTATTTTATCCCATTTTTAGGGTCTGCGTTGCGTGGTAAAACGAGCTAGGTTTTAACATTGAATTTTATTGAAAATGTAGTCGTGAATTGGATACACATCAAAATAATAGTTATAACTTAAAGTTTCAATTTGAATTTGAAGGTTGGCGAAACTGTTGACCACACAAGTTGAGCTCGGACCATCAAAATTTGTATCCTTCAGGCATTTTGTTATATTTAAATTCCACTGCGTAGTTAGTTTCAAGAGACCATCGCTCGAATCCAGTTGTTTAAAGTTTGTCTACAAGTTTAGTTTTGACAATCATTGAGAGACAATGGTTACACGATGTTATTCCTTTACAAAATAACCACAATGGAAAACGGGAGCAGATATTATCAAGACTCGTTGGATAAACTTAGGGGCGCGGCCAGGGTAGTTCAGCGAAGTTGACGGGTAGTCTTTTATTTTGTAATACAAAATTATTATTTATAAGTATAGCTCTGATACTAGATATTAATTAATTAAAAATCCCTAAATAATTAAAATTTTAAAATTATACACTTAAACAAAACTGAAATCTCTCTATTCTTTTCATAAGCTTATTTGTAATTGTACCGGAAATATTGAATCCCAAAGCCATTTAATAATAAAATAAGACTCATTACTGTTCAAATAATGCAAATTAGATATTTAGAAAAAATAGCAGTACCGAATGAATATAAAAAAGATTTCCTTTGAAGAAGAGTCCCAAAGGACACAAGATAAGGTGCAGATTAAATAAAAAGAAAAGTAAGAAAATCCATTGAATGAAAGAATAACAATATCGAGGAGCGTTAACCTCGAAAGTATCCAAATACTTTGGTTTTGGGTGCGCCTACACTGACAGAGGGAAAAACATTATTTCAAAGGAAATAAAATTAATGGTCACTTGTGTCACTACCTATCTATAATATTTTTGATTCATCTCATTGAATCATAATTTTTACTTATTTTCGGTGGTGATGGTGGTTCAACCTCGTGGTCGAGTGGGCAAAACTCGTCTGACGTTGAGGTTCCAGTTTCGAATCCCGGCGGGGATCCGTCGAACAAATATTACTTTGTAATACTTTCCCCAGTTTGGCTAGGACATTGCAGGCTGAATCACCTTATTGTCCGAAAAGAAAGATGATTCCGTGCTTCGGAAGGCACGTAAAGCCGTTGATCCCGGCTACTATCTACGGATGTATTCGTCATTCGAGCCATGTCGGAAGCCTAAGGTGGCTCAACAATTCCGATACCAGGGTTTGTCAGGTAGGTTAACCTCGAAAGGCACTCGATATGCAAGGAAGCAACTTAATTTCGGTAACGGGTAAGTGCTACGATATTTTTATTGTATTGTGGGTCTATTGCGCTTGAAATTAAGTAATTTTATTTATAGATTTTTTTACTTATTGTGTACCATAAAATTTGTATTAAAACTTTACCTTTGATCTCGTCTAAGAGAAGTATATTAGACTTCAAATTTCAAAGTTTTCATTTTATAGTTCAAACTGAAGTTTTAACCAATCTCCCTGAATAAAACCCCCTATGCTACCCTCCCACCCCCTATATTGTACACGAGACTCCATCTCGATATTTTTGAAATTTGAATAATGTTGATAGTGCATTCCGTTTATTTACCCTCGCACACTGGAGCCACAGCCCGTTTGGTTCCACAGTCCGATCACAGCCTACTTGTTGACATTGTTTTAATGGAGCGAACTTATAACTGAATCTTTAGCTGCTTCAGTATTCCGACCACGAAGGTAATTAGAAGACCATTCGCATTGTTATTATAGACTTATCGCAGCTGTAAGTAAAAATGTGTAGCACAGAAAAGGGCAAAGTTTAAGATATTTTTTATGAAAAATATATTATACTAGCTTTCCGCGTTAACAGATTTTCCCGCAGTAAAAGGTAGCCTATTTACTCAGGGTGGATGTAGCTTTCTAATGGTGAAATAATTTTTGAAATCGGTTCAGTAGTTTTTACTTTATTCATTACAAACATACACACACACACAAAAATACAAATCATTCCTCTTTATAATAATATTGTGTGATGTCGTAGTTGTCTTCATATTTTCGTGTCCCTAAATAAAATTATATCTATATTGCGTTTACAGTTAATCGATAATAAAGTTACTCTCTAGGTTTACTAATCTTGAGGATCCCTGCCCTGTAAACTATTTGTAACCACCCTTTAAAACAACGAAATCATTTTCATCTGTATAATCTATACGCATATACGACTGATGATAATATTACTAATAAATAGTATTTTTAATATAACTACGGAAGAAGAATATTCAGAACCTCAACTTTTTATTTATTTGTTTTTTATATTCACGTTTTAAATTTTTATACGAGTTTAAATAGACATTTCAGCGCATTGACTGTGTTTAAAAATAAACATAGTCAATGCGAATATCGACTCACAATCGCTAGGGAAATGATTCCCACAGTTTCAGATTAAATTAGTTTTTTTCGCTTTATCCGTTCGAACTTCGAACAGCTTCAGGTGATTACTTCGAGAAGCTTACTATTTTGCTATAAAAATTGCTAAAAATCCATTAAAAAAAAAGAATGTTTGTTAAGAACGCAAGGCCGGTGAAGCTTGATTGGTCGTACCTTTTCGACACAAGCGTAGGTCAATAAAAAAAAGGTTATTGAATAATATAAAAAGACTGAATCTGTAAAAAAATAACGTTGGAAATTATATGTTGAGATAAAGAATTTTCTTTAATTTCAGCCTGCCTTAAGTTTCAAAAACGTCAAAAAAGTTTCGACAACATTTCAAGAACGGTGTAAATTTTACGATTCCATTGAAACTACTCATTATTAATTCAAGATTTTAGAAACGAATCTCTTGCTATGTATTTTTAAAAGCTAAAGTGAAGTTAGAAGTCATCTTATTAAATTAATTGTAGTCATCCATCAATATTTTTAGAAACTTCACACTAATTATTTTTGTGAGATAAATTACTTTTTTCTTAAATGAGAGCGTAGGAAGCAATGTCAAGTTCTGTCATAGATATCAAATTAAATGAGTTTCATAAATTCTTCAGACATTTGATGAACAAGCAGAAATGTGTTTCTAATGAATTCATTAAAATTAAAAGTAACTAACGATTAACATATAACTTGAATTTAAATAAATTTAAATACACATTTTAAGGTGGATTATAATAAAACCACTAGCTTTCCGGCCTGCGGGTCCGCCCGCGTTTACAGGTTGTTCCGCAGTATTGAGGAATTTTTCCGCGGTAAAAAGTAGCCTATGCCAAGGTCTATTCTATAATTTTACCAAGTTTTATTTAAATCAATTAAGTAGTTTCACAGCATGTTCAATGCAAACAAAAAAAAACAATCAAATATTTTCTCTTTATGATAATATTAGTACAAATAAATGAGTAAGTAATTGAAATAATTGTAAAATTGTGCGGATTGTAAGAATAGTTGTACTAGTGATTCATATACTTTATTATGTTTGCGTGCAGTAGAGTATTTATATTATATTGAGTAATTTGAAGTAACTATATAAGTAAAAGATACCGGCAAATGAAAATGTATATGAAAAAATCTTTGAAACCATCCATCATTCATAAGCAAAAATTACTTTCTTACAAACAATAATAATAGGTAATAAATATGTGGGACGTGTCACACACGGCCACGGCCAGAAATATCTCAAGGCACTACACTGAGCCCTTTGCAATTCCTCATCTACATAACAGGTTCGAGTACAAACATTATCATTAAGCCCTCGCACGAAGGTCTTCGTCTAAGACCAAAGTCCTTCTTCTAAGACATGAGCAAGGTCATTCCTTCAGGTGTTAAGAGACTTATAGGGCCTTCGGAGTGAAGTTTGGCCTTTAGTTATATTTGGAGAATGGGGCAGAAATGTAAATGGCAGCCATGGAAGTTGGATAGGAAAACTTACTCTGTTAATCGTAGCTGGTAGCTAATATTACCTTTGGCCATTTTATTAGTCTCTTGTGAATTTCACCATTAATGAGATACATGTATTTTGTATTAGGTACTATTTATAAGAGTACAAAGAATAATATGGGAAATTTCCGTTTGTATATGTAATTTTATCAGCCATTTTTCAACTTTAGCGCAGTTTTAAATCTTACTTGTATTTTTTTATTTAACGAACTATACTTACGCACTTAGAGCAACCAGATAACCTTCAACAACAGAAGAGTGGAATCGCATATATATTTTAAAGTTTTGTATAGTTTTTTTTTGTAAATAACACTGAAACAGTGCAGTAATTTTGAATACCCACAGCTCAGGTATACCTAGTGTGGGATCTAAAGGCAAATTTTATAGTTGTAGTATTTCAAATAACAAATCCATAGAAATAAACTTATTTGTATTTGTAAGTCGGCCTTCTTTGGAAAAATTGACACACATCAACATTCGTTTTCCTCATACCCTGACGTTTCGGCCAAGGCCCGAATTTCTACCGGCTTTTTTCCCGTCGAATTGCTATTGCTTGGAAAGGAATTTGCATCTGCATTGTCAAGAATGGATGCTCCGAGGTTTAGGCCTGAATTGGGTCGACCCTTATGCTGGTGCGTATTGTTTCCACCGTGTCAAGGCTTGGGCCTTGGCGATGCTTTTTGGTACAAATTCTCATGTAAATTCGCAAGGATTTGGAATGAGGCACGTTCTGAAGTGATGGCATACTGAAACTCTATTATGGGTTTATTATGAACATGTTTTGGTTTTTGATTTGATATTTGAAACTTTGATTGATGAATTTTAATAATAACATCAAAGATTATTTACATGTTTAGTTATTAAAGTACTATCTATTTTTAAACAGATGTTTTACTTTTACTTCATCAACTTTATTCTATTTGAATATTACCAGTCTTATCGTCTATATTATAGTACCATAAATAATACACTATGTTTTTTTTGGTATCAAGTATGATAACAAATACTCTTATTGAATTAAGTAAAATTAAATTAGATTATTTGAAACGTCTGAGTAATATAAAATTTTGTAATAGATATCTGAGATACATTTCGGACTAGATCATAAGTAAATCAATACTAAAAGGATCTTTTTATAGACTCAGAACAGTCGCGAAGCCATCAATTCATCCTAAAAACAGCCTCAATTTGAGGTAGGTATACCTAGGAACTCCCCAATATTCAATGTCTTAAGAAAATTGAACTTAAGCCTCATTTTGATCGGGGCCACTTGGAAATCAATTAATTCTGCGCGGCCCATTCAAAGGTATCTAAACTTTTACGAAGAATAATGCAAACAAACCTGAATATTGGGTTCTTTTAAAGATAAAAATTGCTACCTAAGAAAATTGTCAAATAAGCAAAACAAGCAAGAAGCGTTTTTTAATGTGAAAAATCGTTAAACGCGTCAATATTAAAGAAAGAGATTGTGGAGGCCTTTGCCTGTCAGTAAACGTATTTTAACTGTTGATTAACTTAAAAACAATCACAATTTTTTACCAAGAAAAGAAATCTCGTTCCAATGGGAAATAATAAAAATACGATGACTAGGAAATAATGAAAATGACGCCCTTGATGGAGGGAAAGATAATACTTTATATTTACGAGTATAAGGGTTTTTTTATCATTCTGAAAGCATCCTGTAATTATCCTTGAGTATACAGTGGGGGGCCATTACAGATGCTCTTTGAAGGACCACCATGCATCTTGCCCGAGGTCGGACTGATGTTCATTAGCTTTTATCTTTCGATGTAATTCTGCTGCAAGGACGCCTGCCGAAAAAGTCAAATAAATATCTTTTTTTTTATTTACTTCTTATTTCTGTAAGCATGACGCTATAAAGACACAATCTTACTAACTTTTTATCTATAATAGAGAGAGAAACATAGTTTTATGTTAATTTTATTATAGAAAACAGTAAAATGGCTATCAGCAAGCCTTCAGTATTTTTCTAATCATGGTACTTGAAACTATGAAACTGAAAATACAGTTTCTTTTTTAGTCATATAGAAGAGAAAAAACGGCTGACGACCCCGTTGCCTAGTTGGTAGTACGTCTGCCTATGAATAACAGAGTCGCGGTTTCGAATCCCGCCCAGGGCAAACATTCGTGTCATGAGCACTTGTGTTTGCCTTTTGTCTGGATGACATCTGACACCCATAGTACAGGCTTTGCCTAGTTTGGGGTCAGGTGTGTGAGATGTCCCACATATTAAAAAATAAATTTAAAAAATTGTAACATAATATTATAATCACATCCAATACAGAGCTCAAAAATCTGTCAGAACAGAACTGACAGATTGTTCTTAGAGATACAGATTGCGCTGACAGATTATTTAAAAAGAAAACTAAATAGCAACGTAGTTTAGGTTTTGTTTTTGCTTTCATTTTCTCATCAGGCGTTATCGCATTATGTTTTGACGTGCACGATCGCTCGTTGAGTTGTCACCGACTTGACGTATGTATAATATCTACCGTTGAAAAGCACTGAACTGTTTTAGAACTCATTAATATGCATAATATCTTCCATTTGAAAGGGAAAAACAAGGGTTTTTGAATTGAATCGTAAACAAGTTAATAATAAACATTTTTATTTTTTATACAATTTCACATCTATCTAGATAATAAGACAGTTAAAATTTCGTTCATACAATAAAAAATCTATAGCATTTTATAAACAGATACTGTTTAATGATTACTTTCATTTTTGAAAGCACTTCTTGGAAACCTTTTCAAGGATAACAGAATTATATCATTGATTTAAGACATTAACGTCAATCTAAACAAAATAGATTATCTTACAAAAAGACTTGCAAAATTTCTAAAGTTGACATCCCACTTCTGACGTCAAGCTTTTTTTTAATGGTGGACAGCGATGATGGGGGCATGTCTGACAATTGGCACTGGGTGCACATATGGGGCGGCGTGGACCACTGGGGCGTGAACCAATGGGGCATGTACCACTGGGTGGACTAGTCTGACTGGATGGTGCACCACTGAGCTGGAATGGGACACTGCCACTGGGTGGGCTATGACTGGGTGGGCCACGGGAACCACGGGGGCAATGACCCCGGCGCGAGCGTAGGCCAGAACAGCCAATAACGCGACCTGAAATTAATTAGAAATATTAAATTGTAAATGTTTGCTTTGTTCAATATAGGAGCGGAATTAATTAGTACATTCAACATTTCCGATATGAGATACTTTTAGTTTAGTTATAGATAGTGATGTGCCGTTCCCGGGAATATTCCCACCATTCCCGGGAGATTTCCGTTCCCAGGAATATGCCTAACGAAATTTGCTTTTCAAGCTGGCTAGATGTGGTAGACCGGGTTGGTGTTTTTCGGTTTGGTATCTAACCCGACCGACCCTACAGATCTCACTGACTCGTCCTGGTTGGCTTCAAATGGAAAGTAGCATTCTTAGTGTGGGAATGAACGGCACATCACTAGTTATAGATACTGAACTAGCTGTTTTATAGAGACAAGACAATATGTTCTCAGTATACGATGTTTTTCCCTAGCCGGTATTCAAATTGCCTCTCTTAGTTCAAGTCCGGTGAAGCTTGATTGATCGCACCTTTTCGACAAAAGCATAGGACAATTAAAAAAAAAAGCCTCTCTTAGTTCTGCAGACAGAATCATTTTCGACTACACTGCGCTGTGTATAAAATGTTTTTGGACAAAAAGTGAAATTAAATAATTCTATAGTGAGTTAGTTTTCCAGTTCATTGATTATTATTTTTTTATTCTTTCTAGGAATTATCGATATTTAACTTATAAAAAGGACTTTAGAAGCCTTATTATCATAATACGTAATACTGCGAAACCCTCATGTGAAATAAAGGGTGTGTTTGACAGGTACACCGTGCATTTGAGAAAGGGTTTTATAAATTTAATATTATTATGGAAGAAAAATTACTTCAGAAAATATTAAAAGCATTAATCACAATGCTCTTGCATAATTTTCTCTACGCAATATTATTCATGCTGCAGTCTAAGTGATCTAAAATTAATCGTAACTCCTAAATTATGCTAAATAATCTTTTTGGCGTATAATAAAAATCGTGGTATTGTTTATTACTAAGCCGAGTAATAAATGAGGGTTATAAAAAGTCGTCGTTTATTTTTGTTTATATAAGTATTCAAACGATTTTATATGGTGGTTCTCATTTGACTTAGGTTAGGTTACCCCAACACACCATAGGCATTTTGTGCTAGTAATTAGTAAGTAATAGAATTAAATTACTTTAGTGCATAAACTTACAAGAAATGAACGGGTATCAAATATACATATTAGATACCTAACAAGAAATTTAAGTAGGTACTCGTAACTTGGTGAGTAAATTGTTTAGGTAGAAACGCAAATTTTATGTTGTTATATGGGTTAAAACATCTCTCAACAGAAATAATAAGTCAAAAAGTTTTGCCATTTTTGTGTTACGTTAATGTTTTTGGAGGAACCTTTTTACAGAATGGTTTTTGTAAGAGCGAGAATAAATTAATTTATCTATACAGGAAAAATAACTGCAGGTTTATTCGATCGTGAAAAATTATGAAGATTCTTAGCTACAACACATAAGATATAATATAATTGTATTGACTCCGTAGCTTAGATTAAATGCTAGCATCTAATGCATGCGGGATCGAATCCTATAAAAAAACTTGTGTGTGAAAGCTTTAGAGCACGCGCATCGCTCCGCTGCCTTTATGTCAAGCGTAAGCAGATGTTGTATAGGCAGTGAAATCAATAACATTTTTCTTTTTGGATTTGTTCCTCGAGTCATGTTTGCAACTTATCACTGCACATTTCAAAATGTTCTCCTATTTTATTCTTTTTACCGGGAAAAAAAATCAGCTCCGATAACCATTTGATACAAACAAACGCGCTGAAGATATTCGGACTGTTCGTAACCGTGCTTACGGTTATACTCAATTACGCGTACTCTATCCCTCCCAGATTTTTTTCTATTTGTAGTCTGAAAGTTTTTATGGAACTATAATATAATAATTTGTAAATTTTCAGTTTTCTGTTTAAATTTTTCCGAAAACTTGAGTTAGGCAAATGATGCCTGATGATCATTAAATATTTTATTACCCTTAAAATATTTTTTTATCTTATTCCTCTTAGTTTCGAACCACACGGAATATTACATCATTTTTATTTCTATATTTCAAAATGGAAAAAAATACATTACGATTATAATTTGTATAAAAGGATACCTTTATCAAATTTTACTACTTTTACTTCAAATATAAAAAGAAATAAAAGATCAAAGCGTTACCAAATTAAACGTTAATTGTTGGTAGTAAAAACTGTTATTTTAATTGCTTATAAGAAGACCTAATATTCAAAAAATGCTACCAACTTGACACAAATTTATATAAATTATACTATAATCTCACCAGTTTAAACATGTTGGTATGCTGTCCTGCCTTTGCTAGACTGTAGTTAGGTTACCTAGGACTCTCCTTTTATAGACCTTTAGGGCTTTATAAAGACCAGTTTATTTTGATCTTTGCTCTCATACAGGGATGTATGTAAAGACAGGTCTTGGTTCATCGTTTCTGGCGACGGTCTAGGCTAACTTAATGTAATAAATCTCTTGTTTGGCAATGCGCAACCTGATAGAGCTAGTCACGATAGGATTACCTTTGATTATACCTAAATAATTTATCCCATTCATTTGAAAGACTACAAGATGTTAGTAGAAGCTTAGTAATTTAAAACTAAAAATTATAAGTCAATTAAACAGATCTAAACTATACGTAAATAAACTTTTCTCAGAAAGGAAAACAATGGACTTACGCAATGCTTATACAAATCGTCCTATGGCAATGAAAATTATTAATGGGACCAATTTTTTTTTTATGACAATTTTACACTTATATCCTTGACTGAATACAATACAATGTTCCTAATTGACACAAAAAGAGAACACATAAATATTACAGTCGGTACATAAACAAAGTTTAGTTAAGATGCGACCTTAATGCTAAGGTAGCAATATCTACCAGACAACCTTCAGTTATTGCTATACCGTCACCTAAACCCTGTATTTGAACTTTATTCTGGAACATTCTCCCTTAATGTCTATTAATGTAGTATTCTGAAAGCTCACTAGAGTCTGGATCAAGATTATTTACAAGAGGACAGAAGCCAATTGACTAGAGTCTTACCATGTTTTATCTAAATTGCTTCCACTGTTCAGGCCTAGAACAATGAAGGAAACAAACAGATAAAGTTAATTCGTACACATTGATACTTTATGAAGCTTACCACACTTGATTTTTTACTTGAGTTAAGTCGAATGAAATGTTGAAGTGTTTGAAAACAAATCTTGATATTATTAAAGTAGAGAAATACATTTCGATGAAGCTGAATGTGTTTTCAATCATTTAGGTAGAACTTACATACATCTTTATTATGTTTTTCTCGTATACATTGTACTTAAATAACAAACGAAATACAAGTACTTTTTGTCTTCTAAAAAATCAAAAGTAACAAAGTGAGCTCCTTTTAAATATTTATCAAAAAATTACAGTATAAAAATCCTTTCTTAATATATTCAAGTAGGTACTACTTGAAGGTGTTATGTAGGCACATAAGACCCTAATTTGTCTGATAGCACAAATTTACAAAGGAAACTTAAAGTACTAAACGGCAGTTGGAGGGAGTCGTTCTTTGAGGGCCAAATTTGCAAATTAATAACTAACTAACTAGATTATTATTGAGATAGATCATTTAGAAAATAATCGTCTTGTAACAAAGGGTTATGTAGAATTGAACAGTCGAGTTTCGACACATTTGCCTTTTTACACATTGTGTGGCATTACCATTTTCATCATCTCAGCCTGTAGACGTCCACTGCTGGACAAAGGCTCCTGCAAAGACCTCCACGACTATCGGTCCTGCGCTGCCCGCATCCAGCGGTTTCCCGCATCTAGCGGCTTCCCACGACTCCATTCCGCTCTTGGCGTTCCCTTTTAGAAACTTACAAAATATGTAGTTACAAATATAATATGACTTATCTCAGTAGGTACGTTTTTTTGTTCTAGAAAGGTGAGAAATATTTTGTAAACTTTTATAGTCGAGTTGTGAACACCTTTCTCTAAGTACCACTAATAAAGTGTATTTTCGTATGATGTTTCTTGTACAACGCTATCTAGCAGAAATCTGTACAACCACTTGAAGCAATCACTTCGATGTTTCACTTCAGCCAGGCGTCCCGTGACGGCTCACCATTTTTTTTTAATTCTTAAATTCTCAAAAATTTTAACATATATATCTCATTATTCTAAGCAATTACACACAGAGTCACACAATATAAAGGCACTTTATATTTTTATCTTTTTCTCCAAAATTCAACTAGTCTCTTCTAATACCCAAAATTATTAGGACGAAACTAGAAAATTAAAACCAAGCACTTGATTACCCTTGAGAAAACAGTGAAAAATTCCATAAATATCCCTGGAAATGAGGTCCCTAATTTGGAGCAGCGCAGTGATAAACGCCAGGTGCCGGTTGACAAGGGACATATTTCATACAACGTTGAGGCCCCTACAGCCTCCAGTGTAATTATGGAACAAAATGCAAATTACAGATTATTTTCTATGGTAATTTTTTACTATCGGATTTTTTTGATATAAATTATTATAATATTTTAAATTAATAACTCTCTTTCTAAATGAAATGTTAGCATCAGAAGAAGGGGATAAATAAAATAATAAACATCATATTTTTAATGTAGTACTATAATTATTATGGTGGAAAACTAATTTTGTTTTATCTACCAATATCCAAAGATTTTCACTCGTACCACGATCTCTCACACGCTACATCTTAAATATTTGTTTCTCTACTAAGCGAATTAATATGACTACTGAGTTAAATCAACATAGAGATCGTATCAGCAACGATATATTGTTAAAATTGCAAGTTGTTTATGTTCTGTGCAAGCTCATACTAGAATCACTCAGTCATAAGGAATAAGGCAGACATTGTCGTAAGGAACAATTCAATATTAGGCAACTCATTAACTCTGACATCAGATTATGTGAGGTAAGTTAATCCCAAAACCTTAGAGTATTAACAGAAAAAAAACTGGCCCAAAACCTACACGACAAGCAAGCAAACATATATATTTTAGAAGTCTTAGCCACTGCGCCAGCGATAGTCTCATATGAAAAAGTCGAATTAATTCAAGAACTTTTTATTTGTAGAGTTTGAAGTCGGTATAAGAGAGTTACTCAATCAGTCTGAATAAGTCACTCGATGTTACTCTCATGTAGTTAGTTGGTCACAACTGCAAACATAATATGAGTTCAGAGGTCATAGATTGTGCAAGAATGCAATCATGTAGCTATATCTAGATACAATATTTATCTCCATATCCTGTACAGTTACGTTTAAATCGTGTTTAAATTAATATGTATAAAAATCTTTGTCTCTTTAATTGATTTATTTCAATAATATTTTATGCTTAACGGTCGGAATGGTCAACTTTGATTTAAAAAGAGGAAATTCTTGAAGCGCTGAAGTGTAGCCACGGTCTTAAAGTAAAAATACAGTTATGAATCATTCAAATGTTATAATTAGTAAATCCAAGTCCGGTGAAGCTTGACTGGTCGTATTTTTTCGACACAAGCATAGGTAAATAAAAAAAAATAGTAAATCGAGATTTTAGAAAGAAAGTAAATAAGATACCACATTGTAAAATATATGTAATAACATTTTATATTGGTTACATCCCATAATGAATTACGTACAGTGAAAATGAACAGGCCTTTAATTAATGTAAATAAATTATCGCTTCCGTCCGCAAACATTTCATCGTTCCGCTCCATTCCAAAACATTCACGATTTTTAATTCCAAGCCATTCGTTGTTTGTTCGTTATTTAATTTTTGCGGAGAATATGTGTACAGGAGTTCCAATTCAAAATATGAATAGACAGAGCCCCCTTGGTGACATTTTCTTTATAATTTTTTCCGTATCAACGCGCTAGGCCTAAGTCCGATTTTCCCCTGAAACACCTTAAGATGCGTTGTTCAAGGATCTTTTAAGTGCTACCTGGATCCTTGGCGTTGGTATTTTACTACTATGGGGTTGATATATTATTATTACTCTAGCCTTCCGCTCCTCCGCAAATCCAGTGATGCTTAACAAGTCGAATTTTTAAGACACAAGCATAGGTCAAATAAAAAAATGAGCTTGATAGAAAGGTGTAAACACCAGACAGATCGGACTAGGGGAATGAAATTCACTAGGTGTGTCTACTAGGTGGTTACGAGTATTAGTGACTAATAAAATATTCCATGTATTCCAAAGACAGCTTCGGAGTAGCACTGATAGAGGAGGTGAGGTCACTACACCGCTAACAGAAAAAAAACACTGATCCTTACTTGTTAACAACCTCATAATAATATATTATGTTCCCAACGAGGGGCTCTAGCCTACTCTGAAATAAGAGTAAATAGACCTCAGTCGACCACGCTGGCCCATTGCTGGTCAACTTCACACACAACTTTTAAATAACTTTGCAGGTGTGTGCAGTGTATTTGTGTGATATTTTCCTTCACCGTAGGAGCGTCGAAAATCTTAAATATGTATTCGAAAATCGTAACCACGTTGGTACGTGCCTAGGCCCGCGAATTTTGGAATGGATGTCAACGGTCCTAGCCACCAACGACCCTTGATCAACAATGAAAAAATGTAGTATGCAGCCAAAAATAGCTTCGGCAGATCTTTGAAACATTTCCTCTCGAAGTCTCTCTGCAGCGGTATCAGTGTTTCACTCGGCTGCTCCTGCGCTCACTGCACACCAACTAAAATGGCGGCGCGAACCCGTACTACCTATATTTGCAGTTTCTATTTCCACAGCTTCGTCGTTTATAATGCTTTTGTTTCTCTTGAATGTTTTGTTACTTTTGTTTGTTTTGTTTTCAAAAAACCTATTTAACTGTGTTAGTCATGTCTCACTGGGCTTTGAAATAAATCTGGTTTCAAACTTCAAGTTATTTTAACATAACCGCACTTAAATTGTGTAAAAAGAATCTTGCAGGTCGCCAAATTCGAACAGTAGTGACTCGACTCGTCGCTTGTAATAATGGGCTTTTATTTAAGTACTAGCTTTCCGCGCCGCGACTCCGCTCGCGCTAACAGGTTTTCCCGTGGGAAAGAGGTATTTTCCCGCGGTAAAAAGTAGCCTATGTGTAATTCTGATGTATAAGCTATATTATTGTAAAGTTTCATTATAATCCGTCCAGTAGTTCCAGAGATTAGCATGTACGAACATTTTACAGACATTTTTTTCAAAGCTTATATTTTTGTGTTCAGATGTATCTCTCAGAGTATATCCCTTACAATCTGTTTTTAGGGTTCCGTAGCCAAATGGCAAAAAACGGAACCCTTATAGATTCGTCATGTCTGTCTGTCCCCCTCTAACTTCTAAAATAAGAGAATGATAAAACTTAAAAAAAATTATGATGTGCTTTACCATGAAAACTTCCAACGAAAATTGGTTTTAACGAGATATAGTAAGTTTTTTTTTTTTATTTATCATAAATCGTAAACCGCAATTTACCTTTCACTATTATTAAAACATCGATCAAAGTCACAACGAACTACAAAAACTTTTATATTATGTTACTGGCTTCATGGGCGATTCCGACTCGCACTTGGCCGCTTTTCTTGAAAAACAAATCAATGGTCAGACGCCGATTCTTCAGTTTTATTAAAGTCTAAATTCATTCCGTTTCAATGAAGAAGCTTATAACGGGCTTTACCCTCGCGGTTATCACTACTTATCACATTTATCCGAAATAAAAGGTATTGCATGTTTCAATCTAATAAAACACTATCTGCATCCAAAATTTCCTTCATAACAGTTCAGCTGATGAGTAACAAACATCCAAAGCCTCTGAAGCTAATAACCTCATCCGTCTGTATTAGTTTCATCCTACTAAGAAACATTATTTAACATTGTTCAAAACAAAATTACTATAAACTTACTTTCTTGAAACACTATCGTAATCACACACAAACACCATCCCTACAAACTTCCATCTCTTCACTAATTACGAAAACACTACCATCGTTACGAACTCATCATTACAATGCTGCTAATTCTGGTATTCTCTGTCTTTCTAAATTTTGAACTCCATATTCTTTTCACTCTAATAAAGAAAAAGGACAGGAGATACAGTACATTACAATACAATACAATACAGTATCCTTTATTGATCCCTATTATAAAAAGACAACACATAGAAGTACAGAAAAACTTTACAAACCAGAAGTGTAAAGAGGTGTCCTTATTGCTAAGGTATCAATTTCTACCAAACAACCCTTTGTATATCAAAATAGCGTGGATAAACATTTTATAGATAGTCCTATTTATTACCTGTAAAAATGACAATCATATATTTTTTTTAGATCGTAAACAGGTCAATCGCACAAAATATCCGTATTTAACAACTACGCTCTTATTTTAGAAAAAAATCATTCAAAACACAATATTCATCTCTTATTGTTTTCGGTTTCTACATGAATGATAAGATAGGTGATATAAACATTGATATGAAGATAGACTTGTGGAAATTGCCCCCAATAACTTCTGCTTCCAGTTCATCGACTTCTGAAGTTGGGTTAATTTGGGCTGAGCAGTGAGCAGCTAATGGCGTAGGATCCTCATATTAATATGATTTCAACAGCACTTAAGACCGAATAAGTTAAAAGCATGCATGGTTTCAACTAGTGAAGTACTATGTGAGTTACTAATGTATGGCAGGTCAAGGAACGACGATAAAAACATATAACTACTTTTCATGTCATAAAATCAAAAACCCGCGCTTCTAAAATAAAATTGATGTGGGAAGGAAAAAAGGAAAAATCTGTCATTTTAATTTTAAATGTTGATATCAAATAATTATTTTATACTGCTTTACTACTCGATATGATACCTAATGCTTTATTCAGAATAATATAATGCTAAGCTAAATGAAATGTTTTATGTTTCCAAATTACACTTTAAAATATGATTGACCTACATAAGAATTGATTATTATATAGTTCAGTGCCAATCGACATGTGAATATAACATTAACATTAAATAAGTATTTTATAATATAACACTATACAGCAGATTGGTCTGCATTCGTTTATTTATTTATATTTATTAATACAAGTAAAGTAAAGCCTAAAAAAATAAAAAATCCTTCTGCGGGGGCGCCACATGTTTTTTTTTTAATTGATTTCTAAGCATAAAGTTAGTTCCACTGACTTTGCGAAATATGACAAAGTTTTTACTTTTCTGGTAAAGCTTCGTACTAGGCAAGTAGTTTAGTGACAACAACAGTGCAAGCAGGAAGCAATGTGCAACACAAGAGATTGTCTTTTTGTATTCATGGCTGTTTACTTCGATATGTCACATTGAACTCTCGAAGTTCTGCAAGAACCCCTTTATATACGCATATATACTTTCTAAGAGGTAATTAAAAAAACGAAGTCTCGTATAAAACTTTTTTTTTTCTGAGAAAAGAACCGTCACAATAAAATAAAGTAAAAAAAAATCTTTGTAAATTAAATAAAATAAAATAAATACTCGTATAAAAACATTTATTGCGACATAAAGACACGGTGATATCTGATAAAACAAAACCAATGTTTACAGTACTTAACTTATGTCTAAATGTCACAATGGGTAATGGGCTCAGCGACAGCTGGGCTGAGTTACAGACAGACCCAGCGCTGGTTTTCAGCCCACACCAAATTCAGTCACTGTTGTTAATGTTGTTTAGCACAATAACAATAAGGTTTGATTCGTGCATCATCGACACAATAGATTCGATTACTGTCCAAACGATTCAAACGGCTGACAGCCCCCACCACTGTCCAGTCACCTCTCTCATTGCGAACAGAAGCCTCAAATTCACCTCCACTCGGGTTCACCCTCACAGCGACCGTATAATCCTTCCAGGTCATACTAACATTCATCTTATGATTTGGCTCCACACGATATGAACGTATAACCTTATTAAACGACAACCTCGCACATTGCGGATAACTATTGATTAAGTTGTTAAGATGATTCATTAAACACTTCGTTGCATCTGCAATAGCTGTTCTGTTGCTATTTGTTACTTTTGTACGACGATAACAACAACACCATTCATTTTCGATGCCTCCTGACTGGCATGTTCTGTTATCAGATATTTTCAAAAACAAACTGACACCTCTCCTATCAGAATATATATTATTTTTACTGCGTTTAATTACAGAATTATCTTCTATTGATTTCAAATCTGTAAGATCCAGCAGAGTTTTATGTAAATCAAATGCTGTTGTTAACTGCTTTGAATTATAAATGAGGTTATCAAATGCTTTGCTGTACTTCTGCTTAAATGATGGCGGCATTAATATGTATGCTGAAGGCAAGCGCTCTTCTAAATATCCTTGCTGCGTTTTGCGTTTGAAAGGTCCCCATCTCATTCCGTGATCACTGATTATAAATATTGTAGTGTTTTCGAGGTATTTTGACTTTTCTAAGCTCTCAAAAAACTGTGCGTAGCTATTGTCCATTAATTTCAGAGAATAAACTCTGTTGTGTGACATTGTCGCTTCCCAAAAAAAACCAAACAGTCTAAGTTCCTTTAGACATTTTGTTAAGTTTTCTATGTAGTCTAACAGAACTTGATAAAAATAATTTTCATTCATACACATATATACATTAAAATCAAGATTATTTGAAGCACGTTTTTCAGCTTCCGAAATAAAAGGGTGCAAATAATAATCTGTAGGAGCATCTCTGAAACCACTCTCGTGCCAATTAAATGTACCAAGGGAACTTATATCTTCCGCAAACGCTGTATAAAAGCCGGATTTTTTGTAAATATTCCAAATGAACGGGCAATCGTCAAAGTGTGTCTTATATGTTGGGTGGCATAATTTCTCTATGTCGTATTTCGAATAACCCGTCAACATTGGGACTAGATTTTTAAATGAATCAGTTCCCACTCTAGTGTACCCCATCAGCTCGACCACTCCTCGGTCCTTTAGAAATGCTAGCGTCTTGGGCATTTCCCGGTGGAAGTGTAGTCTTGATATATTGTCAACGCCCATGATTAACACGTTATACGAGTCAGTATTGTTTAGTTTTCGATGACTCTTTCTTACTTCTTCGATGCTTTTAATGACTCTTTTGTTTAAATGTACGAAAACAAAAAATTGGTTAATTATTTCTCTACCTTTTAAATAACACTTTACTCTTACAAACTCATCTTTCACTTTTATAGTTTTTTGGAAATAAATGCATTTATTATATTTTATTCGTTCATCGACCAACTTAGATCTCATTTTTGGCGGTACGTGTTCTGGGCGATAAAATGAAGAATAGCAACATTTTATATCATCCGTACTATTTGGTGAAATGTTGTAATGGCTCATTATTCCTTTATTTCTGTTTATTTTTATATGACTACCATCCTGTTGCAATAAAGGATAAGTCATATGACGACAGGACTTCAACTTGGTATATTTAATCCTTTTTGTTTGCTTACTAAATGGTTGCATGGCCGGTATGAGGCAGCCGCGAGTGTTGATGCCATGGCTCTCATCGCCACTATAAGCAGCCGAGACAAAGTTTCCTTTGAAAGCGACGAACAAATTATCACTGATGCAGAAAATTAAAAGTGTGCTGGATATTACCACTAGAAATTTTCTTGAAACTGAAGTATTTATAGCTTTTTCTTCATGGTCTATACTTTGGCTTGACATTATCTTGTAAATCAATATCTATCACAGCACAGTTAAATTTTTAAATTAATTCCTATAAAACGTAGTCAATCATACGGAACTTACTTGACTAACACTAAGAATAGTACTAGAATGTAACTTTTGTTAAATGTTTTCATAACGAGTTAAATGGTTTCATAGAGGGCATCATTCCATAGGGGCGTATGCGCAAAAACCAAATTTTACAGGAGAGACAAAAAACTTAATATTTCACTGAAAAATTAGTCTATCGAAATGATTTTTTTAGTAGGGTCATATTATTTCATGTGTGTTCGTTGGGTAGGAATAGAAATTGTATTAAAAATGTATTTTAGGAAATATTGCACATACGCCTATTTGGTCCGACATCTATGGCAAATATCTGTTACTCTATTTTCATATATTTAAAGGGCGTAAAAATTAAAAGCATTATATTTACTGTTAATTGTTGAATTAATTACGGAATTCTTTGATTGCCTTTTAATAATATTATTAAATAATCACCAAACACTTGATAACTAATCAGATTCTTTGTTTATACGCCCATATGGCACAAACTTGAATTCAGTAACTATCAAAATAAAACAAGGGCGTACAACATATACTCATAAAACCTCGGTAAAATAAAAGATCATCAACTCAATAAACGATGATACAATTAACACAAAAAGAAGTTTGGCGGTAGCATAATATGGCGAAAGCGTGGCGCGTCGCTAAACACAACGGTATTTAACGTACTATTAATGAAAATAATTAAATAAGAATACCCTCAAAAGAAATAAATTGTTTGTTTCGAACTGAAAAACCGATTTGAATGCCAAACTATGCCACGGAGTGGACGAATACAATGACAGGTTTATGGAAGCTGTCCATACAGTGGGGTCCAAAATACTAAAACTAAAAAGGAGGAGGAAAAAAGACGAAGGATGGTTCTGCAGTCCGATTGACGGCGGCTCAACAGGCAAATCTCAAAATATCTTACTCGCGAGCTTCGCCAATTTAATACGGATCGTAGAGGCCATTGGGCGTAACAAAAGCATCAAAGTGCTCGCAAGAGATTTGTCTGTTGGGCAAAGTCAATTGACGAAGCTGAAGACTGCGGACGGTAAGAACTGTAACATCTAACCTTGAGCTACTAGAGGAAATCGAGGAGTTCTATGGACAGTTGTACACAACAACGCGGACACCTGTCAGCCAACCTGCAGAAGTCTGTATTCTGTATAGCCAAGCAGCAAGCTGCAGCAGACTGTCTTGTGTATAAGAAATCCCGGACCCCGGACGAGATAAGGATGGCGATCTAACAGTTCAAAAACAACAAAGCACTGGGTGATGACGGAATAACTGCTGAACTTCTGAAGGCAGGTAGTATACCGGTCTTAAAAGCCCTTCAGAAACTTTAATTCCGTCATCCCCGAAGGAGCAACGCCGCAGGTTGCTCAGATGTGTGGTGGTTCTCTTCGAAAAGGGTGATAATGATAACACTCTTTTAAAGAATTAGAGACCCATCTCGCTTCCTTATTAGTCATATTTACAAATTGTTTTCGAGAGTTACTAATCTCGCTAGATTCAACGACTTCTAGCCTCCGGAACGAGCCGGAGCCGAAAAGGCTATAGTACATAGAGAACATTCACATGTTGCGGCAGTTTATATACAAGATCGTAGAGTATAACCAGCCACTATGCTTAGCGTTCATGGACTATGAGAAAGCTTTCGATTCGATCGAGACTTGGGCAGTGCTATGGTCTCTTCAGAGGTGATAAATCGACTACCAATATATCGAGGTGCTAAGTGTTTGTAACAGAACGCAACCATCCTACCATCTCAGTCTGACTTCAGAATCAGAACTCTAGTTAAATCCAGCTGCAGCGGGGAATGAGACAAGGAAATGTTATCTCTCCGAAGTTGTTCACCGCTGTACTGGAGGATGTCTTTGCTTCTGTACTGGGAAGGACATGGTATCAATTATAATTTTAATGATGAATAGGTATATTACGTACCTTAGGTTTTCCGACGATATTGTGGTCATGGCTTTAACCTTGTTTGGAGGACCTCAGCGCAATGCTCGATGTCCTCAAAAGTCTCCCAACAAGTAGGTCTGAATATGAACATGAAGAAGACAAAAAGTAATGTCGAATGCTTCTGAAGTACCTAGGATTCCAATAAAAGTTGGGGACTCTGCTCTTGAAGTTAAAGACCATTACGTCTATCTGGGACGTAGTTAGTTATATCTAACTTCGAAAATGAGGTTTATCGTCGAATCCAACTCGGCTGGGAGTGTTTGGGAAGTAGTGCAAAATCTTTTCGTCCCAAAAACCACAGTGTCAAAAGTCGTTGACCAATGTGTGTTGCCAGTGATGACTTACGGATCTGAGACGTGGTCGTTTACGATGACGGGCCTTATAAGAAGGCTCAAAGTCACTCAGCAAGACCTAATGGACGCCTCACACAACGCTGTTGAAGTGGCTGAGTTCTGGGCCGCAAATATTTAGGGTTTGTCATCGACTCGCAAAGAAGAAGAAGTCACTCAAAAAGCGATGAAGAGGGTTATGCTCGGAGTTTCCCTGTGCGATTGCATCAAGATTGATAAGGTCCTCTAGAAAACCATAGTCACCCACCGGTGGAGCACATTGCGCATAGGCCGACACAGTAAGTATTAAAGGTATCAGTTAAAGTATACAAAGTAAAATATAAGTAAAAATTATTCGTAATTCTCCTGTAGAAAGTGAACCTTTCGCTATGTGGCCCTTTTGTACAAAGCAGCGAGCAATTACAGGAGACGTACAATGTAGGTCGCCTTCACCCTCGCACCTTATTATTATATTTTTTAACGGACCAAAAAGGCATACACGTTCATACTACTGTTTGGCTTGACAAAATACCTATTAAAAATTGGGTGGTTACGCCTAGTATACGTCTATCTGGTTCGATATTTATAATTTGTTATTAGGTTACGCCTATAAAACTTTAAGCAATATTGGGAGTAATATTTATGGTGCTAAAATGAGTGTCTTTGCATCTGGTGCGCCATTTCAAACAGAATCCAATGGCATCATAAAAAATTTTCGAAAATCCGTATGTACGCCCCTATGGAATGATGCCCTCGAAAGTTATGTTATGGTCCATAACATACACGTAGACGCATTCGCGTACATGAAAAGAACAATGTGGAATTCCATAATATTTAAAATAAATGCAATAAATATGTGCAACATGTAACACTCGGCCATCCAATCAAAAACTAGGCGGAACCTGTACTATGTCGATGTCAGACAGCTGAATATCCAGACACAAACAAATACAAATGCTCATCTTAAATGTTTTCCCTGTTCGGGTCGGAGAAGACACAACCGACACATTTTATTATGGTCCCTTTGTCAAAAGAAAATCAATCAATATATTAAGCTTTACGCTTATTAAAGCCTAGAAACTAACCATGATAGTTAAATACTTACCTACATGTCGAACGCGTGTCTAACAAATCTCCTATGAGATTTTTGATACATGATTTCTTTATACTAGCAGCGTCTTCGTATGTATACGTCCAGACAGTTTTTTGGGCATTCGAGTAGCATTAGAGGATTTGTATGGTGGCGTATGGGCCGGGTCGTTGGGTTCCTTCTAATATGATTGAGCCCGGCGATGGCTGACCCATGCGTCAAACCCGTGAACGTGGTGCTGCTTGGGGGGACTGGTCTGCTCTAGTCGATTGCCGGTTGTTTTATTGGTTATATACTCGTGGTTTAGTTTTTCTACTTTGACTGGTTGCCTTCCTCTAATTCGTTTGCACTCCTTGTTATATTAATCAAATTGTATAAAATATTTTTTTTTTTTTTTTTTTTTAAAGTTGTAACGCCTTTGGAGTTTCTTCCGGCGAGTTCTTCTCCACAGAAGACAGCCAAATTGTGAACTCGCCTCGACGTCAAAAAGTGATTTGTTAAATCTTACTTCGAATAAACACATTTTGAATTTTGAATTTGAATTTTGTATCGTATAGCACAATTATCCACAAACAAAAAAATACAGAATACTCTTAAAACCATCTTTTTAACCGACTGTTATATTCGCAATAATAAAAAACAAACAACAAATCAATTAATTTATTTCCCAATGACATGATAGTGAGTCTTAACTTTATATTTGACTACTGGGGGGTGATACACTGGTACATGATGTACAATTGGGGCGTGGTATACTGGTGTGTGTACCACTGGCGCTGAGTGGTACACCGAAGCCGAGTGATACACTGGAGCCGAGTGGTACACTGAAGAGTGATACACTGGATGCGCCACTTCCACTGGTTGGACTAGAGGTGAAGTGTGTATATGAATTCCTGGTACTGGTGACGACGTGACTAGAGCTACTGATATGAGCTGAAACATAAAATAATTTTATTAACTTTGAACAGCTAGAGCTAATGGGAAGTGTTCACCTGTATAAATATTAACAACTGCCTTCTCCAATCCGCCTACCAACAGCGTGGGCATTCTGGCAATACTTTCTCCTCATATATATGTTTTTTAAATAACCGTATAAATACATTATAATGTGACAATATTTACGTCACTTGCAAAATGACTGTTGGTATAATCTCTAAAATATAATGTTTTTCATAAATCATGTAAATACGGATTGTCATTCGCAAATGATCATTTCGGGAACCCTTAAGATGTTCTACATCGCATGTGTGTAAAGAAGTATACGTATGACGTAAAACTTAATGACGTATTAAAATAAACAAACTTGTGCACCATCACATTTTACGATTCCCTGCACGGCTTTTAACTTGATTACCTATTTTTCTTTTTATTTAAGTCATTGGGATTTTACTCATTCCTTTTCAAGACATACTTATTTTAAATACGTAAGTTTATTTTCCTTTGAGTTCAAAGAGTTTGTTATTCAAATGCAAGGTTATTTTTACAGAAGAAATAAGGCTAAATATTTCTTTTGTTTACTTTGCTTAATACTTTTAATGCTACAATTTTCGATATAAATATTTTAGAGAATTATTTTATTTTGACTTTCTCGTGTTTAATGTTCTTTTTAGATAGTTCTATAGTAGTTTTTAGTAATATGATATTATTATACCTTATTATAAGTAATAGTTCTGTAATTATTTACGGCTTCGCCCGCGCTAACAGTTTTTCTAGTGGAGATGAGGGATTTTCCCGCGGTAAAAGGTGTATGTCCTATGTGCCTATATGTTATTCTGATGTTTAAGCTATATTATTATGTATAATGTAAAATTACATTAAAATCATTTCAAATATTTTTGCTTGAAAGAGTAACAAACATCCATAAATCCTGTTTGTTCGAGACTTTAGTCATCTTGCGACCACGCAAAACCGCCGAAAAGTTGGGCAAAAATAAGGTGTCGTAAAACTTACTCCATCGGAAAGACCACACAGCACTTATATTAAGAGAGAGCGAGAGAACCTATATCTCCTTTTCAAGAAATGACTCACAACAATGACAAATTAAAACACTTACCAATAATAATACTCGTCCCATGTTGACCAGTTATCTCGTTCGTGTGGCGAACATCTGTCGGCATGTCACCTTATAACCTTATATACTGAGGACTTGCCACAGACCTGCACCCAAGGAACAATAGAGTTGGCGCAACCTGCATTACTATGACGTCATTTTAATCTGGTTGAAGGGTCAGGTCTATAAATAGTTAATACTAGATCTGCAAGTTCTGCTGTCCTAGTAAGTAAAGCTGACTCATTCTTAGAACTACGTACCTATTCAGACACAGATAGGCACATTTCATTTGATTTCACCAACATCTAATCCCTAGGAGATCTAAAGTTGTACAATGTTATTAGGCAGTTTAATAAACATTCACAAGTTTATAAATGTGTCCTTATATCATATGAATGAATGACAAGCAGACGTAAAGTAAATAAAGTCAAAAGTCAAAAAGTTTTTATTCTAAGTAAGATTTTACAAATCACTTTTCGACGTCGAGTTGTCTGTGTTTAGATCCCGTTAAAATACGTTTTGCTTTTAAAATGTGTAATATGTCATTTAAAGTAAAAAATGTAGAATTACCTAATTTTTTCTTTACTTCTTTCTTTTATATCATGTTTTATTCATTTGTCAAAACATTCAACTCCTATTTTCCGCTTTTCCCATATTCTAAATCAATACAATAATTCCATTCCAATAGGTCTTTAAGTTTAGTTAGACTTTTCACTAGTTTGACAATCAAATTACAAGGAATTCAAAGGAATGGAATTTAGGTTCTGTGGTACGATAATAAGAATTACCACAATTTACCATAATGTTCGATGGCTGTCCATTACTTCTCCTGACCTAGTAATCTGGGGCCCTAGTTGATAATGTCAATGTCAGTCAGACAGTGGGTACTGTCGCTTGCAATGCGGTCGCTAGGTCGCTACTGCATTTGGCTACGCTCATTAATAGAATGTTACTCGCAAAAGTGTTACCTAAAAGGAATTATAAAAAAAAATGTTTTTTTTTTAATTAATACAAATTATTATTACAACTTTAAGTAGGGACAGACGTATTTTACAATTTGATGATACAAGAAACAAGAGTATTAAAAATATACTTAATTATATTCATTAATGTTGGTTTGTCATAGCAAGCTATGGACTAAGAACTGGGATTTCTTAGCTCTGACGCTCTTAGCAAAATCACGTCAGTAACAAGATGTTAATTACTTGGAACAATGAGATCTGTGTTTATACCTGTATATTATCTAAGAGGTGTAATTAACTATTTAATTATGGTTCATTGATCGTCATTGAAGACAAAGAAAATGTTACCTTTCAGGTTATCGATCATTTCCTTTAGAAGCTCAAGAATTGTAACATTAGTGATTATGTAATCCACATAGTAAAAGAGAAGAAAGGACGAACAAAAACAAAAAAGATTTTTTGTACAAAAGTAAACAAAAAACATTTAACTAAAAAAAATTAAACTCAGAAAAAACATCTCTATTATAACAAAGTCTGTCGGGACATATCATTTGTTAAATATACATTAATAAGCCACAGACTTTAATTTAATAGTAAAATCAAACAAATTTTATACTCGTAAATATATTTAAAACCGACCAACCTCCACTATACATGCTTTGTAAGGATTTTCATTTGGGTTTCACACACATTACATACATACTCGTATTATGTATTATAAACATGCATTTATTTTCAATATATTTTTTATATTTTTGCCATAACTTACGTAGTTGACGTTAAAACTAATGTTTATTATTAGGGATTTAGGAATAGAACAACCGAGCAAACATTACGACAAACCAATATTAAGACAAAGGGTTATGTCAAAATATATGAGCCTGTTACGACATACGCAGCTTTGTAAAGTGATATATTGATGGCTGTATTCATTAATGATAGACTTTTACTGGAGTTTCCATTACTTTCCATAGGTAACATTTCGTACTTCCGAATTTTTTTTAACCGAAACTTAATTGACCAAAAACGGTTCATAGAATATTTAGTTCCAATATGTTTCTTTTGACATAACTTCATTTTACCATAAATATATTAAACAGGAGTATCATTTTCCAGAAAAACTACAACCATATTATCGAAAGGTTATTTTTGGTTTTACCAACTGTTTCACTTCATATATTTTAATTATCCTGGAGGTTTATTTAACAGAATTTACTTTTCCCATAATTTATTTTGGATCTAGTTTTGTAAATCAAACATGACAGGGCGGGTGTAATCCAAGTGGGCATGGGAGTTCAGGGCACCCCGACTACTGTTGGTTATAGGTTCGAAGGGTATGGCGGAAGCAAGATGGGCGAGCAAAGCGAGCCCATCTCGCTTCCGACATACCCTTCGGGTTAGGTTGACATGTATGCATGCCTGCTTGTGCTTGCTAGCATGCATGCTTGCTTACTTGCATGCTTGCTTGCTTGCTTGCACGCTTGCTTGTTGCATGCTTGCTTGCATGATTGCTTGCATGTTTACTTGTCGAATTGCATGATTCTGTGGTATGCTGATTATTCAGGATAACATTTATATGGAATTCAACTTATCTGGTTTTAAACTCTGTGGTTTTTCGTTGTTGTGTTCTATCAATACTAAGGTAAACAAAGTAAAAAGAGAAACGAATATCTGGGAAATGAATATCAGTTAAAAATAATTTCGGTAAAATGATAATATGGAAAGTAAAAAAAATGCGAACCGTTTTCGGTAAAAACAATTTCGGTATTAAAATTTTCGGATTTAAGATAGGTAACCAGAGGCTTTTGATATACAAAATAAAAGCAGAATGAACTGACTTATTTAGAAGGAATCCTCCATCTAATAATAAATTAATAGCACAGTTAACAGTAGGTCGGCTAAAATAAAATAAAATATGAACGAAAAGGTCACATTGTTTAATTAATTAAATGGATCACAATATCAAAGCAAAAATGTGCCGACTAATTAATGAAACAATCCCTGTAAATATTGTTGTTTGGATTGATATTCAAAATCTTATCTACGATAGTGTTTATAAGCTTATTGTTTGAATTTCACAATTTCACATAAAAAGTTTTCCAATAGATAAATTAATGAGGTATTTAAGTAGCACTTTAGGTGTTTTGTATTATTTTATTTAAAGTTAAATATTTATGCATTTTATCTTTATAACCTTCTTTAGGTGCACTTCTTGTCTATCTCTCAAAATTATTCTTCTTTTTTCTCACGAGCGTATAGGTTAGCTAGAAGAGATCTCTTTGTAGAGATAAGCTCGCCTTTGCAATTAATTTTGTAACAAATTTTTGTGTTGTTTATGTGCAATAAAGTGTATTAATTAATACGTAATTGGTTGGTGACTAAGCAAAAAATCGCAGCTTTGAATCCCAATAAGCACAAGAATTGATTCATTTACATATTATATATGATTATTTATTTATGTCGTATGGGTAAAACTTGTGATAAATTGAATCACAAGAATTAATTGAATTTTTATTATTCGTATCAAATTGCCTCAAAGTAAGTTTATTTACGAGAAAAAAAAAACCACAATTATTAAATGGAACTGCAATTTTTATAATAACGCTTGTGGCCAGAAACTTTGAGTTGTGATTTCTGGTATAACACAAACGAATCTATATACAATGTTTATTTATGATTGTTCCATGTTAACAGGGTCAAACATTTTCAAGTACTGTCAAATACACAATATCAGCCGATTTTTGTGCACTTAACAAATTATGCACTTCACCAGATTTTTCAAGAAAAAGCGCGCCTTTTACGAGCCTTTTGATCTAGCGAATGGGATGCGTTTGACGTGTAATTACTCTTAGTTACAGAATTAAGTAATAAATTATCCTTTTTTTGTTACAACTCATTGGCTTTACTCGAATATGCACTTAACATTGAATTGGTCACGTAAAAGTGTTCTTTTATTTTCGCAATATACTGCAAATCTATACTGAGTCGCCTAAGAATTTAGAATTACCTTTATTTATGTTGCACTTTTTACAATCAGCTTGCGTTTTAAGAGCACGCTAATACTTTGCCCTATTCTCATGTAGGTATGTTGAAGCGAATTTGGATTGCCATGAACAGTACTGCTGAGCCGTAGTAAACGCTAGATTTGATCTTAGACTGTCAGGGTACCTACTCATCACATTTATCTATTGGTCAAGATCAAATCAAAACTCATTTTTTATTGTCCAATGACAGATCTCATTGGCGCACTTGCGTTTTGAATATATTGTCACTTAATTATTAAATAAATTCCTGATATTTTTCCTATTTTGTAACACACAGTTACCGCAGTGTTCATGCAATATTTCCACAGATTCCTTAAAGATCCTTCGCCTGGCTAGTAATAAATCATAACCACATTTTCCGCGCGACTGTCCACGAATAAATCAGCATAAATAACACCACCACCGCCGCCGTGATCTACGGATTTAGACAACCTATTTTATATTCCACTGTACTTACAGTATACTGGCTAGGTATATTAATAATAGTTACTCAACATTTAATTATTGAGACACTATACCAGAGTGATTAGTAAACGCTCGTACATCTGAACAACTTTAAACTGTATGACGTATTTCGAAATACGTTTAAACTAAAATGTTTAAGTTTAATCAATTAATAGGAATAATAGAAGAAAAATATTAGTTAGTAGTATTTGTCAGGCAGTGAATTATTCGGATTATTATAACGTATCTACTTGTACCGACTTTTGAGTAAATTGACACATTACCTAATAAATTTTGCAATAACAGTTTTAAACTTAGTTGCACTACTGATACAAAATAATACGAGTATGACTCTTTAGTGGTGGGGGTGTGGCTACCCTTGACACTGCCGTTTAGTATCGAAGATATTTGTAGGCAAATAAATCAATGATACATAAACAAGTGACTCGTACGAGTAAATAGCGCAAGGCTGGGTGTAAAGATAGGTCATGGGTGAAAAATGTAAGCCTATGTGGTCATAAATATTCTTATTAATAAATAATTTTGATGGCACCGTTTGTTAATTATGTCTATGCTTATGTTTCTGGTCCAACTCAACACTTCCTGTGGGCGTCATATAAGACGTTTTAAGGAACATACCCAGGGAATGGCAGCAGTGTTCGCCTGTGTGATGGCCAACAACAACTGCAATCCCCAATCCATGTGTAAAGCTTCGGCATTATGTCAACAAAATGACACAAAATATCATCCTTACTCAAAATTATAATATATAAATCTATATCGAACAACGCGTGTCGGTTGTGATACAGTGAAGATACATCATACGTATAGAATTATAGATAGTATGGAGATTTATAAAAAATCAAACTCTAAGGACAGACAATAGTCCAGTCACAAATTACCTACGTATAGCGGCGGCGGTTTATTTTGTGGTCCAGTAGTGGTGCGCTGTTGTAGTAAATAAGAAAATCATAAAAAGAATGGGATTAAATTTAAACGAATTGATAAAAATATGAGCCTTTTCACGTATTAAAAATATAAAATTCAAGTATTTCTTTATTTAATCGAGATCTGATCGGCCTTAGAACTAATATAATATAATATACTTTATTGCACACAAATTCCACAGGGAAAGAATTACAATATCTAGTTAACTTCTTTTTTATAAATTTTGTGTTATTTATTTTTATGTTTATTTACTTGCATTTTTTGGCTAGTAACCCTCTCGGGTGGCAAAAGTTTAATTACAATCTGAATGATATAAGATCGCATAGAGGACAAAAATATTAACATCATCGGTTTGATTTATAAAGATTAATGTGATCAATATCTAACTTTATACTTTATCAATAAATCAGTGAGGTGCACAGTGATTCCCTTGAGACACGCATTACAGAACAATTTGTAAGCTCCCCCACCGTTGATGAATGATCGTGTGGAACAATCAATCACACATCAAACTCTCATATAGAGTGATATTATGGAATATAATTCTAATATTATAGAAACCTTGAAAGTTGAACAAAAGAGTTTTTTTTTATTATTTGGTGTTTTTGATAATAGCTGGATTTTGACACAGGTGAAAAGATTTCTCACAAATCAAGCGTTTCACAAAATTGAAGCAATTCTGTACATTTTTTTTCTAGTAAAGCATTCATAAAAACTGTTAAATAAAAGTACATTGACTTTAAGTTCCTAATATAAAAATGTCAAAGCACCCGTTGGACGGAAAAAATCCTATTGGCTCAAAAAAAACAGTACAACGCCAACAAAATACGTCCTTCCATCCATGTAAATAGGCTCTATCAGTTTGATTACCTTTGCCTAAGCCTGTTCCCATAAAATTACCCAAAAGCAAGCCTCCTTATGTAACCTCATCTAAGCGCGGGTTTAGGTTTGAAGCTCGCTTGAGTCCCTATTAGCCACGACCTATCCCACATTACTCCTGCGCTGATCCCCAAGACGCCATCTTGGATTTATCGACGTGATTCTAACCTCGTCGTTCGTTGCTTGTTCCGGCTACAACCAAAATGAGTTCCATCGGTTATCGCTAGCAACTTATACGAAAGTTTCGCCGTTTTGTTTCTATCGCAAATTCATCATGCATTGTTCTTTTTAGCAGCTTAAGCATACTTCCTATCTTTTCCAGCTAGCGATGGACGCTGTAGTTTTCGCCGATGATCTGTCCTAGGTTTAGATCAGATCGTAACCATTGAGCCCTCAGGATTGTTGGTCGGGAATCGTAGTAAAATTCAATGTCAAGGGTGGGAACACCCGGCGCACTTAGATCAGTCCCTCAGATAAAAATAGATAGGGGTAGCTACGTGGCTCGAACTTGATTGATAAAAACTTACCTACGTGTATTAGAAAGATAGTTGTTTTTGTCTACAGTTACTGTTTCCGTGTTACAGTGCAAGACAACTATTTCAGTATTTTGTTATTTTAAAAGATAAATCATGATTCTCGTCGCTTCTAATTAGACCAACTCAACTTATTTTATGGCTGTCATTCAATGCAACAGCCTCCGTAGCCGAGTTATACCTATACGCTCGCCCCCAATTTACTGAGGTTCCGGGTTTCGATTCCACACACACACACACACAATTTGTGGGACACATAATTTTATGAGTTTTTCTCAAAGTATTTAAGAACGATTCCGTCCCTCAGAAGGCACGTAAAGACGTTGGTCTCGGCTACTTACTATCTACGGATATAGTCGCTATAGGAGCCATTTCAGAAGCCTTAGCCAGTCTTAAATTTTACCTCAAAAGTGACAAAGAAATATATTATAGTCAGGAAAACTGCAGTAATCACTTGTGTAACGGAAAACAACTGCATTCCCCAAGTCACCAAGTTGTCCCAAAGAATCTAAATCAGTACATCTTTAATGATGGAATAATTAGAAGATTTAAAAATGTTATTAATTTAAGTAATTAAGGCTAAAATTTCATCCTTTCAGCTTATTTCGTTTCATCTTTTTGTCTAGAAATAGAATTTCAACTTAACAGTTATCATTAAGGCAAATGACTTCATAGCTCCTACAATTTGTAATTAATCCCAATCTTATAATAAACTGAAGACCTTAAAATAAACTTGCAACGACATTCGACGCATTTAATAGAAACATAATATTTATTTTAAATAAAAGGTACAAGTTAAGAACTCAAGATTTGAACTAATATAATTTGATAATTTCAAGTCTTTATAATATTCCCATATTCCCTGAGTGAAAACATTTGATGTGAATAACCTATAATATCAATCTCAGATAGTATATTTGCTTATAGTTAATTTTCGTTAAGATGTTGATTTGAAAATGTTATCTACATAGTCGTAATAAAATAATATGTTATGACTCAGAAAATTAACGTCGTCGCCACGAGTAAACTTTTGAAGCTAAACTCGTAAAATCCTACACACAGGCACTAGAGGATTATTACATCATATTATCTTAAGTAAGTTACAAGAAATAATTGTATGGAATTTATATTAAAAAACTGCTCTTATATTAAGCTCTGTAATCAACAATAGTGCTAATTCACAATTGTAACTGTGCGCTGTGCTCTAAAAAATCACTCATCCGTTTTGTTCACATGGAAATCGAAAAAGACGGAAGATAAATTCATCAAGTTAATAAAAATGAATAATATCCTAAAATAAGAACATAGATACAAAATTAGATGTATTTTTGAAACAGCTTATCTAGTACTAGCAACCCGCCCCGGCTCTGCACGGGAAAATGGTTATTGTGTGTTATCCTTAAGTATATTATGCATGTATTATACATAATAAACCTTTCTCTTGAATCACTCTACCTATTAAAAAAAACCGCATCAAAATCCGTTGCGTAGTTTTAAAGACTTAAGCTTACAAAGGGACATAGGGACATAGGGACAGAGAAAGCGACTTTATCTCACATTTATTTGTCAAAAAGCTACGAGAAACCCGCCATATTGAACTATCCTCCAATAGGATAAGAGTATACGCACAACAAAATCACGCGTCACGCGTGCAAACTTGTGCTAGCCCCCTGATGCAGTCGCATGCATCCTAAACAAATACCACAGCTAATGCGATTGATGCAAATAAAATGTATGTTTGAAATCTCTAAACCTAAATGGCCAATTTTCTTTCCATTTTTACAATTGAAATAAGCATCTACGCATTGAATCAGGAGCTTCTAGGGCTAGTGAGATAAGACTAGTAATTGATAGCCACGCAACCATACATTAGATCCCTCTACCAAATAAGGACTAAGGCCTCTGTACCTAGATTTATACACATAGATTTGATACTCTGTCTGACTCTTAGATGAGATTCTACTACATTACTTAATGATTTTCTTGCCAAATCTTTCAAACCACTTTTATCCACCTTTCACCGTCAAACCGAAATAATGTAGAAGAAAATAAAACAAAAATCAAGACTATTGTGCTGACTGTTGCATCTGAACTATTTATTACAATCCCTTTGAATCGCTCGAGTCATTTGGTTAACAAATAAATATCACAACTCAGTTTCAGAGGCGGACTGATATTTATATTCTTAAGATTCGTCCTAGAATGGCCTAGAAGTTATTTTTCTACGCAGTTATCTCTCATTTCCAAGAGAAAGTGCTTAAGGCTCTTAATTTCAGATTCAACTCCTTTGGGATTTGCAGAAGATGAATTGAATATTGGTTTTTGAAATAAAAAAAGTAGCTGCGAAGTAGATCAAAGATAAAAGACGATGTTATTCAAGTAGTTACATATGAAATTGGTGGTGGCTTGTAAAATATTACTTGAGTGTTTCACGTCACAACCAATATCAATATTATTTACATTAGTTAAAACCCCACAAGGTATAAATTGAATTTAAAAAATTACTTCAAACTAGATTTTTAAAACTTGTTTAATCAAATTATTACAATGTTCGTAGCATAAATTTTAGGCCATTTATGAAAGATTCTCTGAAACGTGAGTGGAATAAATCTAAACTTAACTTTGTTCTCCAAAATACAAAAACAAATTATCTGCAACAAATGGCTTATTAAAAACTTACTTTAAGTAACATTTACCATTTGGCGGACTTTTTAGCTGTAAGTTTGGTAATAATAGTATATCAAAGAACAAAATTAATTTTTTGATGAAGAACTCTTAGTATATGAAGGGCGCTGGTGGCAAGGCAGCCGGTAAGACAGTCCTGTAGGGTAGGACCGGGGGATGCCCCCAGGTGCTGACGTGGGACACGGCTACTGGCGCAGGGTGCACCACTGGAGCATGGTACACCGACGGGTGATACGCGGGAACAATCGGTGGGTACACCACCACTGGTTTTGGTGCTGGCGCCGCGTTTGATGCCGCGAACAGGGCCAGGATTGTTAACTGCAACAAAAATGGTATATTACAATATTATACAAATAACATAGTTAATTTTTTTGGTATATTATGTTTTGTTAAGTTATTTGAAAGATATTACAAATACAATACAATACAAATATTCTTTATTGACACCAGTAATAAATAGGACAGTTACAATTTTCATAAATGTGAAACAATGAGCCAATAGGCGGCCTTATTGCTAAAGTAGCAATTTCTTCCAGGCAACCAAATTTATTAATTACCAAAAAGTCATAGAAAATATAATTCTGATAATAGTACGGCTTGCTAGCTAAAAAATATAAGGATATCGGTCCCATCTGGCAGAAAGTACGAAAGTTGGCATGAATGTAGCTGTCATATATGTGCTTCAATATCGATATGGAAACACTTCGATAAATTATTGTTTCCCCCCTTTCCCCCCCCTTTTATCTCCCTCATTCTGGTTTTTTGAATTTTATACTAAAACAGTACGTCTGAGGAGCTTACTTTTCAGAGATCAAATCATCGTCGATAAATTGCCAACAAAACGATACTACATTTTATAGTGCTAAGATTAATATATTTCTATATTCAGCCATCAACGTTTTATGAAATTTTAAAAACAGGCACACTTTTTTCTTTCTTACTTCATTTATATAAAAACGACAAGAGTGGTGATAAAATGGACTAAAGAAGTCAACTACCTTATACATTAAGCTAAAAAATGACATTTACTTCATAGTCGTAAAGGCATTACTTCTAGAGTTACAGCTCACCGCGTCTGACTCAAGTACTCTTTTTTTTACCTTTTTAGAATACATCTTTCTGTTAACTTTGTTTAGCGTAGATTAGATTCAGATTTACCAATTAGAAATAAAACAGTCCATGTACTAATCCAGGCCACAGTCTATTTACATGTAAAACTAGCTTTCTGCCCGCGGCTACGCTTGCGTTGTGTTTCGACATTTCCGTATTAATTTTTAACTATCCCACTTTTTTTCGTGATTTTAAAGTATCCAACATGTTGACCGAGTATATAAGGTACCACCATGCAAAATTTCATTTCAATCGGTCTAACAGTTTCGGAGATAAGCCCGTAGAATGTACTGCGCCGTATGAGTTACTAAAGTTTTTTAACTATCCCACGGGAACTTTTTAATTTTCTGGGATTAAAAGTATCTAAGATGTTGACCGGGCTATAAGGTACCACTATAAAAAATTTCATTAAAATCGGTCGAATTGTTTCGGAGATTAGCCCGTACAAACAGACAAACAGAGAAACAAAAATATTTTAAAAAAATCTGGGTATGTACTATATCGCTTCTTACATCCCCTTGAATAGGTTTATAGCATTTTTTTTCTATGTACAGATTTTATAGATTTTTTTTTGTTTTTCTTTGCACGGGCTAATCTCCGAAACTATTCGACCGATTTGAATGAAATTTTGTATAGTGGTACCTTATATCCCCGGTCAACATCTTAGATACTTTTAATCCCAGAAAATTAAAATGTTCCCGTGGGATAGTTAAAAAACTTTAGTAACTCATACGGCGCAGTATATTCTACGGGCTTATCTCCGAAACTGTTAGACCGATTGAAACGAAATTTTGCATGGTGGTACCTTATATACTCGGTCAACATGTTGGATACTTTAAAATCACGGAAAAAAGTGGGATAGTTAAAAATTAATACGGAAATGTCGAAACACAACGCAAGCGTAGCCGCGGGCAGACAGCTAGTTTTACATGTAAATAGACTGTGGCCTGGATTAGTACATGGACTGTTTTATTTCTAATTGGAAAATCTGAATCTAATCTATGCTAAACAAAGTTAACAGAAAGATGTATTCTAAAAAGGTAAAAAAAAGAGTACTTGAGTCAGACGCGGTGAGCTGTAACTCTGGAAGTAATGCCTTTACGACTATGAAATAAATGTCATTTTTTAGCTTAATGTATAAGGTAGTTGACTTCTTTAGTCCATTTTATCACCACTCTTGTCGTTTTCCTATAAATGAAGTAAGGAAGAAAAAAGTGTGCCTGTTTTTAAAATTTCATAATACGTTGATGGCTGTATATAGAAATATATTAATCTTAGCACTATAAAATGTAGTATCATTTTGTAAGTAATTTATCGACAACTATTTGGTTCTTGAAAAGTAAACTCATCAGTCCTACCGTTTTTGTAGAAAATGAAAAAAACCAAAATGAGGGAGGTAAAATGAGGGAAAAAGGGGGGGGTAATCATTTCTCAGCGTGTTTCCATATCGACATTGAAGCACATATATAAAAGCTACATGTATGCTAAGTTTCATGCTTTCTGCCAGATGGGACCGTAATTCAGGTTAACAAGCCGTACTATAAGGAGTAAACTTGCTTTAATTTACCTCGTGGATATTTTATTAAAGTTGATCTATTACATAAATTAAAAATGAAAGTCTTAACTTCTATTGACCTTACACTGACCTATCATAGCCCAGCTTAAACCCCCGAATCTAGAAAGCTGAAATTTAGCACAAATATTCCTTGGGAGACGTTGGAAATTCATCCCTTAAAATGGAAGATATATGGGTTTAAAGTTTGTTCGTTAAACAAGATGTCCTCTAATGCAACACGGGATCTTGGGCCCCACAAAACAACAATGTTTTCAAATTCCCGTTAGCCGTTTGACAAGTCCAGCTGTCGTCACACAAATTCTCTAACAATTTGCAAACTCTAATTTCTAAATTTAAACTGACCTTTATGGTAGCCGTTAATAAAATACGAGGAGAGTTTTTATAATCCAATTTTCAACTGGAGCTGAAGCCTGTGAAATACCGCGCTAATTCTGCGCAGGGCAAAAAACTTTGAAAAGTACTTGATCTATACCAAAAACGTTATGATAATTGGCGGTTTAGTGCTTGAATGTTAAATGCCTGTAAATTTTGAAAATTTTACAGCAGTGGTGAACGGACTTTAGTTATTTAAATGATGTTGTACGGCCTCGTAGTCTAGTTGGTAGTACGTCTGCCTACGAAGCATAAGGTCGCGGGTTCGAATCCCGCCCAGGGCAAACATTCTTACATGAAGTGTATTTTTCCATAAAAATAAACTAATTGTAGGAAGTTTAAACGGAAAAAATCTTAAACAAAGTCTGCGTAGTAAAATACCTACTGAATTAATTTATTTCCAAGATTAATTACGCTTGTTGTTTGTTACAAAGAATAGGTAATAAGTAAACTAATCAAAGTAGGAATTATAGAGGGCTAAGGCTGATTATTAGGAAAAAAAAAGCGTAGGAAGGCTTATGTTTATTCGCACGTGTGATGTCCTTTCAGTGCAAAGAAGCCTTATTCTTCTTAGAAATGCCTATTTCACGAATTGTGAACTAGACTGAATGTAATTGGATACAGTATTTTTATTTCATTTTAGAGAGTTTTAAGATAATTACAGTTTAGTTTCTAAAGACTTGGTAGATTATTAAACAGACCGGTTGACTCTGGAGCTATTTTTTTTACATCAGTGATTTTTTTTAACCTATTTCTGATGATTTCTTTTTTAATTTAAAAATTACGTATGGAAAAGCGATCTCTAACAATTGTGCGAGAACAGGAAATTTTCCAAAATACAATCAGCCTGATTATGTCATTATATTCTTAAAAACAACCATTTAAGAGCTTTGTGATTGTTTTAATCAACAGCCACCCACCCTATATTAGGGCAGGCTCTACTATAATATGACAAACTTTGAAAAAAAAAAGATAGTTTATAATTATCGAAAAAGATTAGATAATTTACAATTTATCGGCATTGACTCACCAATCGGAACATGTTTCTAGATTTTTCCAAAACTTCCTTCAAATGGCCAAATCGAGATCTGTTTGCCGACTGGCGGGACCCAAGTTGCTCGTCAATTTATATGTTTGCAGGAATTTTCGCCATTTTCCTTTGCCTAGAACTGGCTAGATATGGGCTCGTGTATGCAGTCAGATTCTTGTGATTTCCGAGTATAATGACAGTAGTTTGGGCGTGAGTGTTGTGCACACTGGAGGCATAAGTGAATATTGGCAAAAGAGTGAATTTGAGATATTCCGAAATTGGTAAGAAATATAGATACTTATTCCACTGGTTTACCGATCCGAATGAATCTTGGCCTCCGAATATTACGTTTTTAATTTTTTTGTCTCTGTCTCTCGCCAATTTAGCAAACACTTATTGCATAGGCTTTGAAACGTCAGCAAGCACTAATAAACAATGTTGTTAAATTCCCACATAATATTTTACGTAAAAAAAATGTTCTTCAAAGGTTGTAAAAGCCTACATGCTCGCCCACTGTAAAGAGTCCTCAATATTTCAAATCATAATCCTACTTTTCCACAACCCAAATATTTTATAGTTACCTATCAACACTGCGCCAGAATTTCAATTCGTAAATACTAAATATTGTGCCCTCCCAAAGGGCTCGGGCGCTAATGTTTCAATGGTATTTCTGTGATATATATCTAAGGAAAGTGCCAGCGATACGTCTTAGAGAATCCACTGTTTTCTCTCGAGACTGGAGATACATTTGCCGACATTTTTTTTAGTTCCCTCTTCCGAGGGTGAACGATCTTTTCGCTGGACAAGCTAAATAATGGTGGCGTAGTGGACATTATGAAATATAAGTACCTATTGCTAATGCTGCTGCTGCTGTTTCTGAGATAAGTAGCAAAGTGTCTTTAAACAAAGACAAAGAAGAACAAAAGAATTTAATTAAATGATAAATAAAATACCACATTGTTTTCTTGTATTCAAATCATTTTGAAATATTTACAATAGTATATGAACATTATCAACTCTAAAAATATAT
Source organism: Teleiodes luculella (assembly GCA_948473455.1). NCBI lineage: Eukaryota > Metazoa > Arthropoda > Insecta > Lepidoptera > Gelechiidae > Teleiodes > Teleiodes luculella. The sequence continues at coordinate 15,144,186 of OX419592.1, read as the reverse complement.
TATTGAGATGAGAAAAAATAAAAGTTAAAACAGGATTATTCAATAGCAATTTTTTTAAACATCGTGTTAGTCAGTCATCGCCCTAAGGTGTGTATCATTAGATCTTTATTTACTATGTAGTAAATAAAAGTAAGTTGCCCGAACTGCCGAGGCCACGCGCCTTGCATCGCTCACAGAGCAATAAGATACTTCAGAAAAAACGTCCACTCAATTTAACCAAAAACCAGCGAATGGAAGCACTCGTCCTTACAGAAAAAAGTTCTTGTACTTTATTTACAACACCATTCAACTTTCAGATAATCATGTCCACCTCCATTGACTATCTATTCATTATTTTTTTATTTCATTCAATAAGTGGCCGGCCATTGGTGAAATTTTTATTTCCATTATATATTATTCTATTTACTACATATTTCTTTAATACTTAATAAAATAAAATTTGTTATATTTTTCATCTTAATTCGTTTTTGTTTTATACAATAAATTCAAATTAAGTTCGGTAGGAGTAGGAGGGTAAGTTGGGTAGGTTTCTAAGTATCGCATTTAACTGTAAAAAAAAAACTACATTTTTATGTGGTAGTCATGAATTGTAGAGTATAAGCAAAAAAATTGACGGCTGGATATAGGGCACTTCAAACTTTTAGTTTTTCACTTAAAAATACGATTAGACAAAAATACGACTGTCTTCATTACACTTGTGTTCCTCCATTTTAATTATACGAGTCTAACATAAAAACTGTAAAGTAAATTCCTAAATGCTTGAGAGCGGCGGCGGCGATGCATCTGATGCGCCATGACCGACACTAATATGGCAGACATTTCCTCTTTGAGCGAGCTCTCTTGATTAAAAACACCGGTTTCATACAATCCACTAACTAATGGAAGGGCAACATCGTAAAATGTTTTGATATCTCCATTAGATTTTATCACGTTGTCGTTTTTTGCTTTTTAAGTATCTAAGGTCTCAGAATTTTTAACGAATGTTCCTAAAATGTTTATTTTCAACTAAGTATTGATAGTTTTTTTGATATTCTTTACTACTAGGCCTAAGAAGATGTTGAAGTATTTTATACATTACTAACTTTCCCCCGCGGATACGCCCACGTTGTTTTTTGACTTTTCCATGCAGTTTCCCGTGTGAGGTAATGAGATATTTTCCCGAAAAACTATCTAAGATGTTGACCAGGGATATAAGGAACAATAAAACCTTTCTTCTTTTTTTTAAATTGACTTGCTTGAGTCGAAAAAGTACGACGGATCAAGCTTCACCGGACTTGGGAGTAAATTGTAAAAAGGTACTACCATGAAAAAATCATTCAAATCGGCCCAACAGTTTCGGAGATTAGCCCGTACAAACAGACAAACAGAGAAACAACAAATTAAATAACAAACTGGATATTTTCTATCTCTTCTACATCACTTCTTACATCCCCTTGACTCGGTTTTTAGCTATTTTTTTCTATGTACAGATTTTCGACCTCTACGGTTACATTATACATCATATTGTTTGAACCAGACCTTTATTAAGAAATGGCAGATCATAAAAATATAGTATCAGGGTTGGTAATAGCAAAGCTTTGTATTCTATTTCAAAGGTTTCAAATCTTTGTCCTTTCGGATATTGTCCATTTACAAATTAATATATTACATGCTGAGGTTGAATAGCTTTTTTATCTTTTATTTATCAAAATAAGGATGATATCTCCCTTCCGTCGTCTTCCACCCTTCTGGGTTTGGAATTTCTATCTTTGTGACGAATTTATTTTGTCAAAAACCTTAACAGTCTCACAAACTTAAGTGGCCTTATCTTTCCTCCAATGTCAATAGCATTAATTAAAAATACCCTCTAGTTCGTTCCCTCATTTGTAATTATAGAAATGATGATTAATTTCAAAAAAAATCTGTTGACATTTACGAAAAGGCTTCATGTGCTTAACAAAATTGATGTGCTAGACGTAACATTAATCAGTCGAGCTGCCTCTGTGATTGCGAAAAATTATAGATTGTTCTGTTCGATTCTTCGGATATTAATGAAAATACTGCTCTAGAAACTAGTAGGTAGTAACTAGAAATGTATCAATGGAATCCAATTTATAAAACAGGCAAACGGTATCGATCGAGATTTTCTTAGTAAAAATAATGATATAAAAATAGCAATAATAAAAACGCTACAAACTTGACTAATTAAAAAGTTTTAATTTCTTTTTTAACATCCTTTCTATTTTTCCTATTCCCTTCAAAAGAAAAATTAAAAATTCGTTAGGGAGCTCTCCAATCTAAAAATATTTATAAACGAAATATCATTTCAAAGCTATGTCTTCTTTGTACTGGTATAAATACTAACGGAAAGGTAGATAATAAAAGAAAGTAATGAGGAGGTTTATAAATTTAATTTAATTTATTCTACCTTCATTATGAAGTATAAATTTTCGCTATTGGATTTAATGGTGGACAGCGACAAGGGGGACGGTCTTCAAGACTGATCCATGGTGGACGACTGAGGAGCTGTGAGTGATGGCGGAGGGGGCGGTCTTGACTACTAGGGGAGCGGCGTGAACAACTGGAGCAGCGTGGACGGCGTGAACGACTGGAGCAGCGTGAACGGTGTGAACAACTGGAGCAGCGTGAACGGTGTGAACAACTGGAGCAGCGTGAACGGCGTGAACGACGGGAGCAGCATGGACGGCGTGAACGACAGGGCTGCCGTGGTTGACGACCTGGCTGGACTTGGTGACGGTGGTCTTAGCGGCCACGACGGGGACGGCGGCGTGAACGACCGGAGCCGCGTGGACCGTGTGCACCACGGGGGAGACCACAAGGCCGGGGGCGGCGGCGGCGCACGCCAGGACGGTAGCGAAAGCGATCTGGAAGAAGCGAATGGGTTAACTTTTTAAAAAGACAATAAAAGATGTGGTGGTTCTCAAAGGATAGATAGATGGATTACGTGAAAGTAAGCAGTCTAAAGCATCAGTACTGAATATGCCGATGCAAAAAGCAAAAACAATTAAATCTAAGTGGTAGTTCTAGTAATGCTTCACTATACGAGCTTTGATTTTTCTAATTTAAATATTGCGATACCAGTCTTTGGTATGTATCTCCACGCAATACCAAATAGTACTAGTAGTAGGGTTGGTGATGTAATACTTCAAACCCGCACGAAAAGCAATCACTTTAGTAATTTAATTTATGAAAACGTGACTAGTATCGTGTATCGATATTATAACCCATATCAACAGGTCCAGGATATTTGTAGTCAGACCGGGTTAGGGCTGATAACAAACTAAGCCAATATTATTGTTATGAAGTTTGGCCTGGTAACCCTGGAAATATGACTAAGGATGGCAGCTTTAAATATCGTCCGTCATATAAGTATGTATATCATTAAAAAATATTAAGAAGATTGCAAATTTTTGAAATGGAAAAAAAATATTGCACAGACTCTAATAAAAATTCTAATCAACACACAGGAATTTGCTCATTTAAAACTGTAAAAGGACTTGCGGAATAAGCGCGTCAACGCCAGCACTAACAAATGGTGACCACACAGAAACCCTTCCAGACAATTAATTAAAAGTCCGACAATTTTTGGGACGCTAAAAAATTAAGCGACTTTTCCGCCATACAGAAACAGTAACATTAATTCAGATTCTGACATTCCATTGTTACACAAATTAAATTTGAATCGTTCATTTTACAAATGAAAGCTCTGGAAGCTGAGAGCTTTGATAAGTTTAAGTAATTAAAATGTATTTTAAGTCTATTAGCAGTCTTTTAAGGAATTACCAAATGAGACGTTTTAAACTCCCACATTAACATTGATTTACATTTTTTAAATAATATTACGTATTATGACAAACAAAACCAGAAAAGTTAAAACATAAGAAAAGTCTATTTATTTATTGTAATTAGTAATTTTTGGTCTGATATTTTTCCCAAAGTACTTTCAATATGTCAAATTAATAACAAAGAATAGGCTGTAATAAATAAACCAGCTGTAAGCACTTTATCAGGCGAGAGAAAGACTATTTAGCCGAAGTAGTTGGAACTAGAAGATAGCAAGTTAATAGGAACTTGGCACTCGACGGTCCGGACGCAGTAGTCAGGCGCATGATTTATGAGCCTCAGGACTTGAGGACCTTCAAATAACCTAAGGTCAGGGAGTTACAAAAGGGAATAGTTTCTAAACTCAAGAAAGTGTGGGCTGAACATTAAAAGTTTGCAAAATTGCGTAAGCTAAGAATTTAAAGAAGTTCAAACTTGAAGTTGAAGATAATCTATTTTTGATATTGCAGGCATCAGGTTTTGAAATAGAAACCAAATCTGATTTCTGAGCATGAATGGAAAAGTGAGTATGATTATGAAACAATTCCTCTTTGAAATTTGCAAAAAGATCAAGTTGAGGAGCTGCCAGAAATATTGGGGTATTTTGAACTTCTATTATTATTATGGCTTTGACTTTATATGGACGGTTTCTTTAATTAATAACTTATTTCTTTGGCAAAGACTTTTCATATTTCTATTTTATTTAAAATTAGTATTTTTTACTGTATGGATTGAAAACAGTACATTGCAATATAGCACCATCGAAGAAATATAATACTTCCGATGGCCCTTCGTTCACTAGAGAATCATTTTTTTAATTGAAAAATATATTTTTTTGCACTTCACAAAATCTTTAATGCGTTTAAACTTAAAAACAAAAAGTTTAAGACACTCACGAGTTTCTGCATGATGATTATTTTGTAATTTTTGGTTTGTTTGTTGAACGGTTGTTCGCTTTGGAAGCTAGTAGTAATCTAACAATTCGTCGAATGCGGCTGCTTATATACTCTGAGGCCGAAATTCGACAAAGAGTACTCGCAGCTTCGATGTACTTGAGGTCAACATTGAAGCCGGAGCGGAGGTGGGAAGAGAGCTTTTGATAGAGGCGGTACTCACATGTTTGTAGCTTCAACTTATTTCATCCAAAGGCCCCAAAGTCATAATTACGAACAAAAAAATAATTAACTTCCTATTTATTTGCATTCATAAGCAGTGTTTTCTCCTTCAAGTTAATAAAAGCTATTACACGAATAATCTTACAGATGTCTTTCTAATATTGCTATAGTTCATACTCAAAGTTGCCGATTTGTATTTGTTTCATAAACCGAATAGGTACCAACACTTTAAAGATTTCTAGCTCGATTAAGAAATCTAACATAAAATTTGATTATGTAAATTTAAAATGATTTCGAACACACATTGTTCGAATTCATTATTTCCATCTCTGATCACAAGTATGCCTTATCCATACAACTTTCACTGTTTCGTACGATCTCGTGACTTCGGTTGTTATGATCGCATAAGTCTTGGAACCAGTTGGAGACCTCAGCTCAAATGTGGGTTGATGCCAAGTTCACCGAGGCTTATGTAACTTTATGAACCTGTAGGGATCGCTATTGTATGCTAAATTTTCTTTGTTAACATTATGATAATTCATTTTATTAAATACATTCTTACTTCTTAATTTTTTCTACTTATACCGAATTAATTATTTGGTTAACATATATTTTCCCAGACAATTACCAAATTATAAAATAAATTTCTCAAATTTTAATTTTATTAAATATCTTTGAGAATATGAGTTGAAAACAATACTTTTCCTTCACAAAACTTTTGATTGAATAAGGAAATTTGCATTTCCTTAGTTTAAAAAAAATCAAGAAGTAATCAAAGAGTTAGCTTGTCAAAAGTTTAAAGTACGTTGGTACAAGATAATGATAGTATTATTATAGCAACAATCAATCATTACATGAAGTCATTGCCATAACCAATGTACGATACTTGCCCCAGGGGCTCGCCTTGTGGAAGCATGGTTAAACATCCGAACACAAGCTTATAACTTCCGCACTTTTAGGCATAACTTTTTATAACAAGTTTAACTTGATCTCTGACATTGTTTTCAAGTTATCGTAAAAGTTTGTTGTCATGTACAACTTTAAGACTACATCGTCACATAGTTCTTATTCAGAGTGCCGAGTGCGAGTCTTGCAACCAAAGTAAACGCGCTCGATAGCGAGAGCGTAAACGCGATTTTGTATGGAATTGAAACTACGCCATCTGTGGACAGTTCGCTAAACTAAAATTTCTCCATACTAAATGCTCGTTTACGTTGTAGTTATCGAGCGCGTTTCGTGAGTAAAAAACTCGCACTTGGCACTCTGTAATCATTCTATAGACGATTGTGTAGAAAAATATTTTAATATAACAATTTTTGTTATGGTATACTTACGTTTAAAATCTTTTATCAAATATAATTCAGTACAGTGCTTAAAATAAACAATAACGATCCTATTTCTCCTTATTGGTTTCTATGAATTAGCTATTAAAGTAGGTGTCGATGAATAGTAACATTTACTTTTTATCTGGATAATGTTCTTTATTATATAAGCGTAATAATTTGCTTCCAGAAAAGAAAGACTAGTGCACGCCTCTGCCAATAAATTCAAAGGCTGTGTATAAATAATCAACTAATTAAAATTAGGCTCAAGCCTTCCATGGAAACATAATATACAAATAAGTTTATTTCTAAAACCAAAACAAAAGAAGTCAAAGGATCCAATATCCAAAAATACGAGTAATCTTACTTTTCTGAAGAGTGATAGATAACAATATCAAATGTCAGAGCTCCAACAAATTATATTTTAACTTAGCATATTATACTTAGTTCAAATTGTAAATACTGATGCAATTCCTACATAGTTTTACATCTAAGTACCTACATATTTAGCCATGGTCCAATAGTGATCGGCTAGTTTACGCGAAGGTTGTACAGAATATGCATAAATACATAATTTGCTGTCTATTGTGGTGTTCTTGAATAACCTCGAGTGGAGACCTCGGTGACGGGATTTTTTCCAAAATAAATATATTTAATTTAATACTGTATAAATATTTGTCCTATTAATTGTAAAAAACGCAAATTATTTTTTTTTGTGGGAAATCCAACTCTCTCTTGAATTTTCGAGATAAATTCCGAACATCCTAGGAAAAACTTAACCAATGATGATAGAAACAAAATAAAATATTTTTCTACCCTTTTTATTCCACTTAAAAGAGTTAAAATATTTCTGAATTCAATATTATTTTATTCAAAAATCGATTTATTACTTTGTAAAGACATTTCGATTCAATAGATGTAATTTTTTTTCAAAACATGATTCATTACCAGCTTTTAATTCATTCAGCAATTGCAAGAAATTGTATAGAATGATAATTTATAATTTTGTAAAAATATAAATGCCCAGCAGTGGGACACGAAATAAGCTATTAAAAAAATATATTTTGAAAAGATACAGCAGCTGTGGAGTTTCTTCCGGTGAGTTCTTTTCCACAGAAGACAGCCAAATTTTTAAACTCGCCAGAAAATATATGTAACTCAATTAACTAAGTGATGTTAATATCCTAAAGTTAAAAATTAATTCTTTGAACTTTGGACTTTGAGCTGATTTCATCAAACGCATCAAATGTACGGCGCTCTCGTACTCTCACCCGAGAGTGAAACATTATACTTACAAAATATAAAAAATAGCAGAACTTTAATCTTGTTAAAAACATTTCCCTCCAAAAGCAGACAGTTTCATGCGCTTATTCACTTTTATGTATTCCAGTAACAAAGTACTGCGTAGTTTTTATTATATTACTTCTAGTAAGAAGTCCCTTGAATATATATTTGTACGTGCTTTCGATGAAAACTCGTAAAGATCTCGACCCGGACAGCTTTATAAAGGGCGTCTAGAAGAATAAACATGTTCTATAAAGAGCTACGAACATAAAGAAATTAGGAAATCACTCGTGTTGAAAGAACAAACATTTTAAAGAATTTTCGTCTGAAATTCATCCGAAAACGTTTTAACAAAATTAGTAATGACCAGGTTTTTAAAGAATTTGCTTTACTTTTTAAACAATACATATCGTACTATTTTATTTTATTTTATTTTTATTTTTTTTATTTAGGACAAATCTATCATTATAAATATCATTTCGGTTAAATAACTGTTAGGTTAAGTAGGTTAAGTTGGCAGTACTGTATGGCAGTGCATTAAACGGGTTCAACAAGTACGCACGTCGTTTACATTTCTAACAGTGGTTCCGATACCGGGAATCGAACCCGAGCCTCCTGGGTGTTTGAACTAATTTATTTCATGCACATTTAGTTCTGATAAAATCAAGGTTTTATGTGACAATTTCTAAATACAATGTAGCGGAATTAAAAAAATATATTAATTTAATATTAATTTAATTATATTTAATTTAATTTAATATAATCTAATAAAATTTTAATAAGATTTAGTTTTTCTAGCGTATAAATTGCGCCCACCAAAATTAAAATGTAAAGTCATATTTCAACGCAACTTTCGCGCTATGGATCTGGATAGTTTGAGAGATGATTTTAAGAAGATTGACTGGTCACCAGTCTTATTATCTAGTAATATTGATAACAAAGTGTCGACTTTTGGCCAAATTCTCACAAAATTGTTTGACAAACATGCGCCGGTTAGACCAGTGCGTGTGAGGCATGCTCCTGCTCCCTGGCTTACCCATACTATCAGGAGAATGATGGCTAGGAGGGATCGTGCCAAGAGAAGATTGAAAAAAGATCCAACTGACGAAAACTCTGATGCATATAAGAAGCTACGTAACATCTGCAACAGAATGTGTAGGGATGCAAAGCGCCGCTATATTCACTCCACATTAGAAAACCTTTCACAGGGTTCAACTTGGAAGTTTTTAAAGTCTCTTGGCGTGGGCAAGGCCATGGATATCTCAAAAGGTTCCGTGGATATTAACTCACTCAACAAACATTTTTCTACACCTCCCGTGGTGCTTGATGATACTACTAAAAAATCATCCATCTCTTTCCTTTCTAACCTTGCTCGGCCTAATTGTACTCCTTTCTCGTTCAAACCGGTCGTAGAGGACGATGTTAAGAAATGCATCCTCTCTATTTCCACAAAGGCTGTTGGCAGTGATGAGTTGAGTCTTGATATGCTGCTCCCGCTGCTGGATGACATTACACCTATTATTTCACACATAATTAATTATTCCCTTACGGTTAATGTTTTCCCGCTAGCGTGGAAGAAAGCCTTTGTGATACCGCTTCCCAAAACCCCTAATCCTACCTCTCTTTCCCATTTCCGTCCTATTTCCATACTTCCCCTTCTCTCCAAGGTACTTGAAAGTATAGTCCACAAACAGCTTTATTCCTATTTTACTTCTAATAACCTCCTATGTCCCTATCAATCTGGATTTCGGCCCTCCCACAGCACGGTGAGTGCGTTACTGAATGTCACTGATGATATACGCCATGCTATGGATAACACCAAATTGACAATTGTGACCTTACTGGACTTCAGTAACGCATTTAACTCTGTGGACTATGATGTCCTCCTATCCTCCCTACGCTCTCTTAACGTTGCTCCTCCTGCGATTGATTGGTTCCGATCTTATCTTTCTGGTCGCCTGCAGTGTGTGAAGACTGACGATCTAACATCGGACTGGTCTAACTTATCTGCTGGTGTACCGCAAGGCGGCGTACTCTCTCCGTTACTATTTTCAATTTTTATTAATAATATTTCCCGAGTAATATCTTCTCCCTTCCATTTGTATGCAGATGACCTTCAAATATATCGTCATTTCACTTTATCAGAGTTTTTGGCTGCAGTCGATGGTATTAATGCTGACTTGACTGCTATTCAATCTTGGGCTAAGAGATTCGGTCTTTTAGTCAACCCTACTAAATCGCAGGCTATGATCATTGGTAGCAGTAGGCTCAGAGCTAAGCTGGTGGGAATAGATTTGCATACGGTTTGTTATGACGGGGTGAGTATTCCATACTCTAATAGGGCTAAAAATCTGGGTCTTATACTTGACCGCGATTTATCTTGGTCAGCACAGGTGAACGAGGTAAGCAGGCGCATGCACTACTCTTATCACTCTCTCAGACGACTCCAGAACTTCCTCCCCTTTCGCACTAAAATCATGCTAGCACAAGCTCTCCTTCTCCCAATCCTTGACTACGCTGATGTTTGTTACCTGGATGCAACTGAGGAGCAGCTAAATAAATTGGAGCGTTTACAAAACCTGTCCATACGTTTCATTTTCGGTTTGCGGAAATATGACCACATCTCTGAATTTCGCGCCAAGTTGAAATGGCTCCCGATCCGACTTCGTCGTGATGTGCACATCCTGTCTTTCCTTTATAACTTACTTAATAACCCCTCCTCTCCTGAGTACTTACGTTCCCGGTTCCGTTATCTGCCCCCTCCTACTCGTTCCAAACGTCCTTGTACCACCATGTCGCTTGATTATCCGAAAACGAACACTAAATTCTTTTTCAACTCTTTTACAGTTCGCAGTGCACGGCTTTGGAATAAACTACCCGCAAGTATCCAAAATAGTCCATCTGTTGCGTCATTTAGGAAGAGACTTAAAGAGCATTTTTTATCTCAATTGTCTTGATTATTCTATTATGTTTATATTTATGTGTTTATATATATGTAGTAGTAAGTATGTTTATATATATTTATGTATATGTAGTAGTATATACATTTATATGACTATTTTATTTGTATTATATGTATTATAAGTATGGTACGTGTAATAATAATGATAAGTATTCTATTTTCAATTTAAGTACACAGCCTTGTCCCTGCAATGTCTGTATAGTTTTCTCACATTTGCTACGGGTTGGCTGGAAGAGATCTCTATTCAGAGATAAGCTCGCCCTTGTATACTTCCGCTTATATATGAATTGTATAATTTTACTTTTGTGTACAATAAAGAATCTAATTAAAATAACCTTCAAACAAACATCAAATAAAATATTGGATTGACAAGAAAACAAAATCGGCGCTAAATCAGTACCTACCTATTAATTATTTTGAAAACCTAAAATTAAAATTCATGTTTGTAATGTGTAAGCAATTTTCATTTCAATAAATTTATGACAATCATAAAACAAAAGTGTTATTGCTTCATTACATACATGGTTATTTTAAAATACTTTTATTACTTTAATATCGTAAATGTAAAATTCGCATTTCAGAAGTCAAGGTTTACAAATTGTTTATGGACACTTATATAATTTTCATTGTTTGTTTAAACTTAAGCGACACCTATATCATTACATCGTCATCATTTCTGTTTTTTTTTCTGTAGCTGTGTGTCCTGTGAAGTGAGTATCTTTGAAATTAGCTGCCACTGATGCGGAGTTCGAGAGAAGGGGCGTACATGGGAGATACCAATGTCCATACAGTGGATTAGCGCAATTCAATGATGATTATGTAGATGATGAAAGAAAAGCATAAAGGAAATTTCAGACTAAGCTAAAAGTAAATATTAAAGAAAAACTAAAAACTTAAGGGATGTTTTACAGTGGAATACATATTCCCAAAAAAATTAAAGTAACGCTGCCATTATATAATTTACCGTATATTATATTTTTTTTAATGATTGAAGATAGACAAAAATTCTCAATAGATACCTACCTAACCTAGCAAAACCTAAAATCATTCAAATATAGTATCCAGTAGTACTGAAGCCAAGTTTCAGCATGGTTCAATGAGCCAGTAGACTGAAGCAGCAAAGAAAAAGAAGGTTCGGTAGCGGAGTTCTTGTGTATCAAAACATAACAATATGCAATATTGCCATTCCGTTTATTAAATTTTAAAACGTGTAATACTACTGTGTGAACCAATGTTCAAGTTTATGTCTCACCAGTAGGCCATTCCATATAAATTACTGATAACAATCTGCAAAAGTGACTTGAATCGGCACTTACTTTGACTTACGGCTTGTTTACTCCGATTTAATGCATAAATAGAGTTTAAATTATAAATTTATTGTTCGCTTCACTACCAAGAGTCTTTAGTTGCAGGATCCTTTTACTATTTAGATTTTTTTTAGCATTGTCCTTCTTAAAATTTATTGGTGTCAAGTTTTTTATAATACAGTTTAGAAAGCGAAGAAATAAAGAGGCACGGTTAATGGGTTTAATATTAATTATATAGGCCTAAATCGCGCGACTACTCCGTCGTAGGCTCTATTATATTAAGCTTAAGGTCGTGTTTCTGGAGACACGGAGCATGGAGCGTAGAGATTGGCGGCACGCATTAAACTTAAACATTGTTAGTATGGCGATGTGTGCTTATAAAAGGCTGACGACCAATAAATATCAAAAACCAAGCATTTTTTAAGAGATCTTAGAGACTGAAAAACTTGTAGCTAGGGCCGTCTTTCATCAGGAAGGTGTGAGTTTAAGCATCGCCACTTAACAACATGTTTTCGTTTTTCAAATTCATATGCACGACGTTCTCACGGAAGGAAATATCGTGTGAAAACCTGCACACACCTGCAAAAATTAAAAGGCAGTGTGTGAAGTTGATCAACCTGCACTGAAGCAATAACAATATCTCAAAATAAATAATATTCTGCAAAATCTAGTTAAACTTCGAAAATAGATACACTTATTTTTATGTATTAATAACTAGCGTAGGGCGTAGGCCCGGTAGACTGTTTTTTTTTTTTAATATTTATCTCTTACAAGTCAACTTATTTTAACAGTCACCATTTATAAATTAAATAAATTTTCCTTAGTTTTTAATACAATTGAAAAGCATCAAGATATTTCCAATATAAAGTATTAACAAACTTATTCATTCAAAAATTTTATAAATCACCAAATGTCACACTACAACATTAAGTTAATTATTATATATTAATTCTTCGAATTTTAAAAATAATAATAAATTTTATATTCACAATCATACAAGTAGGACTGGCACAGATGACGACATAATAAATAAGTGACACTTACGAGCATAATCCAATAAGACATGTCGAAGTCGTCATATTTCTGTGTCATATAAAGATTTCGTATTTTGCGAGCAGAAAAGGTCGTAAAGATTTTACGATACGAAAGACGCAAATCATTTACAAAGGTAACAGCATTTTTTATCAATTAGTTTTCTTGATATTAATTATTAATCTTTATTATTTTTATCTTTATTGTTTTGTTGGACACAGTTTTATTTTATTAACAAAATAAATACATGTCATTAAAATAACAAATTCGTAATGTTTTATTACAAAGTAAGATTTCATGAAAACCATTTTTGACCTCAAAATAAATTAATAATGTCGTCCATGGCTGGCAAAAATAGCTGGTCTGCTATATAACAAAAAAATATAATATGAATTATATTTAATGCAAAAAAACTATAAAACTGACATACCTACTATAAAGCAAAACCTGTAACAATAATTATGACAAATTAAATGACATAAAATCTCTAAAAATATAAAGCTTTCGCCCAGCATTGGGATACACCACAAATATACAAAAGTTTATTTAAAACTTTGATGTCTGTATTAATTAAATTACATTAAGTATGGGGGCTTTAAATGCTTTTTATCATAATTTATTTACCTACATTATGATCTAATTTATTTAATTATGGCGATCTTTACTCTCGTTAACACGCAATCAGATTTAATATACTGAAAATTATTTTTATGACAGACCATGAAATTTAACGGTTCATTAGGTTTTACAACTGAACTTAAACTTTATCTGTGCAAGACTCCTTGCGGTGGGACCCGCGTCACGCCTGATTAATTTTTATGTTAATTATACCTATCCTAGCCTACATTATATGCTAGACCTCAGTAATTATGAATTTGTAGACGAGTCAGTCCATATAGTGTCCCCACCGAGGGGCTTGAGCCTACCCCGAGTGAGGCATTCGTAGACCATTCTGGCCTAGTGCCCAATCATTACCTACTGAAACTAATGATTGTTTGATGACTTCTAACACAAATCTTCTGTTTTTTTTATTGGACTTTTAGACATACGATTTTAAATGGATTTATAATTATGATGGCCATAGAAACTAAATTGCCTCTTTGAAACTTCGAAATGTACGAATCATTTTCGGTATTTAAATATTTTCGAAAAGGTTCTTCATCCCTTTATTATGATGGCCATAGAAACTAAATTGCCTCTTTGAAACTTCGAAATGTACGAATCATTTTCGGTATTTAAATATTTTCGAAAAGGTTCTTCTTCCCTTTCTTTGTAATTTTCTATCTATCTCTATTCTACAAAATCATCTTGTACAAATAGTATTTTTATACGGAACCAAATCTTAAACAAACCCCGTCTTACCGGTTATCAGAATCAATCACCTCGTTGTGATGGGTGCGCGTAAGCAGCGGTATATGACGCCATTATTCATGCTCAAGCAAGGAGCCGCCTAGCCGTAGTAATTTTTTACATGCTCTTCGGCGCAAGAGCATCTTACGCGCTTGAATGTCAAGTTCAACCGAACACGCGTCATAATTACCTAGTGACCCCAATTTTAGTAATAATATTATATTGTACTGTTGTTTAATTTCAAGAGGAATGCAATTTCACATGACGTACTAACTGGTCTCAAAGTCATTTATAAGAAATAATTTTTTTGGTGTTTTAGATACTTAATATAAGGTGACTCATATTTTTTACGAAATGAGTGGGAGTTAGCAAAAATATTGCCTTACTTCAAAATTAAAGTAGTTTATAAATCACCAATTCTGCCGAAAAAGCGATAAGTTAACATTTTGCGTTTTTCATAAAAGATATTTTTTAGCAGTGAAGGAAAGAACATTTGATTTTCACAGTTGTTAGTTTTATACAGTTTCATTAAATAGGTCGCATGTTAGGTTGCATGTGCATTCCTCTTATCAATTCTTTTTTAAAACAACATTTCAAATTTATATATTTTAAACGCCAAACTAATTTACAAGGCTGACAATAATAACAGTGTGCTCCGTCATAATAATGATCTTCAATTATTTCTTAGTTTAAATTTCGTAATTCTTAATGAGACATGCGATGTGATAATTACTAGAGCATTATTTGCAATAGTGAATACTTCGCGATGTTGTAACTAAATGATCAATGTCTTTGTAAACTTAGCTTAGATAAAATCACTACGCGTTGGACGCTCAGCGGGATTTCTGTTTCATTTTCGATTACAAAATTTAAGCTGAGCTAAGGCTAATAGCTAGGCTAGTAAGTATTAGTAGTTAAGTATTTTGTATTGTATTGTATAGCCGTCATAACCGAGGGGTAAAACGGTCATTTCACGTTATGGAGATCCCGGGTTCGAATTCCTATAAGGCAATCGTTGAACAAATATCAATTAAACCTTCCCTCTCTTTTTCCCGCTTTGGTTAGGACACTGCAAGCTGAATCATTTGATTTTCTGAAAAAAACATGATTCTGACAGGACGTCTGACAGGAGTCTGTCTCATAGAAAGCGGGCGTAACCTATTGTTACAGGCTGCATATAAACTCGGGTATCATCCCGCTTTCCCGTGTCTGTCGGTTTGTTTCTTTATGGATGTAGTCTTTTGTTATACAAGCCATGTTATAAGCCAAGCCTAGCTCAAATTTTCAAACTAGGATTTCATGACCGTACAACATACAAGAATGAAAAAGTCAGCTGTTAGGTTTCACCCTTGAAATATATATGTTACCACAATCTCTATTCTAAACAGATTGGGGTTCGCAGTTGTTGTTGGTTATACTCTTAAGCGCTGCTGCCAATGGGTTGTCTTACTTAAAAAAATGAGACGTGCTTCTATAAAGTCACGCCTTTTTCCAAAGACCACTTCCTTCCATTTGCTACATCTTTCACTTCCTTCAGATCTATTAATTTCATTATGCGTACGCGTCGTTTTATAGAACTACACACCAAATGATCCCGTGAATAAATAATTTAATTAAACGTTTATGGATTGTTTTTATAAAAGGTTTGTAAGAACAAACTAACAAGAATAAGAATTCTCGCAAATATAAAAATACGTTTGATTCGCCCTTGGTCTGTCGAGAAAAATATCCAGATAGTATTAATTGTTATTAAGATAGCAGAATTCTGCATCAGCAGAATATGGCAATCATCATAAATACACGGAACGGATTATTACGTAATACTAATAATATTTGACGACATCAATCTTGTATCTGTTTCTTTGTTATAAGATATTTCCTAGTAAAGGTTTCCTCCTAATCTAATAATGTCTATATTATGTGAGGAAAATATGGAAAGCTAAGAGTTTCTTGGAAAAACGAGTTTATTTTCACCGATAGGATATTTCGGATGGTTTTCGTCACCATTAAAGAAATTGAGTAAAAACATTTTATCTATTTTTAAATATGAATAAGAACCGTTAAGAGCCAATTTACTGTATTCTCTGCTCTTTTTGATATATTTTATGAAATACCTCTTTAAGAAAAATAATCCAAAGTCCAAAGTAAATTTTTAACGATTCACATTTTTAAATGTCACGTAAAAGTTTTGAAACGAGGTATATTTAAATTTTAAACACGTAACTTGCTATCAGCCGCAGCATTTAGAAGAGTAAAAAGGTAAAATCTTCATGGATGTAGAAAAATCTGAAAACTTTCGATTTAAAAAGTTACAGAATACTCCTACCACCAAAGAGATTTGAAGAGCCGCTTCGCTTAAGCTGGCTCTTCAAAACTCTTTGCCTACCACAACTGATAAAAAAAACTTAAAGAAGAAAAAGTAAAACTCAGCAATTCAGATGAAATGAGATTTTATTTATTATTAACATCACATAGAAACAAGAAAAAAAATTACAAGTAAAAAACGTGAACATAGAACAAAAGTCAATATTTTTTGACGGACGAGCGAATCAAATCTCAATATCAAATCCCTCAAAAATATTTACTTATCAGCTATTTTGTATTGATAGTCAGCGTAATGTCATCTCAATGGTGGTAAGAGTACAGAGGCACGTGTTTCACTTCATGCACGGTTTCGTGGGTGGTGGAACTGTGATGAGAGACAGCAGAATCGCCGGTACGAGCGACATGAGCTACCACTGGAGAATGAACAGCGTGGACCACTGGCGCTACAGACACCACTGGAGTCACCACTTTATGGACAACCGGGGTGACGACCTTGTGGGTTTTGTACTCAGTGTTCTCGAGCTTGAAGTACTGGCTGGATTTGGCAGGCTCAATATGTTTGTGTTCCACATGAACGGGAGCGTGCACTAAAGCATGCACGGGTTCGTGTACGTAATGAACGGGTTCGTGCACGTAATGCACGTTGTGGTGGACTGGTACGTGGACAATTTGGTGGCCGCCATGGTTGACTTCGTTGCTGGTCTTGGTGATGGTGGTTTTGGAGGGGGAGGAGATGGTGTGCACGACGGGGACGGTGTGGATGTGGGTTTCGTGGTCGTGGGTCAGGTAGAGGCCTGGCGCGGCGACGGCGCAGCCCACGATGGCGGTGAAGATGATCTGGAAGAAGAAGATGGAATTAGCACATATAACTTGAAGACCTGGTTTTATTAAAATCATTTTTTGAACAATAACAGAACTTTTTTCTAATTTTTCTACACTCACTACCGAGTAAATTACAATGCTAAAAGTCATGAGAAAGAAACAAAATAGATCTGTGAACATGTTAGTTAATTTGATCTAGAAAATGGTTTAAAAATTGTAGAAGATTTTTTCTAGGTTCTAGACTAAGTTATGGATCTCATGGGTGCAAGTTTTTGACCTAAACTCTGCCCTTTAGGTCGTATCCAGCAATGAACTTGTAATGAATGGTTCACAAAATAATGTAAATTGATATCTACGGATGATGACCCAAATACACTTGTTGAACAATCCAATGTAAGGCACTCTATATCTATGTTCACTTTTCTCAATGCACTATTATTGTCAACTCACAATCTTGTTCATGTTGTTAAGTTGATTGTTTGGTGTCCAGTGTGAGACTGATGGGACTCCAGTTCGATTTCTTTTTATACGCAGCTGCAAATTATTGATTGCCCCATATCACTTTATCTGGGGCTCAACCGAACCTTGTACTTGGCTTTCTTTTGCTCTTATTTTGCGAATTAAAGACGCATTCGTTGGCAATGTTGCAATTGTCCGGCGAACGGGGTATACCGTACCACAAAAGTTTGTACTTTACTTTCTAATAGTTACCTACTAAACGGATACAGTCAGTCGGTAGACTGTACAGTTACAAAGATACACGCTTGTATGTTGTATTGGTATATAAATTTTCATAGAAAGTGTAACTATACATGTGTGATAGGTTATACTATTCTATTTTAACAGACCTTGCTTGTCGTACAAATGTGATATCCGTCAATTATGATCATTAGTGTTATTAGCATAATCCGTATCATGTAGTTAAGTTTTTTAAAAACAAATGGAATATTAGAATTGGAATTGAAGTCAATGTCAAGACAATTTTAAACACTTGTAACCTTACAGACGTCATTATACGTCTTTTCATTTGAGGGTATGTAAGTTTGATTTTCTCCTATTTATTCTAATTTCAGCGAGTACATTAAGTTTATTATTATAAGAATAGTTCATTTACATTGTACATCATGTAGATGATATTTTTCTACTACTTCACCGTATAACAGCCCCCTAATGAACTAAATAAAACCTTTCCTTTAACACGTTCAGTGCGGCAGCTCCAGAACCAAACTTAAGTTATTTTTGTCTTTGACCAAACTTACGTCACATAAGTACTTCATGTATAAATAATGCCAGGATTACTAGGTGACAACCTTTGAAATAAAGGTTTTCAAATAACGGTTACTTTAATAAGAGTTCTTTTTCCGTATTAAAATCCAACTTTAAAAACATATTTTCTAATACATTATTGGTGACATCTATTCTATTAGAATGAACAAATATTAAATCATATTTGGTACTCGCCAAAAACAACAACTACAATACTTTTAACCACAAAATTGTATCTACCACAAGTAGCACACACAGGTCAATAAGACCCATTTTCCGTCCCGCAGCAAACGTGTTAAAAGTGCCATAATTCCCATGCTTGGCAAACGAATTGGGTACAATAATAATATTTTTCTTGCCTGAAAATATAAGTTACTAAGTACAAGAAGCTTGTTATCAGAACGAAGCGACGAGACGTAGGTATGGTATTTGTAAGAGAATATTACGTATTAGCAAAATATTCTATCAATTCTAAATCAAGTCTTAAGGGCACGACATTGTGACCTGAACTTAATAACAAACCAAATGAATAATGGAATGAATGAAACAATATCTCGCTACACGCATGCATTTTATTGGCCAAGTTACATTAAGTTAACGAAGTTACAGCCACTCCGGGCCAATTCGATAAACTTGCAAGTTAAGTTCACTCAATTGAGCTTCGATTATCTGGAAACTTACAAACAATCGTTAGGATAATGTATTTAAGAAACAAAAGGGCTAAGTGAATAATGTAGAGATTTTTCAGTGGGTAACCCTAACTTAACACGCAGTTTGGTTTTGAAAGTATGGTACTATATAATGCAAATACGGAAATTTAAAATTAAATTAAATTTATTCTAAATGTGTTAGTTGATCCGATCATGCCCATTCAATTCTTTCTAAGCCCTCACTTATCCTCTGTATTCCCTTGGATATGATTGAGAAGACATGATCAAACAAATTTCTTTAGATCATAGGATTAAAAATAATCGATTACCTCCACAAACAATAATATTATTTATTGCGTTACAGTAAAATGCCACGTCATCTCTTGCCACAGAGCTTACTATGATGTTAATAGATCGAATCACAGATAAGAACATTGTTACAACTTTAGCACGCCCAAAGTTCTTAGTTTGAGTAGGTATACGAAGTTTTATACGAACTATCGATAAAAATATCGCAAGAGTTCAGAATTTTGTATCTTGGAATATTTTAAAACTAGCTCTTTGATAAATTCTTATTTTAGAGGTACTTTTTCTATTTTTAGCCGTGCTATATTGTCATGTTTTATTGGTAGGTAATGAAATTAAACAATTTTAATTTATATACCTTCACAAAATTAAAATATTTGTGGTTATTGATTTTTGATTTCAAAATAATTAGTTAATGAGCAAGTATATTTTATTTGGCAGAATTGTCATAAAAAGGTAACTCATAAATTTAGAAAATGTATAGGTAACATCTTTGTTTCTTTTATTTACTACACGAAATATCCGAATTGGCCCATCACTACTCCTAACTATAGTAAACAAAGCAATGTGACCTTCGCCTCGTTAAAGAGCTTTTTTAAAATTTCATCACTACAAATCCGTTGAAATTGTAATTCGATGCCAGTAACAATAGATTTATAAAATACGATCATGTTATAAAGTAAGAGTATCAAAGCAACCATATTAAGCGTCTTAGTAGTCGTCTAAGTACCCATTGGAAAAATATAATTTATAGTAGTAACACTCTCCACAAATCGGGATTAACTATCCCATCGGGATTATAATATTTTAATACTTTAATATTGTTTTAGTACAATGATCTTCTGCAGGTTTTTTTTTTAATTGACCTATGCTTGTGGCGAAAAAATACGACCAATCAAGCTTCATCGGACTTGTATCTATTGCAGGCATAAACTCTCCTGTATGGCCTATTTATTTAAATACATATTATGTTCATTGGCACTTTTCCAAAAGTCCGGAAATACATTACATAAGGAACAAAACAATTCTAAGAACATCCGGCTTTTTCGAAATTTTCCTAAGTAAGTAGGGAAAATCTCATAAATCACCAATCTAGTTTATCAAATTACCTACCTCAGGAAGAAAAGATTATCAAGATGGCAGAAGGGCGAGTAAGTAATAGTTCGGGTGGTTGATAGTTCTGTAGACTTTTTGTTTTGAATTAGACTTAATTGTTGTTTCATCGTAACACTGCATTAGCTTTTGCTTTTAAATAGATACATTTTATTGAGAGATTAAAATCGTTGTTGTTTTTAATTGATAAAATGGATAGTTAAAAATTTTTAATTTATAGTTAGATTTCAAAATTAAATATTTTACCAAACGTGTTTTCTGCTTCACCAGCACTATTTTCATAACCACTTCCTTTCTTCTTCACCGATCTTCTAGAAGAAAATAGAAAGGAACTAACTTCTAAGAAAGAGACTTCTAAACTTATCTTTTCAGAAAGTAACATAAGTGATTTAAGCGGGACAAAAATAATAATTTAATGAACCTTTAAAAGGTCGGATAAAATCCGGATTGAACAGAAAAAGTGAGTATGTAATTATTCAGAAAGCTATAACGAGGTGTGAATTTCGAAGATGACATTTCGATAAAATTAATTAAGTATGAATTAACATTATAAACGGCGCCTTTTATATCAGCGGCGATGTAAAACACTAGCAAGTTTTATTATTCCACCCACGGACCCTTGAAACTTGAACTTGACCTTTTTAGCCCTTATAGGGTAGGGGACTTGTTTTTGTAGAGTTCGCAGGAAATACCCACCATGATCAAAGTACCTAATAATTATTCAGATAAAAAAAATCTGTTTAAATTCTTTTTATTGCATAAACAGTTGAACCAAAATTCCCAGTCGGTAAATTATTTTAATTAATTCAATACATTCAAAAATTATGTTTTAATTATATAGATCGTTATTGGTGACCAATTTATTATTTAACGCCATGAATAATTAAAATATTGTGATATCGATACTCAAAAAGGTGTAATCAACAAAAATTCATACGTTTTCGCAAGAAACAAAATATAATGGAGATTTTTTATAAGAAGATGACGAATGTTTAATGCCTTGACCAGTTTTAAAATTGATGAATTCCGCTCTACTTTCCAGAATCGAATTAAAAAATAAATATTTTGGCAACAGAAAATTACAGCAAAAATGAGGTTAAGCAGCGATTTTACGTCTTATTATCCTCTTCAATGTTTACTTATTGGCACTTATTATCGGAGTAAATATTTGTACTCGAAAAAAATACCCGCAGGCTGCACAGTAATGAGCAATAATTTTGATTATTTCTCGTGAAAATATCTCATTACGTGTACACAGTAGCGCAAGGTAATTCTTTGATTGTAATGTCTTAAGTACTGTTTTTATGATCATCACCTTTCGACGAACATTTAGGTCAATTTACGAATTGCCACCTTTCACTTAAAAAAATACATTTTAAATCTTAGTCCACTTGAATTTCGAAAGACAAATAGGACCTATTTGTATCATTTTACAGCAGGAATAATATTTTTGATACAATTTAGTGTCCGTGACTCTAAGGCTATCGAACTTCATGCTTTTTAAATCTGAATTGTAAGCGCTTTTAAATACTCTCAGGAGCACCTAAAATACGTAGGTAGATAATAACCGAATGATAATATATTTATTTATTTAGTTACTTTTATTGGATATCCTCAGTAAATATATAACTATAGCTATAACCTATATCATACTTATAAGCTATCATAACACATGTAATTGTATAATGTGTGTACTTAAAGAACAAAACGTATTTTTTTATTGCTTTATATCATGAACATTACTGTCGGCCTCGTAGCCTAGTTGGTAGTACGTCTGCCTACGAAGCACAAGGTCGCGGGTTCGAATCCCGCCCAGGGCAAACATTCGTGTGATGAGCACTTGTGTTTGCCTTGTGTCTGGATGTTGTATATTTATATATGTACCTATGTATATCAGCTGTCTGACACCCATAGTACAGGCTCTGCCTAGTTTGGGGTCAGATGACCGTGTGTGAGATGTCCCACATATTTATTTATTTATTTATTTATTACTAACGAGATAGTTTTTTTTCATGAACGCTACTTGGAACGTTCTACTGATCACAATATTATACTTTTTCTAGTCTAGTGTTTCCTCATGCCTAGACCTGTTTACACTCCGCCGCCCTCAAATTTGTCTTCACATTGATGTCAATGTCATACGCTGCCGCGCCGGGTAAGCGCAATGACAGCTGTCATTAAGTGACAGCTTTGGCGCCAAAATTATAATTAGTTGTAAATGGTAACAAATTGGCGTGTTGCGTTTATCTGGCTGGGTTCCGCAAAAAAGGGTCAATCATACTAATCATACTAATATTATAAAGAGGAAAGATTTGTATTTTTGTGTGTGTGTACACGTGTATGCGTGTGGTTAAAAAAGGTTTGGTGAATAAACTCAAAAATTAATGAACCGATTACAAAAATATTTCACCATTAGAAAGCTACATTCATCCTGAGTAACATAGGCTACCTTTTACAGCGGAAGAATGACTCATTCCCACCGGAAAAACTGTTAACGCTGGCGGAGCCGCGGCGGAATCCTAGTAATTAAATAAAGTGCACTTGAGTGTTTAATTGTGAAGAGGTACGTTATAATTATAGGTCGACTAAATAAAGGTAATTCAAAAAATTCTAAAACACTATCCAATGGCCGTAATGAGAAATAAATTTTGATTTTAGAATTCAAATTTAGATTTTAATATAAAGAAAGGCTAGAATCTAGTCAATCGTAAATACAATTCATTTTGTTTTCAAATATACTTAATTCTTTTGTAATTTTACTTGGATTGCTTTTTACGTCATAATTGTTTTATTTAATTGAATACTTTTTCAATCAACCTTGACATTTAAAACAAAATATACACTTTGTTAGTAACTATTCGAACCCTGTAAATCAAAAAACAAAATAAATAAAACAAAAAGTACTGAACTATAAAAAAGGTACTGTTTTTTTTAAATATTCAGAATGCCGCTGCGGAGTTTATAATACGGAGTTTAAAATAATTAAAAAATCGTTTATCATTTAAAAAATATGACAGGCCTAACTTGGTGTTGATGAATATAGTTTTTTTTTTCTGCCAAATTAAAATATTATAATTAAATCTTTAAAAGGATTATAATGGAAAAATAATTATACTTCAGCGTAGTTTTCGCTTTATATGGTGTAGAATAATATAATTATGATATTTAAGTCGAACTTGCATATCTGAAATACTTAAACAGCCGTTTTTGTCAACTTCAATATTTTATGCAGTAGCCGACAAGTTAACAAGTTAAGCTATAGTTACATAAGCGATCAGTAGAACTCTAGCTTCAAGTCACAACAATGTTTTTGGGAAAATAGAAAAATAAAAGTATCAAATATTAAAAGTAAATTTTTAGAAGCCTATTTTTAATCGATGTAAAGTTTTATATTTTTATATTTAAACCGTCTCTTAAAAAAATGTTATTACGTCATATTCCAGATCTTGAAAATTTTGCATTCAACTACTATTCAAAATTGTGTAGGTACCTATTATTAAATTGTAATTTTAAGATACTTAAGAAAGTAATTTTGTTTCGATGATCTTCTTTTAAATCTACTTATACTACTACTACTCTACTATTTCAGCCAATGATATTTATATAAGTCTTATAAATATTAAAGTGTACAAAAAAAATAATTCGTTATTTTTCAGAAATCTGCAGTAAATCTGCATGCAAAAGTTCAAGTCGTCGGTATAATGACAATTCTCCATTAATTTGGCCTTTGGGTGTCGGGTCGTCTTTGTGAAATAAGAGCGCATATTAATAAAATGCACCGCTGCATCTGTTTATTGTGATGGTTGCACAATGCAACCGGTACTTTCAGAACAGTACTATAACTAAAGATTGACCTGAAATATAATTATTTTATATTACGAAAATTCAGTAACACAATTTTTATAAAAGACACGAAATATTGGCAGAAACTTTTCAATTATTTTTTTTGAATAAACAACAAATACTTAGCCACATAACATAATATTATTATGCTTCCTATTCAGACAAATAAAAAAAATCAATGATTTCATTATTCTAGAATAAAAACCACCAACTTCAATTTTATTTAAAATATAGTCTAAATGACTTAGCCAGTTACAGTACAGTAAAAAATTAAAGGTATCTGATCCGCCGAAATTCGGTTGATAAGGTGAAAACAAGGTCACTTATTATCACTTGTAATGACAGATTTTAATGGAAATTAATTGAAATTAATGGATTGAGACGACAGTGTCATGGACTCGCCTTGGTGGCTTTTGACTGCAATCATTACACGACTGACCACTTTACTTGCTGATGATATGATACCAATGAATAAATTTTAAAATATTTTAAGTGACCAAATTAGTAACCTTTTGGTTTCGTCCTATAATCTTGCATTCTTGATTTTTGTTCATTTAATTTATGTTTTTAAAATACACGATCGAAAAAAAGGCAATGCTATATCAGTTTAAACAGAACAACTGGCAGGTTCGCGCAAAGAAATCGCTAAAGAAACTCCACAGTGTCGCATCATTTGTACTTTCCTTATAATTGTAATACGGGTTGTAAGGTCAGCCAGTATAATTAACTCAGCTGGTATCAGAATTATTTAAACGTATATTCTAACATGTCTCTCTACATCCGTAGACAAGAGCCGGTGGGTAATTGCGGCTTTAAGTTTCTTCCGAAGCACTTAAATATTTTTTAGTCTGAACGTTCTGACAACCAATCAATCAGCCATACCTACCTAGTCCGCCGCTAGTCAAATGACTAGACAATAGCTTTCTAAGTTCAGTCACATTGAAACCAAAACAAAGCCTTATAATTGAATTTCAAAAGTTTATCGTAAAGTTCGGAGTCGCTTTTGCTAATTGAGGGGCAGGCACATAAAATTAGACTGTCATTCTGTACGAGCAAAACTTCCCTAACAACCATTGATATTTCAAGAACTTGTAAAATAGCTAATTCATTCGATTAGCCTGTTTTGTACATCAATTTATTATAATAACATGTTGTGTAGCAATCTTGGGACTTGGCAGTGCTCTCAGCAAGTTGTATGGAAGTAGCATACAGCCCTTTTCTTGAAGCAACTCAGAACTATTTCTATTTTCTATAACTTTGTATATTTAAATCTAGAAGCTACAATTCTTGGCGATAAAAATATCTGCCTTTGTCCAGCAGTGAACGTCTTTCGGCTGAAATGATGAAAAAGATTTCAGTAATATACCATCATCCGGTTTTCTATGTGATTTAATATTCTTCTTAATATTTTTATTACTTCATACGTAAAGCCACAAGTTTTTCCCTCAGATGAGTAATCAGATACCAATTTATTTCGTACGTATAATACATTGTTACATAATTATGGGTATAACAGGTTATTTAAAATCACACGTTTTTTTTATTGACATGCATAAATCTCTCCATAAAACAAATAATACCGGAAGGCAGAATAAAAGAGCCAAAAGGCGACCTTATTGCTAAGATAGTAGCAATATCTACCAGGCAACCTTTAGATATGAAAATAACGGAATGGAAGTTGGTAACGCCTTTAAAATTAACCGACAAGATGTTATGAATGAATATATTATATATATTTTAAACGCGTACAGGTAATTCATCAACAAGGTAATTAATTTATCAAACCTGTACCTCCCGGATCAAAACAAACTTAAGCCTCGTCTAAACCGAAACTCAAACACTTCTTGGAACTTCTCGGCGTACATGAATAAACATGCACGTTAATAATAAATCACGTAGGCTGAATATTATAATCACGAGGTGATTGCTGTTTACCATTCTAGGAACAGACCGACAATAATTTGAATGTAACGGTCTAAAATACAAATAATGCCGCTTAAAAAGTGCCACTGCGTCACAAAAGGGATGTCATGTAAATGTGTGTGTCTGTCTGTCAGTGGCATCGTAGCTCCCGGACAGATGAACCGACTTTGATCTAATTTGCCTGTAAAGTTTCTTCGGGGCGAGCTCTTCTACACAGACCACACATGTTTCTTGGCTGAACTCGTCTTTAAATATAAATGAATCTAATAGGTATAGGTATGTAGGATGTCTAAAACTTAGTAATGAGCTTATTATAATACTTTGTTTGTTTTTTTTTGTATGAAAGTTGACTTCATCGAGAGTGTTCTTAGCACTTCAAGCTAGATTTCAATAATACCTTCGTTGATTTGAAGATCATTAGCTCTTCTCTGTATGATGAAGGGATCTGAGTAATTTTTACATGTCTTATCGATCTTAAGAAAATATATTCTGTTACTTCAATCAATTACTTGAATTAATCCTGGGGTGATGATTTTAAAACAGTTCGTTGGTTAATAATATTTTCGTCAATATTTTAATCGACTTTACGAACATGTTTCTCTGAAGATGAAATTTGAATTTTGGTTAGAACATCTGTTGCAAGTTTTAGTATTAAATAACGTTTTGCATTATTAATGAGTTTGGAAAGGTTTCATGAATTGTTATTAGTTTCAGTAAACTTTATAATTATTTTATCTATATTACATACTTATAATTATTGTGCGTGACAAAATCACGCTGTTATTCAAGATAGAGTAGAGCTTGCGAAGTTAGCTCAATAACCATACTAAAAGACTGAATACATTAATTATTGAAAGTATTACAAAACTCTATGTTCAAAAACTTACTGCAAACAGACGATAAAATCACTATTAATCCAAAGTGTAGTATGTTTATTAAAGTCATCCAATTCCTTTGATCAAATGCAAATAAAAAGTAAAAGTAAAAAGAAGTAAAAAGTAAAAAGTATTTATTCAAGAAAACATTTTGTTTATACAATTCTCACTGATTCTGACACTAGGATACCATGTGTTGTGAGTAATCAGCCTCTTCCTTGGGACAATTTGATTAGATTGTTTTCAGACGCAGCTGACACAAGTAGGTAATAACAAAAGAAAGTTAAAAAGTAAACAAATAGAATGTAAATAAGGTGTTATATAATTTGATGTATGTGTGAATATAAATGTGTATTTGTGCGTGTGTGTGTGTGTGTGTGTGTGTGTGTGTGTGTAAATTGATCAGTGGAATCCCTAATTTATTCATAAGTGCTGTTAGAAGCACCCAAGCAAGCAACCAACCAACTAACCAGCCAACCAGCCAACCAACCACCATGCAACCAACCAAGCAATAAACCTCCCCTCTGAAGGCCGACAACGCTTCCTAACTAAATACCTCAAATTTGCAATGCAAGCAATATTATAAACTGTTATAAATGTTTAATTAACACGAAAGAATAATTACTTTATTTGTGGCATCACTTCCTCTTCATATTTTTTATTAAAAAATCCATACTTATGGCCTTGTAACGTTGACCTAGGACAACATTTAAAAAACAAATTATAAATGCAACAGCACTGGTAAGACAAGCTCAAGGCAAGCCGGGGGACAGTGTTTGTATAATCACAGTGAAGTATTTCTTGTTTTTAAATTCTTATACAGCATGTTCTCATAAATGGAATACTACTTATATTATTAAATAGTTTTAGTGTTATTTCAAATAACGGATTCATGGAGGATGTCATTAAAGATGTTATAATATTATTGTCTGTTGTTATGTGTTGTCATTATAGGAATATAATGAAGTATTACGAAATTTTAAAATAACATTTGAATTATAAAGAAAGCAATCGCTGATTAAATGTTAAACCTGGTTAGAACGCAACGATCGTTACTACTATGCCATTGATGGTCTGCATTCAGTTTTAATTACTAAAATATTTTTGCACAGTCGTGTCCACATATGTAGAAAAAAAAACACACATTAAATTAAGCTAGCAAGAAATTGTTTACAATATTAATTTTTGTAGCCAACTATGTTTGTAAACAACTTCAACACTTTTTCTTTTCCCACATATACACCAAAAAGCAATGTAATTTTGTAGCCGAATGAAATGGAACATTCTGTACAGTTCATTGATCATTCCATCAGATCTGATATCGATCAATTAAGCTCTCTTAGCTTACGCACACTTGCGACCTGAACCGACAGACAGACATCACAGATATTTTAATTAACGGCGCCGATTCTCACTAAACCTATCTCTTGCCTTTACTTTTAGGCAATAAGCATTAGCTTATTAGAGATTAAACTACTGGAAAATAGAGTCTTAGTAATCTAAGACCAGCCAGTTGTTTAATTCGTTTGAGAAAGTTTGTAAAAAGCTCTTCTAAGAATTGCGTAAAATTTAATAAGTTGCGTCAAATTATAAAGATTTTAATGAGATCAAAAGTCAAATTTCTAAAAGTTCAAATTTAAAATAATGTTAAAATATGAATACTTTCAATTTTATAATACTTTTAAGTAAGCTATATTATAGACTAGCAACTGACCGCGACCCGGCCTGGGAAATTGTATTTAAACTTTTAAGAGTATAACTTCGCGGCCAATAATACTCGTATAGTAGTTTTAGCGTTATGCAATAATAAATATACAGACTGACGAACATGCAAATACATATGAATAACATGCAAAGACTAAAATAAAAATAATTACTAAAAAATAACAATAATAAAGTATAATTACATACATTTTACTGCTACTACTAAGCACCACAGTGTTAATAACTTAGACCTGTTACAATTTTATTAGATATCTATTTATTTATTTTTCGTTTGAATGAAAGTACTACCCACTACGTATATTCGGCGCTGTTAGCTTAAAGGGCCTACAGGTGCTAAGTGGCGCCCCCACCTTTCAACCCACTTTTTTTCGCTAGTAGTTATACTGCCTTTTACTGCGGAAAAATGCCTCATTCCCACGGAAAAAACTGTTAACGTGGGCGAAGCCGGGGCGGAAAGCTAGTCATACTCATACTAATATTAGTATCCCCCAATAAAGAGGAAATATTATGAAGAGGAAAGATTTGTATTTGTGTGTGTGTGTGTGTTTGTAATGAATAAACTCAAAAACTGCTGTGCCGATTTCATAAATTCTTTCCCCATTAGAAAGATACATTCACCCTGAGTAACATAGGCTAACTTTTACCGCGGGAGAATGTCTCATTCCCACGGGAAAAACTGTTAATGTTACTGGCGGAAAGCTAGTAATAAATAAAGTTAATGGCTTCTACATATCCGACAGAACATCGTCTGGTTCGTCGCCGTTCTAGATTTTTGAAATATTGATTATTTTTCGAGTTATTACTTTTTAAAGGGTGGCGGCGCCACTTAGCGCATGTAGGCGCATATTATTTTTTTCTTAGGGATATCAGTTACCGAAGAATCGATGTTAAGAATCGACCTCACTCAATATATTGAGCATGAATTAATATTGACAACTGTCTAACTTACTTTGACAAGTGTAACTGTACATTGATGCTCCATTTGCTAAACGAACACGTCAGTCCTATTTAATTCATAGAAATTACGCAATGAATATGCGAAACCTTGTATATTTTGTTATTTGATTGCAAAAAAGAGCTTTCATTATAGAATTCTACGACGCACTCAAATCGTAAAAAATTATAAGAAAATAAACTTGTTTTACAAAACTGCAATTGACAGATAACTTATGTACAAAAAAGGAACCTTGGGTTCACTGCAAAGCAAATTTTAAAAGAATACTTTGGAGTATATTTTCATTAAATGCCAGCTAAAAAATGTTTATACTTTAAATAATCATACGAGTAAATTTATCGATTAATGAATGGTGATGAACTAGTAATAACTCAATATTAAAACACCCACTCTGATCCAACCTTTTTAATTAACTCATACAAAATTCGTAGAATTTGTCAAAAAAACCCTCTTTAAATTTATCGCCTGGTAACAACCCATTCCAGTTTTCAATCATTACGTCATTCATTCGTCCAATCCGCCCCAATCGTGTACTCCGAAGGTGACAGCACAGAATGGCCGACTAATCGACTCGCTATTCAAATGTGAACAGCGATGATTAGTAGAATTAGTCACTTACTCATTTGTTCTTTACTGTAACTCTAAGGGTCGAGTTGTAAGGCATTTTCGTACCTATAAAATTATAGCACTCTACTTATTAGATGAGCGTAAAGTAGGCAGGCTTTCTACAACGATATTCTGTCAAAATATTGTGAGGTGAGGAGATGAGTGAATGAAATCAACACAGAACCATGCTAATAATAGATATTTTTGGACGAAAAGAATGAACTTTTTCAGCTCGCATATTTTAGTTGCAAAATATAATAACGATGATAATAATTGTAAAGATCTTTACGCTATCCAAACGCCCGATTCGAAGCGGGCGACAAAAAGTGCTCGGAATTTAGTAACAAATTAGCATAAATCTTAAACTGAATTTCACTGCTCAATTCTGCAACTGCAGCCGCTAAAATTTCAGTATGAATGGGCCAAATAGGAATTAAACCAATTGGATTTATAGAGCTGATCCTTTAATTCCAATATTAATGGTCTTCGCCTGCCTTGCGTAACGAAAAGTTTGCAGTGACCTTGACACTGAAATTTCAGTTCAAGTTTGGACATGAAACAGACAGACGAAAGTAATAAAAACTTTGAAAATGGCTTGGAATGTCCTTTACGACTGATTCCTTCGACGGTGACAGGTTTCCGAAAAACTTATCAAACTGTAACGAACTTTACCGCCACTCTTTGGAAAAGTACAGTTTATTAAGTAAGTTAGAATAACGAAAAAATTTAACTATAAATCTATTCATAGTTTCGTCTACTCAACACTGGCCCTTAATTTTTTTTGCATTCTAGAGAGACAAGTTGATGTTTCAAACAAGAAACAACCATATTGTAAGAAATGATTTGTAACGCATTGTAATAGGGTCTATTGAGAGTTAAACTGACGGAAAACATTAAGAAGCCAAAATTGTGTTCGAAAATCACAAGGAGGATTCGAGACAGACGGGTGAGCGTCGCGGCGGCGGGCGGTGTGTTTTGATAATTTTGTGCGTTGTGTGGTGTATGGTGTTGTGATAGTGCAGTGATTTTACTACGAGCAGCGAAGGCGTCGTTGAGGGGTAGCTCGTTCGCAGAGGTTCGTTTATTTTATTCCTGCAAATTTATCTTTATCGTTAGGATATCTTTTATTTTAATTTCAGTGCAGTGGAGGGCAGCTGTTACAATCAATTAAATAGGGACTATTAAGGGTTGTGCGCAAATAGATTAGGGAAAAATAGGAGGTGATGAATGACCGAGACTATCGTAAAAATAATCCTCTATATTTAAAATTAGGAAATACACTATAATGTGCAATGTTACACGTTAAAATATGCATGGCACATTATAGCTGTGAATAGGGACTCTATAATAAATTTTCATTACATTTTAATATAAATTCATCCTTAAACCGATACAACTTACACACTTACAAAATGTCAATCACTTGTTTCTCTACACACGCGACGGGCCCTGGCCTCCGGAGGTAGACCTAGCCAGTTCCCCTTGCAGCAGGTACAAGCGCTAGGGACACACCTCAGTATCTTAGTTTTCTATGCAATGCTGATACTGGTTAAGGGCTGTAGCTTGGTCTTGGGGCCCTAGTGTCGCCACGTATCCCTGGTATGGCCACCCTGCTGGTGTGCGTCTGTGTTGAAGTACCTTCTGCCGTTGAACATTGTATGGAAAATTATAGACGAGACATAGGTCACCAATCACAGGTGAACTTAGGGCTTAGGGACTAACGTGTATTAGGTCTGCAGACCGATTTTAGGTGAGATGAATGTATGTTCAGTGTGAGATATGATGATCGGTATAATCGAGGGACGGTTTGGTTTTAGCTTTTAGACTAGGACGGGGTTAGGTCTGTCAAGGATTCTGTGAGCTTGGCCGGGTTGTAGGGCGGAAGGGAGACCCGGGTTTCATAATTTTTAGATAGGATCCTAATTCTAGACTTTTATAGTCTTATCCATATACCCTTTCCCGGTTTTCTGAGTCTAAATTTATTTCAGAACAGAAACATTTATACATAACTTAAAGGTACATTACTTTATATCCTTTTTTTATTATAATAATTACGTGTATAGCGTTCAAGTTGAGCTCGGAAGAAAGAAGACACAGAGGAATGGATCGGGATCATCTATCGCCTTGGATAGTTTTGTGAGTTGCATGCTTTATTATCCATTTTCTTACATCTGATTTTATTTTATTTTATTTTGTGTATTTTGTGTGTGTTTTCCTCTCTAAAATTCAAAACGTGCCTAACAGAAATCATTCTAATAACACAACGTAATTGGGTATAATATTTAGACGATCACAGTTAAATTTTGGCCAAGATTATTATTGAGTAGTTCATATTTTAGTTAAATAAATAGATAGGATAGACGGTTATTACATTGGTGCCGAGTGACCATGATGATATGTTGGAAAGGACGAATTAGAGTGTGAATTAAATATTCTTATTCGGACACATATTGAAAAGAATCTGTGGTTAATTATTACCAAATAGGGTATGTATGACTAGGTGACTAAAGTATATAACTTAAAATTTATAATATGCATTACAATTTTGCTTTACACCCGGAGCTATTGTTTAAAGTAGGTAGAGACAAAAAAAAAAGGGTCAGGCTCAAAAGAACAGGCCCTTACGGTGCAAAGAAATCAACTTGGCGACACGTGCGTAGCAGTGAGCTTTTGTTCTAACTAGTTAGGAAGAAGTTAGAAGAAAAAAGGATCTTGAAAGGTTAGCCCAGTACGCAACAAAATAACTACCTATTCAACTTAGGAACATGTGCAAAGCTTGTTCAAATGTCCAAATTGTGCCGATATTTTTCATGGGAATTTTGTGTTCGGGTCCATTTTTTTTTCTCTATAACAAAGAGCTAATAAACTGTTAACACTTGTCTTTTGAAACAAAAAACATTAGGGGTTTCGGGAACTGCCCATTTGTATAATTTTTTTTGGGATGTTCTAAAATGTCAAGTTAGGGACCAGTTGAGATAAAACATTTGTTAAATAATATTCTCCTATTCTTGGGCAAATAATAAGATGAATATAATAAAATTGTATAATTGTCTTCTTTACTTTATGATCGATCTTCAAATAACTTGTTGATCATATCATAATATTATTAAAAATATTATTATGATGATTATATTTGGTACTTATTTGTTGTAATTTTAGTTTAGTATGCATTAACTGGTAACTCTGTGGTATTAGTCATCAGATTAGTTCAAACACTATGAGCTATCGGATACTTTGCTCGGTTAGATGAAGATAGAAAAACGATTTTTAATATTATGTATGTGTGTAGGCAATTCAAGATTGTGTGTGACGTTGACCAGCCCGCGCATGACCAGTGTGGTCGACAGGGGCGTATTTACCTTATTTCCGGGCCCTTAGTGGGGACATATATGAGTTGTTTATAACAATGAGGCTGATAAGGGGCGTAATTGAGAAATAATCTCAATATGTGGAACGGTTTAACTAATTTGAATTTTATTTGTGCGTTTGTATGGTATAATAAACATCTAAGATAGTATTTGTGAGAAATCGGTCTAAGATTCACTTTCGTTCCGAGGGTCAGAGTCATCTTACTGATAAGCGGTGAAATGGTTAAGATTATTATATCCTACCTAACCGACGAGCAGGACAACTCTTTCAAAGCAAGTCCTTTCATTTTAGATTAGGTTCTCCACAAAGAAGGTCAATTCTAATTATTTCGGTTATTGCTCGAATACAATAAACAATGGTTATTAATTTATAGAACGGCAAAAGAAATTAGGGGCGATTTTATTTTAAACTTTATGGTCTTTTGTCTAGCAGTAGAACAAACCAGAAATCACAAGGAGGTCTTTGTCCAGCATGAAAAGAGTGAAAATAGGTAATTAATACCAGTTTGATATGGTATTAATAGTGAGCACATATAGGCGTGTTACTATATAAAAAAAAAAACTATGATGACGGTTAACTGAGGGGTTTGATAACCTAGGGGCGTCTAGTTGGAACATAAATTGTTTATGAGTCTTTTTCAATACCAAGTGGAAAATTCTTTTTAGGTTGTCTGGAAGAAAAACGCACTTCCAATAAGATCAACCACTAGTTCAACATTTTCCACGTTATTACTGAATTTTCTCGTAGGTGTTCGTACAGGTTTCTTCATGGTGTACATGTGACTGCTTGAAATATAAGTAGAATGAATACTTGTTAAATAAGAACTTATATAAGAATAGTAAACCAGTTAGACTCGACTATATTTTTTCTAGAGAGTTAAATGAGATATGGGGCAGACTTATCGGAATCACAAAACTTATTAGAATTGTAAGACAACAAGAGGCCTTTGTTCAGCAGTTTCGAAGACAAAGATGATTAGTAATTATTGTCTTGTTACCTCATTAATTTTACTATTTTAGAAAATATTAAATTAACTTGGTAACAAAGGGGCGCCCTGTAACGAACTTTACCGCCACTCTTTGGAAAAGTACAGTTTATTAAGTAAGTTAGAATAACGAAAAAATTTAACTATAAATCTATTCATAGTTTCGTCTACTCAACACTGGCCCTTAATTTTTTTTGCATTCTAGAGAGACAAGTTGATGTTTCAAACAAGAAACAACCATATTGTAAGAAATGATTTGTAACGCATTGTAATAGGGTCTATTGAGAGTTAAACTGACGGAAAACATTAAGAAGCCAAAATTGTGTTCGAAAATCACAAGGAGGATTCGAGACAGACGGGTGAGCGTCGCGGCGGCGGGCGGTGTGTTTTGATAATTTTGTGCGTTGTGTGGTGTATGGTGTTGTGATAGTGCAGTGATTTTACTACGAGCAGCGAAGGCGTCGTTGAGGGGTAGCTCGTTCGCAGAGGTTCGTTTATTTTATTCCTGCAAATTTATCTTTATCGTTAGGATATCTTTTATTTTAATTTCAGTGCAGTGGAGGGCAGCTGTTACAATCAATTAAATAGGGACTATTAAGGGTTGTGCGCAAATAGATTAGGGAAAAATAGGAGGTGATGAATGACCGAGACTATCGTAAAAATAATCCTCTATATTTAAAATTAGGAAATACACTATAATGTGCAATGTTACACGTTAAAATATGCATGGCACATTATAGCTGTGAATAGGGACTCTATAATAAATTTTCATTACATTTTAATATAAATTCATCCTTAAACCGATACAACTTACACACTTACAAAATGTCAATCACTTGTTTCTCTACACACGCGACGGGCCCTGGCCTCCGGAGGTAGACCTAGCCAGTTTCCCTTGCAGCAGGTACAAGCGCTAGGGACACACCTCAGTATCTTAGTTTTCTATGCAATGCTGATACTGGTTAAGGGCTGTAGCTTGGTCTTGGGGCCCTAGTGTCGCCACGTATCCCTGGTATGGCCACCCTGCTGGTGTGCGTCTGTGTTGAAGTACCTTCTGCCGTTGAACATTGTATGGAAAATTATAGACGAGACATAGGTCACCAATCACAGGTGAACTTAGGGCTTAGGGACTAACGTGTATTAGGTCTGCAGACCGATTTTAGGTGAGATGAATGTATGTTCAGTGTGAGATATGATGATCGGTATAATCGAGGGACGGTTTGGTTTTAGCTTTTAGACTAGGACGGGGTTAGGTCTGTCAAGGATTCTGTGAGCTTGGCCGGGTTGTAGGGCGGAAGGGAGACCCGGGTTTCATAATTTTTAGATAGGATCCTAATTCTAGACTTTTATAGTCTTATCCATATACCCTTTCCCGGTTTTCTGAGTCTAAATTTATTTCAGAACAGAAACATTTATACATAACTTAAAGGTACATTACTTTATATCCTTTTTTTATTATAATAATTACGTGTATAGCGTTCAAGTTGAGCTCGGAAGAAAGAAGACACAGAGGAATGGATCGGGATCATCTATCGCCTTGGATAGTTTTGTGAGTTGCATGCTTTATTATCCATTTTCTTACATCTGATTTTATTTTATTTTATTTTGTGTATTTTGTGTGTGTTTTCCTCTCTAAAATTCAAAACGTGCCTAACAGAAATCATTCTAATAACACAACGTAATTGGGTATAATATTTAGACGATCACAGTTAAATTTTGGCCAAGATTATTATTGAGTAGTTCATATTTTAGTTAAATAAATAGATAGGATAGACGGTTATTACAAAACCAAATGTAATTTTTATTAAGAACGAACTGTCTGCCTATGGTTTCATTTGCGTAATTTCAAATTTCTTCAGGCAATTTTTTTTCCTTATCTGAGAAGCGGGCAGCACCAGACCGATCTTTTTAGACATCTTTGGAGGAGGCCTTCGTCTTATCTTTCAGCTGAAATTTTGATGATACCATACACTCTTTGTTTTTTTTATATAAACGTCTGAGTGCTTTTATAAAGTATTTAGACGTGGATTTTAAAAATTTATAGGTATTTACATCTGTTCATCATTATTATGCAATTTGAATTTTTTTTCTCAAATGGTTTACATATTTATTAATGTTCACACGTTTGTTGCATGATAACTCTCAACTCAACTGGCAAATAAGTACTTACAGTTTTTATGTGCCGTGAATCATCGGATATTAAAGAAGATAAAAAGAGTACATTATTGTAAGGAGATGTAAAGTTATTTCCACCTTTTCTGTTTGGACTGGAATATTTTATTAGGATGTTATGTTCATGTTGCCGTAATCCGCAAAATAGTGTTTTTTATGTGTCACAGTCTTAGAGCAACGCGTGCCTTCCGTACCCGCGTTGCTCTAAGACTGTGACACATAAAAAGTGACACATAAAATGAGAAGGTTGCCTACCATAGTACCTAATACCCGTCTTTAACGTAATATATATACAATTTTAATTCGGCTAATAAATTAACAAAACATTTATTGATTCTGTAGCGGCACGAAGTTCGCCGGGTCCGCTAGTTTGTAAATAATATGTTAGATGAAAATGTTGAATGTTTCACAATATACTTAATTCTGGGAACTGATAATGACTTCACGTCTGTTAAATTATAATCGGCTAGCCTTGGTACATTCCCTCAAATTGACTGACATCACACAAACTTCGTTATCTTTTTTAACAAGAACAAGATTAATGCAAGGTGCCCTAGATGATCGCAACGACGTAATTTACTACAAAATAATCACAATTTTTAACAAGAACGCAATAACCTTGCTAAATTGCGATGTATCGTAAAGATAGTGACCTTACTTGTCTTTGCCGCATCATCAGATTTTTCAGCCTTCGTTATTCGGGCTCTTTCCAACCTCCGCTTGAGGCTAGGAATATTTACATGTTCGAATAAAGCTACAGACATACTGGTTTGTCATTTTCTACGAGTACATAGAGGTTGTCATGGATTTAAGCAAGAGATTGTCAAAAATAACGTTTGCCATGACGGCGGCAATGATTATGTTCGTTTAGATGTTTGTCAAAATAAAATAAATAAAAATAATATTGACAAACTTTTATCTAGTACACTTAGATTTTGTCCCGTCGTCATAACTACTGGAAGACTTTTGTGATCGGAAACCACGCAACACAGCACAGTAGTTGAACAGGTTAGGTTCTCGGGTAGACAGTTCTCTGTGATGTAAATTTCCGTCTGCATGCGCCCTTACATTACCATCCAGAATCTGCGCCTTATTTTAGATGTTTTTTTCGGAGCAATCAATCCGGCAGACCGGATAACCGCTTTTGCCCCGCTAAGTAGCACATTACGACGACGTCGAGGATTTAACAATAGGTCCTGGTGATATCTAGTACTTTTTGTACATACAAACAATTTAATACTCTTAGTATCTATTAGAGTTTGCACATTAATTTTAAGATGTATTAGACTTCGAAATAGATCTTCCAATGTACCTATTTAATTGAATCTTTGAATGTATCTATTTACTTGAATAGACAATAATCATCGAAGTGAGTAGGTAATTCCCTCGATAGCTCTAATTCGCAGGTTTCAACTTTTTATGTCTGTTAGTTGAATGTTTTTTTCTCGTATCCATTTTTCTTTACGATTCAAAAGCAACTGATCCTTTGTATTCCTTCACACTTTATTTTTCGCTTTCTTAAGCAAATGATTTGAAGTTATTTGCCAGTCAGATAATAAATTAACGTTGTTTGATAAGCAAAGCAAAAATAAAGATAAAAATAAAACGACCTAGAATATACATTTCAGAAATTCTCGTGAAACAATTACAAAAACTTAGTCCGAAGAATGCTCAGAAATGCTAAGATCAAAATTAAATATAAAGTAGATGCGCGCTCTCATACAAAATCAAATGCAAAACACGGCACCACCGCGTCAATTATCAAATTATACATGCCTATACAGATATTGTACCGTTTAAACTATGTGCAAATTATGGTAAATCATTTACTCTCTCATATTAATTTATTTACTCTCACTTAGAAAATCTGCGAGATCGATTGGAGACTGAGACAGAAACTGTGAAATGCTTAATTCTGGCGTGATTCTGTCGTAGTTTTGACGATGCCGTTTTTTGAGCGGCGTTCATGTTTCTGTCACTATATATGATTAAAACAGAAACGAGATAGAAATAGATTGTATTCTTAATCTGGTTTTCTCTTGTTGCAGATTCCTCGCGATCTGGTGGCCTCTCAAGTGTCAGATCACTAAGCGGAGGGCCCGCATGATGATCGCCTTCATCTGGTTCTTTGCCATCGTCGTCACCACCCCGTGGGTATACTTCTTTGACCTAGTCGTGGTCTTTGAAGAGAATCCTAGCGTGCGACTCTGCTTGGACGTCTGGCCAAACCCTCTCAGCGAAATCCTCTACTTCGTCGTTGGTAACCTCATCTTCTGCTACATCCTCCCAATGGTCCTCATCACTATGTGCTACATCCTCATTTGGATCAAGGTTTGGAGGAGATCAATACCTACAGACACCCAGGACGCCCAAATGGAAAGGATGCAACAGAAGTCCAAGGTTAAGGTCGTGAAGATGCTTGTTGCTGTTGTCATCTTGTTCGTCCTTTCGTGGTTCCCATTATATCTCATCTTTGCAAGAATAAAGTTGGGAGGCCCTATCCAAAAATGGGAAGAAGACATATTCCCGGTGGTGACGCCGTTAGCTCAATGGCTTGGTGCGTCAAACTCCTGCATCAACCCTATCCTGTACGCGTTCTTCAACAAGAAATATAGGAAGGGCTTCGTCGCCATTATAAAGAGTAGAAAATGTTGTGGAAGGTTGCGATATTACGAGACTATTGCATTACAGTCGTCTAGCACATCGACAAGGAAATCCTGGCATTATAACAATAACAACCATGCTTCGATCACGCGTCGCTCTCCTCCAATGGACAAGAACGCTGTATCTTTCATATTCAACCACACTGGAGTCTAAGAGACTGGTGGTTCAAGCTGGTTTGAACTAGTTTCTGTGCGGCCTGTGATTGGCTGTCTCGGGCGTCACTCGGCGCAAGCGCAGCCGGCAGACGTGACTCAGCATATCGACACACGACAATTTATACTAAGCTACTTGTACGTTTTTCAGTTTGACAGTTTGATGTTGTCTCGTGCAAAGTTAACTGTTCTACAATATAATATATCCATCCAGCTACCTTGCAACACCGTATTGTATTATTAGAGTAAATGTTTGGTGTTATTGTAATAGGACAATGTCGACTATAACTTTTGTTGTTTTTTTATTTGTAAATTCGGTGTTGCCAGTTAGCAAGGAAAACATTTTAACCAATAAAATACTA
Source organism: Teleiodes luculella (assembly GCA_948473455.1). NCBI lineage: Eukaryota > Metazoa > Arthropoda > Insecta > Lepidoptera > Gelechiidae > Teleiodes > Teleiodes luculella. The sequence goes on along the minus strand of OX419592.1, from coordinate 15,103,879 downwards.
AGATAAGTGAACATAATCAATGGGTGTTTTAGAGCTGTAACTTTTATACGTAAGTCGGTTATAATGTTGTAAGAAAATTTTATTTTTTCACCGAACGAAATATTTGATAGCGGAGCGAAGCGCACATGGAGCACAAACATATTTTGTATGAAAGAACTCAGTTTCATTAAGGTATTAATTTTATTATAAGAGAATTACTTTTTTATTTATTTTAATATTTATTATATAATATTTCAAATATTAGACGACGACAGTAAAATTATTTATTTTGAACTTTTTAATTAATAAATATTTTTTGAAAAAATCACAAAGAAGAATAAAAAATACAAAAGCACTAAGTAACAGAAAATACGAGATAATTACAGTACAAATAAAATATTAATAGAGTAATAGATAAGCTTTTTAAAATTTTATTATCATATTGATACTAAAATGATGTTTCCACAAATATAAATAGGTAAATACGTTATCAAGCAATAATAAAAATATCTCTGATTATTAGAAATTAATATCGTAAATTATATTATGCTGTTACGTTTCAAAATAAATGTATAATATTATGTCCCGAAAAACCAATCAAATGAGATATAACTATTTTCGCCAACGCCTTTGTTCTTCATCTCAAAAAAAAAACAATACGAAACATAAATTATTTAAGTTTACAAAATCGTAAGCAAAATAATATTTTGTTATTTTTTTATGTCATAAATCTATAAATAACACATCTATTAACTAATTTCTTTACTTTAGCAAAATTTTTCACGTTGTTTTAAAAATGTTAATTTCTGATAATGTATTATTCACTTTCTTGAAACCTTCGGATCATAAGCTGTCGTAGCTCCTTAGACTTCTTACATACATTATTTTGCCAAAATATATATTAGAATAACCATATAATAAGTATTAGAGTATTTTAATAATAAATTGTCAAAAGACGACTGGGAATGTAATTTTAAAAAGCCTAGTGGTACAAAGATTAAATTAAATGCCAATACTACTCATTTCAAATATGATAACAATTCAAAAATAGATGTTTTTAAATAAAATACTTTGAACGATATGTATGTACAATTTTGCAATATTGTCCTATTGATATTTTGGCCTCCTTTTTTATTTTCGATTTTAATAATGTTTACTAGCTCGCCTGGGGACTAGTTAACTTCTCCAAAAGAAAGTTTTTCCGAAAACGAACAAAATATATTTTGTTCTCCACACAAACTATTTAATTAAATTGACATGTTTGCAGGGCAGATATTCATTCTTTGTTTCCGAAAATAGATTATCTAGGAAAGTAGCTGAAAACGGTTGACTGAATAAATATTTTCAGTTTTGTTAAGCTGTCACTTTACATCCTGTATTTTAATCGCTTTTGTCAAAGCTGCACGAAAATAAAGTTTTGAGCACATTAAGAATACTGAAAAATTTAAATTATTGATTTCCAATCGTCATTTGACATCGTAGCCTGCTGGACAGGCTAAGAGCCGCTTACAAAGCACAAAATAATAAATTTTAATGTAAAATAAATGTTATTTTAATTGATTTTCTTTTTGTGAAATATGTAAATTAAAAGCGATATATTTTTGAACGCTTGAAATAAATGCGTATTAATAACTACGTATTTAATAAAAAATAACCATAATCACTAATTTCATGCACTATAATCTATCGTAGAAACGACTAATTATATTCACTTGTACGATAAATTATTCTAAAGCAATTCATTATTTATATTAATCATCATTATAAAATACAAAAATTAAAACTTAAATCTCCCCAAAAATATCAAACAATTTGTTTGAAGTAGTTTTTATTTATATTTATATATATTTATTTATGCATCTATTTATACAGAATAAAAAACATGTAGAGTTAAAACCCCGTAAGTAGCTTTCATTGCATTTTTAGAAAAGTCAAATATAGTTTTTATGCACTTGCCATGTAGGTACTTAGTTACTTTTAATTTGTTTTCGTGTTTTAGCTTGTATATTAAGATATATACAAAATTTTATTTTTTTAATTTATATCATTGCGGAGTTTAGTGCCAATGCCAAACCCTGATCCACGTCAACAATGAGAATTAAATATCTAAGCATATGTTTTAGTAATGTAATATTTTTGACAGCTGCTCATTATGTCTTCTGAAAAATATTTTAATGTTGATCCCTTTACTTCTGAACATTTGAAATTATAAAATATTTAAAACTTTAAGAAAACTGATTAATCAATTGTCAAACAATGTTACTGAATTAAAATATTGGCACAGGATCGTTGTGAGTGAATGAATGAGCTATCAACGGACATAGTCGAAGGCTGCAAGACTGAACAAGTCTCCTTCTGAAGGAATGTGTGATAAACAAAGGAATGGATTCTGAATTCAGCTATTTTTATATACTTATGCAAGTCTTCACTAAATAAGTGACTCAAAGTGATAAGTGAAACAAAATAGAGACTTTAAAACCTACCTATCAATTTCTCATACACATTTATGTATGATTTTGTTCAATATATTTTTTTGTATTATGTTTTAAATCAATTATATTATAATAATCAAATAAAAAGTACGCAGAGAGAGAGATCCGTAACATTCTCAAATTATCTTTCGTCTGTGGAGAAGAAATTCTACCCACTAAATTAAATATTGTGATTGACTCATATGTAAATTATTTGAGTTACTTTATTAGTGAAGACTCTTTGGCTTAACCTTTGAAAGGAAGCTTATCGCATTAGCAAAACATCAACATGATGTAAATTTAATAAAAGCGAGTCTTATTTAAATGTGTTGTGACTTTTGTAAAGACATGCTATTTCACTAAGATCTTTTTTTAAATAAAATTGGAAATCGTACAAAAAAATCATTAATGATAATAATATTAACGTCAAAATGTTTGTTAAATAAACGTCTAAAATTTCTTGAATTATACTTGTTTACGTGTGAATAAAATGCGGAAACATGTTTTTATTTCATTACTTAAATATAAAAGTATTTTTTAACCATCAACATTCGTTACTACTTCATCTGAATTTCAATAATTTTACTTTAAAAAATTGAATATTATGTGTTAACGTAGACAAAATTTAAGATCGATGACATTATATAAATTTTGTTTCAATGTAAGCTTATAAGTTTGTAAAAGCGTTACGAACAATCAAAGTTGATAATTATTATTTTGTAGGTGTAAGATCTATAATATTATTTTGTCTTAGTAAATTGTAAACTTGTCATTCGTAAAATTATACATTTTGTAAATATTTGTATTTGAGGTAGAACAATAAATAGTGTTTTTGTCGTTAATTTGTTTTAACATGCAATGACGTTGACATTTAATGTCCATTCAAGATTATGTATGATTTTGTTCAATATATTTTTTTGTATTATGTTTTAAATCAATTATATTATAATAATCAAATAAAAAGTACGCAGAGAGAGAGAGATCCGTAACATTCTCAAATTATCTTTCGTCTGTGGAGAAGAAATTCTACCCACTAAATTAAATATTGTGATTGACTCATATGTAAATTATTTGAGTTACTTTATTAGTGAAGACTCTTTGGCTTAACCTTTGAAAGGAAGCTTATCGCATTAGCAAAACATCAACATGATGTAAATTTAATAAAAGCGAGTCTTATTTAAATGTGTTGTGACTTTTGTAAAGACATGCTATTTCACTAAGATCTTTTTTTAAATAAAATTGGAAATCGTACAAAAAAATCATTAATGATAATAATATTAACGTCAAAATGTTTGTTAAATAAACGTCTAAAATTTCTTGAATTATACTTGTTTACGTGTGAATAAAATGCGGAAACATGTTTTTATTTCATTACTTAAATATAAAAGTATTTTTTAACCATCAACATTCGTTACTACTTCATCTGAATTTCAATAATTTTACTTTAAAAAATTGAATATTATGTGTTAACGTAGACAAAATTTAAGATCGATGACATTATATAAATTTTGTTTCAATGTAAGCTTATAAGTTTGTAAAAGCGTTACGAACAATCAAAGTTGATAATTATTATTTTGTAGGTGTAAGATCTATAATATTATTTTGTCTTAGTAAATTGTAAACTTGTCATTCGTAAAATTATACATTTTGTAAATATTTGTATTTGAGGTAGAACAATAAATAGTGTTTTTGTCGTTAATTTGTTTTAACATGCAATGACGTTGACATTTAATGTCCATTCAAGATCTTGAGGTAGGCAGAACTCTATACGTTAAACCTGTTAAAAAAATTATAGTTTTAAATTTAATTCACTTTAAGCTAAACAATATTAGACTAAACGCAGGCACATGTCCAATGTAAGCTAACAAAACTATAGAGATGCTTTTGTTTTGCTGCACTATTATCAATTTACAAAATACATCGAGAACATTTTTTCTTAACATCGCATTATTCTTACCATTTCTGTAAATCATAATCTGTGGTACATGAACAGTTTTACTAATTTTTTTTTTCTTTTCAAAGTCCTATTAGATTTGATATTAAATCAAATCTAATCATTTGTACACCATTATATTTTTTTTATAAAATTGGAGCGATTGATTGTTTTTTTTTTATATATTTTGGTTTCTTATTTTCCTTTATTGCTCGGTAGTCAAAATCTGAATGGATATTAAATCATCGCATTGTAGAAGCATTCGTGTATAATATAGCTGTTTTAATTTGCCGTGTTTGATGTTCTAGAATAAATGATGTTTATAATTATAAATTTAATGGTAATGAGACCTGATTTCATGAATGTTAATAAATTGAAAAACATATAATAATGTATAAATTTACTCTTCGTAATATAATGTCTAAAAGTTTAAGTACAGGGCACGATAACATGTTTTTAGTAAATGCAGTACTTGACAGTATTCTTGACGACAAATTGTAATTTTACGGAGGCGGATCAGAGCAATTATGTCTCGAAGCCACTAGATTATAGAAGAAAAATCTAACTGTAACTAATAAATTTAAAAGAATATATTACAGAGTTTGAAGGTTAATAATGTCAAAAATATTACAAAGTAAGTATTGTTACTTTAATCGCAAATAGTCTAATTTTTCCTAATCCTATCAATGCCCTGTACAAAAATAATGTTCATGTTACCGGCAATGCGACAATTACTCGTAGATCCTTGTGTAACATACCTAATATAATATAATAAGATACTGCGGCTTGTACGAGTAGCATAGTAGCGCCTTTCGTATAAAAAATGCATACAAACACAATTTTTGTAAATTCACGAAGGGAATATTAAGATAAATAAACAGAACACAGAAAGAAAGAAGCTGTTTCTGAAAAACAGAATAGGGGCCTGAAAATGCGGCGAAATGGTTCCAGTAAAGATGGTACGGCAGTGTTGCTTCGCGCTCGACTTGGCGGGGGCACTCCCGTGCCCCCAGATTTAAGTAATTGTGAAAAGCAAAATGGATTTTATTGAAACAAATTAACATACATAAGCTTATAAATTTACGCCTTGAAGCAATCAAAACTGCAATAAATGTAATTTTTATACGAATGAACCCTCTGGTTGTTTGTGATCTCTGTAAAAATTGTACTATACATTTATATGAACAAATGAATAATAATAGTAGTCCGATGTTTTAAGCAATGTTAGGTGATTGTTAGGAATTAAAACAGTAAGTTATAGTGAGCTTTTTAGGTGATGGATGATTTATTTATGAGATACAAGAATTACTCAGTTATAAAAATATTTTTTACCTATGCTGATTTTTTTAATGTCTAATGTTATATACACATATTTTTAATAATATAAGACTTAATTTTTTTATAAAATAATGTTTAAAATTTTCTCTTTATAAACAAATTATTTATAACCTAAAAACTGTTTTTTTTTTAATATAAAACTAGCAATAATATGCAATGTGTTTAGTAACTGTCTTGAACAACAGAGTTCTTGTATCGACTAGATCTCATACTTAAACCATCTAAATATACATGCAATAATAAACCGAAAATAAGTAAAGCAATCCAATTTTCCACAGGATCTTCAAATGTTAACAAAAAGCAATTTTGCTATAAATAACAGATATAAATGACAATGTCTTATGTCTAAACTATACTGTAACATATCAAAGAGCCTGTTTCGACTTTCTAACAATGGACTTTTCTATAACAGATGAAAGTAGATTTTTTTTCTGAACAATTATTGCTTGTGTAGAGTACAAAATAAAACCTAATTCTTACCTGTGGATATAAATTATTTTATTGTGCATGAAGGTAGTTAATTCTTTTTTATTATATATTTTTTAATTTAAGTAAACATTTTTTAAATCAGATTTTAAGTAGGTATATAAACAGAGGAAGCAAAAAACCCGAAATATAAAAAAAATAAGAGAAATAGCCCTCAGTAAACTGTTTTATGTTCTTATATTCGTCGAATAATTGAGTATTTTTATTTTCAAACAAACAACCTAATAAAAATATGTTTAATATATTTATCAACCTTGTATCCTAGTAACGTGTGAAGTAGCAGAACATATAATAATAAGTTGCAGTAACTTACACCTACCTAACGATGCATTCACTATTGTATTTATTAAATTAAATAAAAATTATTGTAAAAAATATTTATTTTATTCACGCGTTCCCATATTTATTAATATGTACAATTACTAATCAAAATTAATTTATTATTGGCTTTAAGTTGTTAGAATTTTACAACAAGGAAGTGTCCTAAATAAATCAAATTAGTCCGTCAGTTAGATTACAAAAAAATAATGTAGGTACACGAATTTTTTTTGTCTGGCAAACGAAAAATGCCTACGATACAGCACTTTGAAATTTCCAGTGACGACACGCCGCCATACAAAGTGTACGGAAAAAGTGACGTCATAGCACTCTTCTCCTACATTTTGATGTTTTATATCTTCGTAAAATTTTAAAAAAATTACGTGTTCATTTTTTTCGTTAATCTAACTGACGGACTAATCAGAATCGATTTCTTTTTTCCTGGACACTTCTTTATTAACTAAACAAAAATAGTTACGAATTCTGATGTTTTTATTACCATTATAATCATTCTTATTGATCGATATCTTCAACCCACGAACTTGCCCCTATTCTGTATTTATTAAGACTATAACAATGTAGTTATCTACTCGTAATTCACAGAAGATTAAAGGTAATAGTACTAACTAATTGATCTTATCATTATCACATCACCGATAGTTTTGTCAAGACTCTACTAAGACAGGCCACAAACTAACAAAAATAACCTGAAAAATTCAATGACTAGCTCATCAAAAAGCGTAGAATATTCTTAGATAATCATATCAAAATATAGATTTTTCGTCATCTGAGTAAATACATATAGGATATGGGATTCTACATAAATCCAACATTATCAGCTTTAACAATATCCAAACACAAGGTAAATAGTACCGCAACCAAGAAAATGTTCGCCGTGGGCAGGATCGAATCCGCAACTCTTTGTTTTGAGATCACGCATCTACAAAATAAAATATTCGTTGAGATTATTAAAAAAATCAGCATTTCCGAAATTACTTTGTACAGTAGCCAGCACATGCGGCTGGATACATTGAATTTGAGCCGTTATTTTGTTACTGGCACTGTACGTTTATACGACGACGCTGCTGTTACGGCGAAGGAAAACATCGTTAGAAGCACACACACGTGAGCACACAACTACATATAAAACAATAGTTTGTGTGTGTGTTATATAACCAAACTGCACTGACCATCGCCATCGTGCCATATAAAGGCCTGTTCACCCTGCTGAATTCAAGGAGGCTTGAGCTTCATGGCCACATGCTACGCTGCTGTTTTTTTTTTTAATAATATGTATTTTCTTTTTCATCCTCCTGTTACGTCATTCACTAAAGAAAGGGAACGAAAATGGTATGGGTAGAATGGCAGCGTTAATCTCCAGTTATCTACAAGTGAATAGAATAATAAATAAGTTGGTCCAAAGCGAAGATGATTGAGATAGTACCAGCCCGATGACGCAATCACTTCTTACTAGGTGCAGGGGTCACGAACATTAATGAAATAGGACAGAATTTTAAAATTACCTACTGGATGAAAGCCAGTAGGAGTTTTCATAACGGCTTCCCAGAGTGTGTAAGTGGTGAGATACAGGGAAATCAAACTAAGATATAAAAATATCTGTGGTAAGGGACCATTATCATTGGTAGTGCTAAGAAAAACTGCTATCAATTATTTAAAAAACTTCTATCTGTAGTATTTTAATAATATTATACAAATAAAATGTATATTGTAATATAGCATGTATGTGGGTATATGTTGTGATTTTAGTCTACGCACGGTTACTATATATTGAGCGAAATCCTTAGTGGACGCAACTCAGTTGGTACCGTGTCACGTATGCTTAAATATATTAAATCTTTGACTTGACGACCTAAATCAGAATGAAAACAAAATAAACAAAAAAAGATGTGCCACCTCTGTTCTTGAGAAAAGGGTGAATAACGCCTCTGATAGTGAGTAGATAAATGTAGCTTACAGTAAATGTTGGGGTACCCTGAATAAAGGATTTTGGTATGGCGTCAAAGGCACTTTTCGAGGATCGGAAAAACAAGCCTGGAGACTAATAAAGTACTGACTCTAGAAATGTAAAGTAGCGCTTTTTTAGATAGGAAAAAACTAGAAGTTACAGTTGAGTTTGGACCTTATTATGGTAGGTATTTGACTTTGAAGCTATTATATCATTTTCTTCGTTAATATGTCATGTAGGGTGGCATTTGACGAAATTCTTAAGCTAGAATACGCACGAAATATTTCTTTTCGATTTTCGTCCTATGTAAATAACTTACAATAATCATTATACTTATACTTAATTTTTATTTCGGACCAAAGGACCTCCATCCATAGTTTTAGTAAACAGAACAAAAAACTAACATAAATTTACAATAATGAGATAAGAAAATATCACTAGCGCCTGTTATGAATTAAATAGCAAAACACTAGTGCGTTGTCAAGTGCGCTCATTGTTAATAATGAGGCGTATCGTATCGCTACAGTATCGGGTGACGCGATGAATGGAGCAGTGTCAATGTCAAGGATCGCTATTGTAGTTGTCCTGCATTGTTGTCAGCTCAAAAATGAGCCAGACTATCATAATATAAAGGCAAAGAGTATTGAACAGTATAGACTCGAAACATTATAAAAAAAATCATAATTATTTTATTGATAATTGAAATCGGTTCAGTAGTTTTGGAGTTTATTCTTTACAAACATACACACACAAAAATACAAATCTTTCCTCTTTATAATAATAGTATGACTAGCTTTCCGCCGCGGATCGGAAGCGGAAGAAATGGCAGCCGAATTATTCTTAGCACATATTAAGTTTGTTCTATTTTTACTTTTAAAAGGATTTAGATAATTTGGAATACGCACACATAGTTTGTTTGTACTCTAAAATTTATAATGCTTAGACAATTTATATCACTACATAGTATAAAACAAAGTCGCTTTCTCTGTCCCTATGTCCCTCCCTATGTCCCTTTGTACGCTTAAATCTTTAAAACTACGCAACGGATTTTGATGCGGTTTTTTTTAATAGATAGAGTGATTCAAGAGGAAGGTTTATATGTATAATACATGCATAATATACTTAAGGATAACCCACAATAAGCATTTTCCCGTGCAGAGCCGGGGCGGGTCGCTAGTATTTTATAAAGGGCGGATAAAATATTTATAAGTTGAAAAATAATTTACCAATATAGAAACCGTATAAAACCGCAAATCCATATCACTACCACGCAGGGAATGTGATACGTGAAACCGAATCTATTAAAAGTTTGAAACTAGATCCACAACGCAATACAAGCGACCTTTCTGCGGACAAATCCTGAATGACCTTTCCTCTCCAGATACCTGCACGGGATCAACTTTAAGTGTTAATTTAGTTACTATAGTCGCCCACGTTCGATCCACATTAAATTACTTACTGAAAGTACAAAAGGATCAGGAGTGTAGTGGGTCGAACCGCCTAGATGTCGTTTAGACAAAGACATAGACATAGACATAACAACAAAACACTACCGTGTTTAAGAAAACACTACCTCAAATCCTACATGTATGTAAAACTAGCTTTCCGCTGGGCCTCAGCCGCGTTAAAAGTTTTTCCCGTGGGAATGAGGCATTTTTCTGCGGTAAAAAGTAGCCTATGTTACTCAAGGTGAATGTAGCTTTCTAATGGTAAAATAATTTTTGAAATCGTCTCAGTAGTTTTTGAGTTTAAGTATTCATTATTACAAACATACACACACACACAAATATACAAATCTTTCCTCTGTATAATTAACTGAGAAATCAAAATTTAAATTTTTGAAAAGCCAGGGGATGTTATTGAGGCTAGTGCCAATTTGTAATATAATAATAGAAAAAAAAGCAGCGCGGTAGCAGGTTAGGATAAGATAAGGACCCCAATTCATAAACGTGACAGTTGTAAATTACAATAAAAATTTGTAGTTTATTGCGAGGCTCTAATTTAGCATCCATAATTATGCTTTTCTTGTTGTCGGTACCTATACCGAATCGTTGACCAAATGTCAAGTATATGAAATGGCGCGCTGATATGCCGGCAGATCCAAGTCAGTTTTGTATGCGTTTCTCACTGCTGCTCCTATTTTGTCTGGCTAGAAATCATTCAAATGTTACAATTTCATAGTGTCCCACACTGAAATCAAATCGTTAATAAAACTCAAATTATTAAACCGTTCTAAGTAAGTATTTCCAAAAATACTTTTCCCGGAAACGATAAAAACTTCTCCATAGAACTTAGCCTTTGAAGAAAGTGTCCGATCAATAATTCATTTTATATGGAAGAGTCAAATCTTATGTTCGTGTCCGATTTCCTTGGAAAAGTTGCTCAATTAAATCCCTTACCTAAGCATGTCCTTTAAGTATTTCCTAAGCCGTTACTTGTATAGGAACTTGTATTTTCATACAATGCCATCGAATACCTATTGATCAAAGTTCTTTACAAACTAGACACGCTAAGTACTCATATTTCTTTGCGTATTCTAGTCGAGTTAATCGATTGGAAGAGAATGATAGATGACAATAATACCCTCTTTTCATTCATTCTTTGTGCCTACGACCGACTTTCTGTGTGTCATAAACGGCGGATTGTATGTGAACTACTTTTAACCTTTAATAGGTTTCTTTTGACCAATTAAATCGACGCTCATCGCAGATCATGTGCCCTGAAAGTTTGTAAAGATGGATAGATGCACGGAATATGATGTATGAATGGATGCTTGATACTCTTTCACACATAAAATACTGAATGGATTTTAATGCAACTTTACAATAAAATATCTTATACATGAGTATAACACATTGCTACCTTATATCGCGAGAAAATCGCGCCCTTTTTTTTAACATATAGAGACTCATGTAAGTAAAAATGCTGGTCCTTGACAAATAAATTAGAATGATTGAATCAAAATCAAATTAAAATAATAAAGTAGTGTAGGGCGCCCTGGGGCTAGGTGGAGCAACGATATACACAAACGTATCATCTGTATAAAAAAAAAAACAATTTGAGCTAACAATTTTTCTTATGGGAATGAGGGGTTTTCCCGCGGTATGATGGAGCCTATGTGTTAATCTGATTCATTAGCATTGGTACTGATATGTTTCATTAAAATCCATTCAGTAGTTTTTGCGTGAAAGAGTAACAAACATACATCCATCCCCACAAACTTTCGCGTTTATAATATTATTAGGATTGTAATGTAGTACCTACTTAGTTTTACAATATCCCTGCCGCAGTGTTTATAAGCGACATAACACAAGAAAGAAATGGTCGCCCGCATTGATAAGTACGTCATCATCATCATTTCAGCCAGTAGACGTCCACTGCTGGACAAAGGCCTCCCCCAAAGAAAGATCTCCACAACGATCGTCCCGCGCGGGATAAGTACGTAATTTCAATAAAATGTGTGTTCCAATATGTTCCTACATGCTCCTTGTTCCAAAAAATCATCCTGAAGGAACTCCCAGAGCCCTTTCCTGATTGGAAGCTTTTCTCGCAATTTGCAGAGGTGAAGGAACTCGCGAGAATTGACAGAAATTGTAATGTCCTACGGCAGTAAGCAAAGGATTGCTATACAATTTGGTAAGCTCGAGTTTCTGGGCGTCAAATATCGGCCGACCAATAAGTGAATGTTCATTTGCATATGAAATTATTCAAAATTTGTTGACCTGATTCATTCATCATTGTAAGTCTTTTTCAGTGGGCTGGAATTGCTGGAAGGTCATCGGACCAACCCCATTAACCCTGGTCAGGATACAAACCGTGGATAGTCTCACGAAGTGATATTTTTTCGCCAAGTGCCCGCCAGGATTCAAACCCGATATCTCCGTAATGGGTGGCTCTGACTGTCATATTTATCTACTAGCTGCCCCACCCGCGGCTACGCTCGCGTTGGTTTTCGACTTTTCCCTGTACCATTTAAATCTCTGTAATAAAATTTAATTAAAACTTTTTGCCCACTCTACCATTTTTGCCGTGGGAATAAAGTTTTTTCCCCCGGTCAAAGGTAGCCTTTATCCATGCCCAAAATCTTTTATACCCCTGAACCAAGTTTCATCGAATAATAATAGGAATAAGGTATTTTCCCGCGGTAAGAATTAGTTTATATTCTACTCTTAGGTTAAATATATCTCTGTACCAAGCTTTATCAAAACTTTTCATCTGTACTACTATTTTTCCCTTGGGAAAAAGGATTTTCCCGCGGTAAAAGGTGACCTTTATACATCCCCAGGGTCTATTTTATCTCTGTACCAAGTTTCGTCAAAAACATTCACTCGCGCTGCCATTTTTCCCGTAGGTATGAGGAGTTTTCCCGAGGTAAAAGGTAGCTTATATGCATCTCATATGTTATATGCAGGTCTATTCTATCATACCCCAAGCTCAGATTGGTGATACCAAGTTTCATCAAGTGTTCGCCCCACGGCTCTACCCGCGCTTACAGTAATTCCCGTGGGAATGAGGTGTTTTCCCGAGGTAAAAAGTAGCCTATGTCTGTCCCCAAGGTCTATTCTATCTCTATACCAAGTTTCATCAAAATCGGTTCAGCGGTTTTGGCGTGAAAGCGTAACGGACAGACAGACAGACAGAGTTACTTTCACATTTATAATATTATTAAGTAGAGATACTAATATTATAAGGGGGAAAGATTTTATTCTTTGTTTGCTTTGAATAGGCTCCGAAACTACTGAACAGATTTAAATTAAACTTAATATAAACATAGAATAGACCTTGAGGAGCAACATAAGCTACCTTTTACCGCGGGAAAATACCATATTCCAACGGGAAAATCTTCAGACTCGCGGATTGGAAAGCTAGTGTAAGTATAAAAACGGTTTCACAAAGACTGTACTTTCATGACAGATAATACAAAGGTAGAGAATTATATTATAAACTCGTGGAACTTTCTGATTGGTCAGTATTATGGAAATGGTAACATTTCTATTGTGTCATTTTCAATAGCGCCTATGCCTATTATGTTCAGGGTCCGATATCAATTACATGCTGCTTTGTCAATAACAAAGAAGTTATGCACTTACGATTATAATGCTAAGTTATCTCTCCAAAAGAATTAATTAGAAAAGAATTACTCTGGGGGCGCCACGTGTATATTTTCACGACTATGGCAACCATTTCTCTTATAAAATTAGTTCCATTGAAATTCCGCAATTTGGCAAGGTTTTTTATTTCTCTGGTCGAGCTTTAATTGCTCAGATCATTAATTATCTTATTTTATTTTATTAGATCACCAACAGAGTTTAAATTGCTACTACATAAAAAACAAAGCTTAAGGTCTAACTAAAAGCTATGCTAATTACAGGCAACAATGGCATGCACCAGATGATATAGGTTACAAACAAGATATATTTTTTATTTGTTTATATTTCCTGAAAATGTGTACCTACTTTTATAATCTCAGTGAGCCTTTACTTACATTAATCTTCATTTTTTTGTAACGAATCTCTTTGTTTGTTTACTGGCTGAGTTGATAAGTTAATGTTGGCATATTATAGGTCGGTTATATAAAAAACGTGTTAAATCTGCAACAGCAACCACTGGCAAGCCACGTGGTTTTTTCGCCAAGCAGGACACGTGTTTTGGTTCTTACCATGAAGGAAGAAAAAAATTTTACGCGCCCAGTATTTTTTTCTTTCCTTCATGGTTCTTACTGTAAAATTATGTAAACAAATGACATTAGAATTTGGAATGTGGCCAAATCACGAAGCTATGATCATTATACTCCGTTATATAAAAAACTATATAATTTTCCTTGATAGGTATAATTTATCTATGCAAAAAAATATATTTTTACTATTTACACTCGTTTCCTTTTTGTTTCTTTGTTTAAAGCTTTAGTACCGAAACCTACAATACAATAAAGTCCTATTATGACAATTTCATTAGTTTACTGGATTAAGTATATTTCAATTAATTCGAACTACATTGATGTGTTTCGGTCGCATTTAAAAATATAAAATCAATAGTGCACTAGCAATGACTGGCAGTTAGACGGCGTAGTAATTTTGAGAATTGAGTCCTTAACTTGCTAATCGTAGAAATAATAAAACTTCTTTTTATAAATTTTCAAAACTATTTTCCTCATTGTCACTGTGTAACTAAGGTCTAAGCTCCATGTATTTTGTATAGAAAATTGTAGGGAATAGGAAAACGTAACGTCACATATACATTAATTTCCAAAAATTTTTGTTTACTAACGAGAGGTTAAGCAAAATTGACGTATCATCATATTTATCTTTGGGGGAGGTTTATTTCCAGCAGCGGACGTCTACAGGACAAAAAAGATAATAAAAATAATAATAATAACACTTTATTACACAAAACATCATGAACATAAAAAACAACGCTGGATAACGCTGGATTTTTCTTTTTTGTTTTTGGCACGTGTTATATGTTCCTAATTAGATCCAATCAGGACTCAGGTTACATAAACAAGTATTTGTAATTGAGAATCGTGTTTGTAGCGACGACGCGACGACGACGCCTTGTCATATTAATTAGCACGATCACGTTTGGAATCACGAGGAATCGACATCTGTTCCGTGAAACTAATTTCCAACAAATAAATAGATTGGTACTTTTATTACTAAAAATTGTAGTAGCAGTTTTATTATTCCCGGAAATTTTTGAAGCACTTAGCGTACCATTTTGCACGGTAATAATTAACATTTTATACCTATATAGTAGCAGAATTACGCAAAATTAATTTAAAGTTTAATAAGTTTATATACTTTTCAAAACAAGATTTTAGGAACTATTTTTTGCACCGACTTTTCGTATACTTAACTAACACGCGGCTGACCTAAGTTAAGTAACGCTGGTCTACGTCCTTCATTAGTAATGGACAGAATGCAAATTGTGTTGCAAAAAAAGAGAATATTGTTGCTTTTAACATTAGGAATTACGTACAAATATCAGAGAAGTTACCTCGAATACATTACATGCGCCAACATGGCGGCAGCGGGAGGCGGGCAGGATGCTCGGCGAGAAGAAAAACAAAAGACGCCAATTAACGCCATAAAAATTAGAAACCGCGACCTCCAATTGCAATGACACGGGTGCGGTATGCGGTTGTCCTTTCTATGTACGCTAGTATAGTAGTAGTTCAATGGCGTTTAAATAATTATGTAAATAACAATAAATTTATTGTGTCTAACTGAAATTGGCGATATCAAGATATCAGCGAATTGCCTTGTTCATTACGTCTTCTTATTTACTGAATGGTTAGTAATATGTCATTTTGCTAAACATAAGTGAACGCTGCTGCCTGAAATAACGCACAAAATTTCAAGGAACAGGTTTGTTTTTTATCTATACTTCTATACTAATTGTTTTTTTGTTTGCATTGGCGCAATAGGCTCCGTAACTACTAAACTGATTCCAATATTTATTTCTCTGTTGAGAAGCTACATGAGCCTTAAGTAACATAGGCTAATATTTCATTTACAAAAAAAATAGGTTCCTTACTAAATTTTCATTATTATGTAATCCAGGGTGTAAAAAATGTACCTTAAATATTCCTAATATGTAACTGAATAGGATCCGAAACTATTAAACCAATTTCGATAGAACATAGGCTATATTTTACCGCGGAAAAAATCATCATTCTCACGGGAAAAACTGTCAACGCGGGCGAAGCCGCAGCGGAAAGCTAGTGTATTAATAAATTTC
This sequence comes from Teleiodes luculella, assembly GCA_948473455.1. Lineage (NCBI taxonomy): Eukaryota > Metazoa > Arthropoda > Insecta > Lepidoptera > Gelechiidae > Teleiodes > Teleiodes luculella. Next base: position 15,087,648 of record OX419592.1, on the reverse strand, counting down.
TTGTTTCAACAACCGCATTCCCCAATCCACCTATCAAGCGTGGAGTTATGGCAACACTTCCCTTCCTAGTTAAAGGCCTTAGTCTAGCATTAGTCTGTAGTAGGCTGTAGTATTGGTTTACGGTGTATCCTACATTTCCTAACCGGGCAAAAGTCCTTCGGCGCGGCGGCGCGGTGTTGCATAACACAGCCTTGCACTGGTGACCCAAATACCGGTTCACGGCCGATGCACCCAGGAATTTGCACACCAGCAGGCCTCAAACTGCACTGCTCAAAGGTGTCTACGGATTAAGTACATTTTAGAGTATTATATTTGTGTGAGCTTTTCAAATAAATCTCGTCTCGGCCGGATACAAATCGTACTCGATTTTTGAAATACTTAAGATTTGTCAGAAAGTTTATATACCTAATGAGGAAAAAATAATTTGGTATTTTAAATTTTAAAAGAAACATCTGTTACCGTATATTGTGTAAACTCTAAAGCACTCAGTAATAAGCTTTAAAGAATTTCGTTAGGCTTGTTCGTGCGGATGCTTGGTGGTACGATTGGTGGTTGCACCTGTATGGCCCGGATAGCCAAGGATATACGGATTCAACTCCCTGCTCAAGCTCAATAATTTTCATTTTTCGCTTCGATTTCATATGGACTCCTTAGGCACCGTGGTTGGTTGTTCAAAGTTGGCTTTCGTCTGTGGAGTAGAACGACCAGAAGAAACCCCACATCTTGTCTTATCTGAAGAGGTTCGGAGCTGTCATCCTTTATTTAAAATACTACCCAACCGAGGCGTTCTAGCCACCCTGAAGTCAAAGCGAAGAATTGTCGACCCTTTTCGACCACGTCAGTTCGTGCGGTCTATATAAATTTATTATTTTATTTATAGTTGTTGATCCTCTGCTCAGAGCTGGACTGTAATTTTTCAAAAGTAACTCTAGTAAGTATCTAATAAATTCCACCTGTGTAAGTATCAAAAACAAAGATGCGAATTTGTGTGCCAAACACAGACACAAAAGTCGGGGCCTTATATAAATCCAGCGGTGGAGTGGCTATAAGTTAATAGAGTTAACATAATACTATTTGTACAAAAAAAATATGAGTACATTGTTATCATCGTCATCATTACAGCCAGTAGACGTCCACTGCGTACATCGTTATGATTTTTAATAAAATATTATCTCTTACATTAATAAAAACATAATACTTCTGAGATTCAAAACCTGATTATTTATATAAGAATATTTTTTTTAAGTATCAGTAATTTATCAGAAATGCAAAACAACAGAATGCAATTCAAATTCATCTATAAACAAATAACAAGGAACACATAAGATTATATTCAACTAGTTCGGTGTAGACCTCTGTAGGAGCATCACGACCCAATGTTTCCGGGTCAGGCAGGCCTTGCACCGCTGACCCAAAAACGGGGTTCACGGCTGCGAACCCAGACCTTGCATTCCCAGGTTCCACAAGTAAGCACAAGCAGGTGAACCTTATACTACATCCATAACAATATCTAATATTATAAAGGGGTGCATACGTAATTAAACTCAAACTCAAACTATTTTTTTGCAATTGCGGAACTGGCCGCATGTTCGTTCGGAATTTGAGTCATTTTCGAATGAATTGATTTTGATAGTATAAGATAAGTCAATTATATCGCAACGTTTTCCTGGAGTAGACCTAATCTCTCCAGGATTCTCCAAATCCGGGAAGTAGTCGGTTATACTAGGGAGTTTATATAATGTGCTGATGTGTTAATTATAAATAAATAGTTTAAAAGTATTTCAGAATTTAATTTGAGCTAGTACAGTGCAACCCGTATTATAGTACAATAGACAGATCTTATTAGGTAGAGACTCGAGTGACGCCCTGAAGGGCAATATTGCGAGAGAGCGCATTTAAAATTGTTACAAATTAATAGTATTTGAGTTCGGTGTAGTGAATTTAATTATTATACGATATCATCATTCAAAAAATCTGTGGGTTTATAATAACCCTAATTAATCGACGCGCTATAAAGTAATGGTCTAAAAATAAAATTATTTTTAAAGCTGTTTTCTTCTCATTATGGCTACAATCATTAGAATATTAATGAACTTCTTAATTTTGCTCTTTTTATCAAATTTTGATCAAATAGGTTTTGGTTATGCTTGAGGTTGCTTATCGAGTGGGTTTGAGGTTAATCTACCTCACAAACCCTGGTCGAGTCCCTGGTGTCGGAATTGTTGAGCCGCCTTGGGCTTTCGAACTTGCTTATTAAGCTTGATGATTATGAGAGATAATTAAAATATTTTTGCAAAAGTGCGTAATAAGACGTCAAGTTAGCAACAGTAATAAGTTTTATTATTATAGAGTTTTAAAAAAGAGAAACTGAATTATAAGACTGTTAATTTCAGGATGATTTGAGAATCTTACGTTACAACAAATACTCTGTAATTTCAACATTACCTACGCCATTTGTTACGAAACGTGATATCCTTCAAAATTATCACTTTCTACATCAATGATAATTCCATAGTTTTGAAAGGAATAGATTTGTTTTTTGAAACTAAAATAATCTTTTTTTAAGTAGAGCTACAATTTTATAATAAATTGTCATCACGTCAATGTGAAGATTATAATATTTTATTCCTAGGCGCTTACGTATAATGGTATCAAGATGAAACTTAACTTTTATGTAACAAAAAAGAAGACCGAAAAGTGGAGTATTTGTAATTATTATTATTTTCTTGCTTCCTATCATTAATTATTCTACTATTGAGTATGTTTTAGCTTTGTTTAGGATTTAATTTAAAGTATTTGTAAAGCAATTAGAATCTGTTTTCTCTTAAATAAACGTCTTCCCTATTTGACAGCAATATTAACGTTACGGAATAACACCTTCAAAAGTAAAGTCTTTATTTCAGTCTTTATTTGTTAAAAATGTTTACAGTACCTTTAACATTATCAAGTCAAGAGCAATATATCAGGAGACTGTTTGACTATTCATTAGGTATATTAAAACTAAAGATTAATTATTAATCTTTAGTTTTATTAAATTTGACAAATATTATAATGTATTTCTGCATTGTTCTTTTCTTTAAGTGGTTACGTCTTTGCTATGAAAACATCGTTGTTATGTAAATATAATATTAAATTAATTTATAGAGTATTTCAGTGGAATACGTATTACAGTAGTTTTAGTAACAGTAAAGAATCAATGTCAGTGTTAATGATTTTCAGTTTCACATAGATTCAAAATAATTAAGTGGAGATTTTTTGATTGACCAAAAAGTTTAACTAAAATTAAGTTTAAATTTGAATAGTGATCATAAATTACTAACACACATGTAATTATAAGCAAGAAAAATCATTGCAAGACAATGTCAAGCCAAAATGTAAATTATTATGAAGAAGCTCAATACACCCCAATTTCAAGGAAATTGCTTGACGTGTTATCTTTTACAATTACCATTTTTTGCATCAGCGATTATTCGTACGACACTTTTAAATTAAATATTGTAAAAATCTCGGCTGCTTATAACAATGATGAAAATTATGGCATCAACACTCAAGGCTGCCTTATTCCAGTCATGCAACCATTCAGTAAGCATACTAAATATATAAAACGTGTAACCAAAATGTCCTGCCGCGATATAAATTATTCTTTATTGCATCAGAATGGTAGTCATATAAACCTAAACAAAAAACTAGAATAATAATGTTGTATGCCGTCACAAAGTTTCGATACCTAACAGATATAAATGATATTATATTCTTCATTTTATTGTCCAGAGCACGTACCACAAACAATGAGGTCCAATTTAGTCGACGAACGAATAAAATACAATAAATGCATTTTTTTTTTTAAAGTGAAGGATCAGTTTGTAAGAGTAAAGTGTTAGGTACAAAATAGAAAAATAGTAGATCGGTTTTTTGTGTCTGTACATTTTAACAAGAAAATTAATGCAAATATCGAAGATATAAAGAATCTTTATCGAAAACAAAACTCTGCCTATAATGTCTTAATCATAGGCAACAATGTTTCTAGATTAAACTTTCACCGCACAATGCTAAACACTTTAGCATTTTTTTAAACCCGATGGTGGTGGAGTTGTTGGGGTTCACTAAAGTGGAACTTAATTCATTTCCAAACATACTCGCATTGCTGATGGGTCATTCAAAACACGAAATACGAGTATCAAAGAGGTGCCAACAAAAAATAAAATCACACTTTGATAATTGCCCATTTATTCGGAAAAATTACAAAAAAAGCAGACTATTATTATACAGCGTTTGGGGAAGGGAAGACCTTAGTTTTTCCTTCACGATGTTTTTCAATATCAACGCGCTAGGCCGTGGTCCGAGGCTCCCTTGAGCCGCCCCTAGACGCGTTGGTATATGACTTTTTTGGGGTAGAGTCTTCCACTCCTCCGCAAGTCCGGTGAAGCTTGATTGGTCGTACCTTTTCGACACAAGCATAGGTCAATTCAAAAAAAAAAAGACCTTAGTTTTCTCAGTACATTTAACCGGGGAAGGAGTGGCTACAGATATGCTCCTACAGATTACTATTCGCACAGTGCACGTGCTTCAAATACTCTACATTTTAATATATTTTTATGTTTGAACGAATATTATTATTAGAAATTCTATTAGACTACATTGAAGACAACCAAATACCGTAAATAGTTTAAGCTATTTGGATTTTTATGGGAAGCGACAATGTCACGCAGTACCTACATTAAATTCTCTGAAGTTTATGGACAATATCTATGCACAATTTTTAAAGCGTTTAAAAAATTCAAAATATCTTGAAAATACTATAATATATTAATCAGCGATCATGGAATGAGATGGGGATTTTTAGACTCAAAACTCAGCAAGGGTATTTGGAAAAACGATTGCCTATAACATAATATGAATTAGTACCGTCATCATTTAGAACAAAATATGGCAAAGCCTTTGACAACCTTCTTTATAACTCAAAGCAGTTAACAACACCATTTGATGTGCACGAAACTCTACTTGATCTTACAGATTTTACAACGATACAAGATAAACGCAGTTAGAATATGCAATGGAAAAAAGAGGTATCCGTTTTGAGAATATCAGAGAACAGAAAATGCCAGTCTGCAGGCATTGACAACGAATGGTGTTGTTGTTATCGACGCAAAGAAACTTCTAACACAAGCAGAGTTATATCACATGCAACAACGTATTTAATAAATCACCTGAACCTTTTATTTAGTAATTATCCGCAATGTCCAAGGCTGTCATTTGATGAGGTTATACGATCAAATATAATAGTAGCCAAAATGCATGTCAGTAATTCTTGGAGAGATTATTCATTGGTGGTGAGGGTGAAGCCAAGTGACGCTGTGTTTGAGGCTCCTCTCCGTAAAGATAGAGACTGGTCACTGATTGGAGCTGTCAGACGTTTAGATATTAACGGAAAACAGTTATTGTGTCAATAATGCTCGTTTTAAACTTCATTTCTACTGTACCTAACTCCTGACATGCTTCTTCGCGTCTTGCTCTTTCAAATAGCTACAGGGAGCTACCTAGTGTGTGTTAGTATTACTATTAATTAAATACGTACATAAAACAACTTTGTGAAAATGATACATTTTTATAATTAATTACATTTATAAAGCTTTCATTCACCTCCCAAAAGTGGTCATATTTGTCCAGTATTTGGACTTCTTTCGGCTTTAGCGATGAACTTCACACAAACTTTGTTAAGATAAATCTTTAGATGTACCTACTATCATAAATTCAACAACATAATATTATGATATAAGATAAATTTTATTTATAATGTTGGTATTTCTGCATTGTTCTTTTGATCTACCTACGCAGTAATGCTTTTGTTATAATAACATCAATAATTATAATAATTATAAAAACTGTTAAGTTATCACTTATTTCAATAGTTGTATTACTTAATGACAGTCAAGTGCTGCTGCACTCTTTTTATTTAATTGATTAAAAGGCTGAATTCTGTAAATGAAATTACAAACTTACACATATGATACGATTGGACATAAATTTCAAGATAATGTTAAGACAAAGTGTTATTTATATGAAAGATGCTATACATACTTTAGTTTCAAGAAAAATGCTACCCGTGATATTCTTTGCACTCATCATATTCTGCACCAGTGATAATAATTCGTGCGCTGCTTATGGCAATTATGAGAATTATACCATCAGAACACAAGGCTGCCTTATTCCCGCTATGCAACCATTCAGCAAGGAATCAGAATTTATAAAATATAGCAGCGTGAGTCCCTGTCGTGATGCGACTTATTCTTTATTGCAACAGGATGGAAGTCATATAAGAGTAAGCAGAAGCTGGCGAATAATGCATCATTACAACATTTCCAGAATAGATATGGATGATATAGAGTGTTGTTATTATTCATTTTATCGCCCAACATACGTACCACATGAAATGGAATCCAACTTAATCGATGGACGAGTAAAGTATAATGAATGCATTTATTTCAAGAAAATGATAAGAGCGAAAGATGAATTTGTTCGAGTGAAGTGTTACGTAAATAATAGGGAATTAATTGACCAATTTTTTGTTTTTGTACACTTAAACAAAAGAGTAAACGAAATTATCCAAGAAGTAAGGAAAAATCATCGGAAACAAAACAATAGCTCTACTTATAACGTGCTAGTCATCGGCATTGACAATGTATCAAGACTGCACTTCCACCGGACAATGCCCAAGACGCTGGCATTTCTAAAGAACCGAGGAGTAGTCGAGCTGATGGGGTACACTAGAGTGGGAACTGATTCATTACAAAACATTCTCCCATTGCTAACGGGTTATTCTAAAAAAGATATAGAAAAAAAATGCCATCCAACACATGAGACATACTTTGACAACTGCCCATTTATATGGAATTTTTACAAAGCAGCCGGTTACTATACGGCTTTTGGGGAAGACACTGGTTCTTTTGGTACCTTTAATTGGGAAGAGAGTGGTTTTAAGGATACTCCTACAGATTTCTATATGCACCCTTTTATTTCGGAAGCTGAAAAACATGCTTCAAATAATCTTGATTTCAATGTATATTTGTGTATGAATGAATATTACTTTTACCAAATTCTGTTAGATTACATTGAAGACTTAACAAAGTACCTGAAGGGATTTCAGTTCTTTGGATTTTTATGGGAAGCAACAATGTCACACAATAGAATGTATCGTATGATGCTAACAGACAATAGCTATGAACAGCTTTTTAAACACTTAGAGCAGTCTAAATACCTCGAAAATACTATAATATTTTTAGTCAGCGATCACGGAATGAGATGGGGCTCTATCAAATACCAAACTCAGCAAGGATTTTTGGAAGAACGCTTGCCTTTAGCGTATATATTAATACCGCCATCATTTAGCAAGAAATATGGCAAAGCATTTGATAACCTGCTTTATAACTCAAAACAGTTAACAACACCATTTGATGTACACGAAACTCTGCAAGATCTTACAAATTTAAAAAGAATACAAGATGAATCTATCACTAAACGCAAATACGATAAGCATTCGGAAAAAAGAGGTATCAGTTTGTTTTCGAAAATACCAGAGAGCAGAACATGTCAGACAGCAGGCATCGAGGATGAATGGTGTTGTTGTTATCAACTTGAAAATATATCTAAAACAAGCAGGAAAGGTATTATACATGGAACAATGTATTTGATAAGCCACCTTAACAAATTACTCAGAGGTTACCCCCAATGTCGTACATTGTCAATTGATGAGATTATACGGTCAAATGACATAAGTATGGTGACAAACAAAGTATTTAGTAGTAACAAGGGGAAGGTGAATGTTTCCTGGAGGGATTATTCAGTGGTAGTGAGGGTGAAGCCAGGTGGAGGTGTGTTCGAAGCTATTCTCCGCAAAGATGGACATGACTGGTTGGTGATTGGAGCTGTCACACGTTTGAACTTGTACGGTAATCAAGGTTTTTGTGTTGACGATGATCGAATCAAACCGTATTGCCACTGCGCTAAACGAGTCTAACGAAACTGACACAGTTTTTACAATCTGAAAAATATTTTGACTCGCGTACAAATGTCGTGGTTGCCTTATTATTATGTACTACCGGCATAACTTCATTCAGCGAGCGTACATTTGTTTGGCTATTAAGTTGTATTCATATAGAACAGAAAAGTTTTTTACTATTTAATGTTAAGAAAGAATAGGGTTTAAATACAAAATATGTGGGCATATCATAAGCATAACAATATCTTGGACAGAACCAACATTAATGTAGCTTTGTCAGTTACAAATATCACACAACATCAACGAACAGTAGAAAGCACGTGCGGTTGGACATTCCGCTACGGAATACAGACGCTCTCAAGGTCAAAATGTCCAGCCGCATGTGTTGACTACTGTACAGTAAAATAACAACTAAGAAAAGTTATCTACGGTGAATCTCCAGAACTATAAATAAATAAATAAATAAATTCATTTATTTCAGGCAATATTTACATAAAGATGTTAAATATGTAAACAGAGGCCTATACGTTGTATTGTACTTTTTTCATATATTTAAAACATAATTTGTCTATGTAAAATAATAATTAGTTGTAGTGCGGGTATAATTTTTATTATTTGGAAATTAATTTTTTTTTAAATATAAATTAGTGTTCTGACTATTTTCTCTGAGACTTAGTTATTTGAGTAAATTAAAGATAATGATGATTCCTTATCCCCCAAAACCAAGTAAATTAAAAATAAGGTTCTATGAATATTCAATGTTTATTGCGTTCCACAGTGGTAAATGTTGATGGAATTTGATAAAATTACAGAAAAAGAAATTCGTCCGGAACCCTTTACATGCGAGTATGCACTTGACCATTTTTTACCTCAAGATTTGTTACGTCATTTTGTTCAGCCTACCTCAGTTTGAAGTGTTTTGAGACAAGCCGAAAATAAGGTGAAGTTCAACTGATTGGATTGTAAGCTTGACAAAAATGAACTTGGCTATATAAACCCCATTTTTAAACAAAACTGATTACTGAGTTAAGCAGGCTTAGAGTAAAATGAGAGTTCTTCGTCAAAATGTATTATCTATTTATATAGTATACGTTACATAATGTAAGAAGGCTCTACTATCTAGAAGCTGCTTTTCTTATTTTTTTTTAAGATGTAGAAATCCGAGTACTCAGACTAAAGTTTCGATAAATGGTGCAAATTAGCATTCTTAAGGGAAAAAATACGAGTTATTTCGCATTGTTCGGAGATGATTTGAGCTGTTTTTATTTTGCAAAAGATCTTTTATTTCTTGAAAACGTTTATAACTTACAAGTGCCAGGTGCGTAATTTAATATTCATACCTTGCGATGTGACTGTGATAATAGCTTTTCAAAGAATATTATTTTTTACTAGAATTATCAGCAATTTTATTTTGTAAAGATAGGGTCAATGTTGATTCGATAATAATAATAATCTTTATTTGCATAAAATGGGGTATACATAATGGTGTTAACAATAAAATAATAAATTAAGCCTCTCCACATTTAGTCAAAGCATTATGACATGCAAACATTTATAAAACTCAACCAGGGTCACTTTACTTAACTTAAATTCTAAAAATTCTCTTCTTCTTCTTCTTCTTTCTCAGCCCGTTTCAACCCACTGCTGGGTCTAAGCCTCTATTATATAAAATTAAAATTAGATTTCAATAACCATTCCATTAATTTAATTTTAAATAATTTTATATTAAGATTTTTTATCATTGGAGGGATCTTATTGTATAAGATCGACCTGGGGCTGCGAATGATCCGCGCGTTAGCAAAATAGATCATATTTTTTCTTATTTTTTTCTTATTTTCTTTTTATTGACCTATGCTTGTGTCGAAAAGGTACGACCAATCAAGCTTCACCGGACTTGACAAAATAGATCGTTGCGGTTCGATCTATCTGATCGAATTTGCCCTTACGGAATTCATTCCGTAACTGGCTGGCTTGTTCTTCGATTTTTTCATTTTTTTGCAGTATTTTACGCAGTCGTTTAAAATTTTCGCTCGGTTCGCACAATCTCCGATTAGTATTCAGGGGCGGCTGCTCGTGTGCTCATCCCGTGATATCGCACGATTTGTTCCGATGACAAGTTCCAAATCAGCTTACGTACAACAATCTCAAATAGGTACAGGGTACTACCGTAGTAACGTATCGAAAATGTAATAACTTTTTAGCCAATTTAGACAAAGGCAATTTATTCCTTATTTATATTATTGCCTTCTAATATTTATTTATTTGCTTTTTGCGTTTTTTTAGCATCATTATACAACAAAGAGATATTTGTTTCTACATTTAGAAAGATAGTAACTCAAAACATTCAAAAGCTGTTGTTGTCAGTAGCACAGGTGAACACTTGGCCTTTCCCTGGGTTTAACCTGAACCTGCCTGCATGGAGAGTACACTTTGCAGCTACGGAAGCGTACAACCGGGTTTCCACGGGTAGAGAAGACTACGGTGCGGTACGGTAAGAGATAGTACGGTAAAATACGGTCAGCTGCAAAGAAAACTTAAACCCTTTTCTTTGCATTGGGGTGTCAATTATACCTGCAACTACTGAACTCTACTGGCTTACTCTACCAGTACACTCCTAGCTTATCTATAGTCTGTGGCTCTGTGTAGATTAGATAGAGAGATGAGTATGACTCATTACGTAAAATAAAGGAATTATGTTTATAAAACAATTCAGGATAAAAGAACACAGTAGTTCAATTGTGTGTGTGGTATGTACCTTTGTATCTTTATTTTCTATAATGCAATCATGACTGTGTAATAAAAAATACTGACCTATGTAAGTAGTAGTAAGTAAGAGAGCGTTGGTGGTCAAGTGGCTAGGGCCGTTGCCTTCCATTCAGAAGTTCGCGGGTTCAAACTTCGGCACGTACCAATCTGTTTTCTATTTTCGAATTCATATCTACGTATATTCGACGCTCTTACGGTGAAGGAAACTACGTGAGGAAACCTGCACACACCTGTGAAACTCAAAGGTTGTGTGTGAATTTGGCCAACACGCATTGGGCCAGCGTTGTCGACTAAGGCCTATTCATTTACCCTGATTTCAAGGTAGGCTCGAACCCCTCGGTGGAAACATATATGTTAACATGTATAAAGTAATTAAGTTAAAGGAGGGAAAAAAATGTTTCTGCCTTTAAGTTATATTATGCAGCTTAGTCAGCAATTTTCCATTATACTGCACATAAAAAAGCTGTATGTGCAGTATAATGGAAAATCAATGTTTTATGTATCGTATTTATTACCCCGATCAACTCGTGTAGCTGGCAGTGTGTCTCACTGTATGGATGAAGTATCAGAACCTTGAAATTGAGTTGCGTGGAAGACGGACGATATCAAACAAAACTGGTGTTCTTGATAACACCAAGCTTATCAACAACTTGTATTATGAAACAGCTATCCTTATTTTACTCGTAAATCGAACCTTCCTTTAGAATTTAGTACGGAAAATCAGCTATTAGGTACACTTTTTTACATATTTATTAAAAAACTCCTTTTTTTTTAATTGCCCTATGCTTGTGTCAAAAAGGTACGTCCAATCAAGCTCTTAAATAAAAAAAAATCGAAGTTTCTTCAATATAATAAATATGTAAATAAACATATTTCTGTGGATTACTTTGGGATATGAAAGTGGATAATTAAATCTAACGAATAAAATAAAAACTAGAGCTATTCGGAATTATTTCCGGTTGGCCATTGTAGCTTTGCGTAATTTTCCTGGACTTATTAATGTAGTTGGCAAGTCAGCAATGCTTTGAGATAATATACGAAAGAAGCCATATACACAGGATGAGGTATACAGATAAACAAAAATTACCAATACAGCCCGAAGAATTATAAGAAAGGAGCGTCGATGGCGTAGTGGTTCGAACCGTAGTCTTCTAATCGGGAGTATTCGGGAGGGGTGGGTTCAAATGAACTAGAACTTTAAATTTATCTTACACAGTGTTTAAAAAGTACAAAGAAGTGTGCACTCTAAAGCACTAGTAAAATAGAAGCGTTAAATAATTTCGTTGGGCTTGTACGGAGACTTGGTGGCACAATTGATAGTGCGCCTGTACGGCCCGGATAGCCCAGGAGATGCGGGTTCAAGTCCCTGCCCAAGCTCAATGAATTTCATTTTTTGATTTTTTGCTTCAAATAAAAGATACAGTTAAATACAAATAATTTATATATATAATATACTTTATTGCACATAAACAATACAAAAATTTCTTATAAACTTAATTGCAAAGGCGAGCTTATCTCTACAAAGAGATCTCTTCCAGCTAACCTATACGCTCGTGAGAAAAAAGAAGAATAATTTTGAGAGATAGACAAGAAGTGCACCTACAGAAGGTTCTAAAGATAAAATGCTATAAATAAAAACTTAACTTTAAATAAAATAATACAAAATACCTAAACTGCTACTTAAATACCTAACAACAAGATATATATTAATAATACAATATAAATACACATAAGCATAAATAAATAAATATATACATACATCAATAAATACTTCAAAGTTACAAGGATAAAAAGTGTTCTTTCAACCTTTTTTTAAAAATGTCGATAGAGGGGCTGTTTTGGATAGGTTTCGGAAGCTTGTTCCACATAAGCACAGCTTGTATAGAGAAGGATTTAAAGAAGAAGTGGGTGTTTGCTCGAGGACACTCCAGCGTCCGTGTGATGCAGTCGCGCCTGGAGCGAGGGTCAGGGGGAAGACGGTGGAAGCGGGAGCGGAGATAGTCTGGAGAGGCAGGGTTGTTAAGGATATTAAAAAGAAAGGAAAGTATGTGCACATCACGACGAAGACGAATTGTTATATTTTAACTTTAGGATATTTACATCACTTAGTTATATCAGTTACGTTGGATGGATGTCGTCTGTGGAGAGGAACTCGCCGGACAATAGTCTACAGGCGTTGTATCTTTTTTTAAATAATATTTTTACAAATCTAAATTATACTTCACATTTTTGCAATAAAAAGAAATGAAGAAACTTGCCCTCAATCTAAGTTTAATTAATATTATAATTTTCTCTTTCAAGTGGTCTTTTATATGTTATGCTTTCTAAATCTATTTTTCTTTAACAACAATCTTGTCTGTAAAAGTATATAGGTACCTCCATGTAAGAATGTAGCAGACAGAAACCTATGTCAAACAAAAATATATCTCAGTATGAAAAACAAGCAACTATCTTAGAAAACTATTTCCTAAGTCCTATGTAAATACCCCTGTATTTTACTTCTAAATCAAGCAAGCTAATAAAATATTGACAGTGCAACCCTTTCCCTCATAAACATAAACAGAGGCCCTAATCCCTTTTTGAGGCCCCGGGCCCTCTTTTCGCTGGGCCATTAATTCTTAACACTCCTCGCAGACCGCAGATATTGCAACCTTGGCCTAAATCTAACCCTTTGTCGAAATATACTTTATTTTGATTTGCTGATTATGACCAAGTTTAAATGTACCATTTCAATTAAGTTGTAAAGTGGAGGACACAACATCATCCCGATAAAGGGCAGCAATGTTCGCAGCGTCAGCGTCGGTGGCTAAGCAGCTAGGACCGTCGACTACCAATCGGAAGTTCCCGGGTTCAAACCTTGGCACGTACCAATGTATTTTTGATTATCGTATTTATATATACGTTTATTTAACGCCCTTACGGTGATGGAAACGTGCAGAAACGTCTGAAGTTGACCATCCCGCACTGAGCCAACGTGGTGGTCGACTAAGGACTTTTTACTCGAGCTCGACCTCCTGGTGGGGACATAATGTGAACTAATATCGCATCGCCTCTTTAAATTTTTAGAGTTTATTCTTCAATAGTGCGCGACGAGAGCCAGCCTTGGTTTGAGCAAAACTTAGTAACTTCATCAAAATAGAAATGTGATTTGTAAAATCTTTTGAATGAAAACCTTTTGACTTTTGGCTGTTAACGAAACGATTTCAAAAATTCATTCACTCTTGGAAAGTTCCACTATTCCCGAGTAGCATAGGCTATAGGTATTTTATTTTTAAATAAGGAGTCCAACAATATAACCCAAGGTGCAAAAAAAGGTGGGAAAATTCCTCATTTCCACGGGAAAAACTGTTAACTCGTGAGAAGTTGGCACAAAGATAGAATAGACCTTCGGAAACATAGGCTAACATAGGTTACCTTTTACTGCGGGAAATTCCACATTCCCACGGGAAAAACTGTTATGCGGTCGAGGCCGCGGCAGAAGGCTAGTTATAAATAATTTTTCAGATGGATATTAGTAGTCAGTTGTTTGAACTGTATTCAATGTCTGGGGTTCATATTCCAGAAAGCTCTGTATTATTTTACATTTTCAGTGACTTCAATGGTTACTACAAATAGAACTAGCTTAGGCTAAATATGGGAGTAAGTATTACCACATACTCGAAAGTGGTGTAAAAATTAACTCACATAACGAAAATAGCTTTAGTAATGTCGGTCAACGCTTTACGGTCAAAGCTTATAACTTGCACGATAAGTGACACTATAATAGAAGCAGTTTTTAAAATACATGAGTTTTTCTTCGTAATCTTTTAAGTATTTTATGAAAGTTAGAAAGCGTTGTCGTCACTACAGCTTAGTTTTTCATGCTAAGAGTAATAGCAATGGAGCATTTTCATACCTTGTCAAAATGACTCTGCCTATCTCTCTTTGTAGGAGAAGACTGAGTCCCTGGACTATTACAATAAGCTGTGTTTGTTTTCCAAAAATGTATCACGAAAATGCTGGACAACATTTATTATATCAAATATGATTCTTCTCCTAACTCAGGCTTTAGGTGTTCTTATCTTAGAATTTACTTTAGTTTTCTTGTGTACTGTTTAGTTTGGTGTCAATAAAGTATATTGTATTGTAATTGTTTTGTAATAGATAGAATATATTTTATTGCACAATAAATTTTCATCACAATAATAATAATAGGATGTAAGTAATGTATATTTAGGCAGTCTCAAAGCCTACTTAGCTTTTTTCGACCATTTGAATTTTATTAAGCAGGTAGGTACAAAAACGATATCATAGTAAATATCACTCAGTCCTCTAGTGATGGTTTCACTCTAGATGTAAAGAGTACGTCGGCCTCCAAAATTGTATGCAAATGTACGTCCATTTATGATGTTCGGGCAAAATTGAATCCTTGAAAAGCGTATAATCTTCTCCTACATCCCTAAACTTTACTGCCTATTAAAAAGACAAAATCAGGACAAGTGCAAGTTAAGCGGGGTTAAGGCTAGTCACGTTATCAAGTACCTAGTATAAATTCACTCTATTTTAAATCAAATCAAATAATTTATTTGCTTTGCATAGGGTACAAAAAGGGATGGTCATAACAAAATAAACGAAACACCAACACAGCCGTTTAAAAGTCAGAATACAAAATAGATTACACAAAATTACATGTCTTAAAAATTATTATCATTATTAACAAAATAATTCAATTAACTAATTATTCAATTGAATTACACAGGAATACTAAATAATAATAATAATAATACGCTAGTGTCAGTTTATGATATTAAGTCATATCAATATTAATTTATTGCAATTTCATAATAAATGTCAAATCTATTTACAAAATAAAACCAGTGGCATACAAAAGTTTATTTTTTTTTTCAATATAGGTGGATTTTACACTTTCAAACTCGAATCCGCATCTCCATGGCAGCCCACTATTATTTGTGCCACCGAGTGTCTGTACCCAACGAAATTCTTCTAAGTGTAAGCATGAACGTGAACTGCACCCCATTTAGTTCATAAGACCCACGGATAAGACCTTACTAATAGTATTTTCAAGTTACATTGAGTCGCCGACTCAATCAATAGTACAAAAATAAAATAGTAAAAAAAAAACAGGCTTCCTGTCCGCCATCCTGGACGTCCGCTATATTGGATTTAAGTCACGTATTTATATCTATTTTTTTCGTATTCCTGACAATAAACCCTGAGGTGGTCACGTATAATTTTGCTCCGCGATTAAATTTAAATTTACAGTGTAAAAGTTAAAATCTTATGTCAAAATTTACATCGGTGAAAAGCCCAACTTTCAATTATTTGTTTTATTTGTGTTCAAACGTTAAAAAAGTGCTCATAGTGGTGAAAAGTGTAAAAAATCGAAATTAAATCGGACTACACAATTGTTAACTATTGAGTGCAGTACCAGTCGGTACCAGGCACCGCACCGTCCGACCGAGAAAGATCACCTGCTCACTGCTACAAAGTCGAAGGCGAACCATATTTTCAACGCGTTCCGATAAGACTACCTGGTCTAGGGGCTTAAGCATTGGACTGTAGTTGACGGAGCCTGAGTTCGCGCCTGAGGTTCAACTGCACTTTTTGAGTTTTTTTTTCTTTTTTTGAGTTTTCTCTGGCACTTGTATTACAAATTACAGAAGCTGAGAGACTAAGGATCAAACCTCACTGAGAATAATTTGTTATTTTTTAACATCATAATATTATTGTGCAAAAGGTGTGCACGGTGCCGAGGCTTGAACCATCGCACTTTGGAAGAAGTGCCGCGTGCTTGACCGCGGCGCTACGGAGTTTGTGCCGGCGGGTGGTGAAATTGCGCTTCTGTCTGTATACTCGGCGAGCTTTGGATCTACTACGAAAGACTCATCTACTAGTAACAAGAGCCCGTACTAATAGCACAGCCAGGTGTGTCGGCAGTGACTATAACGCCAGAGACTATGTATAAGTGCACTGGATGCTTGCAACTTATTAAGGGACGCCGATATTTATCCTGTTGCAACTGTAAGCAGCCTTATGATCTCGTTTGTGCAAACGTGTCTGACGAAAATTTTGAAACTCTCAAGAGAAATTGGACATGTCATCTGTCGCGACGAACGCGAAATTGGCAGAATTTAGCCATGTTGGACCAATCCGTTGGCCAACTACATTAATGTTTTTAATATGGCAACACAGAGTTGGATTATTTTAAGGTTGGGTAGTTTTTGTTTACTAACAGAGCGGCCATACTGGTTTTGGGTCGATGATGATTGGCTACAGCAGAAGCCATATAAGAATTGTGATTCGCTCCGGATTGGTTGATGTCTTTGAGTGGTAGGGGTTGTTTGTTTCCCGCCAAAAAGGTCGTGTCAGGTCGAATGTGGTTTGCTGTCGTTCAGTCTTGTGTTAGTGGCCGGAGGATTAAGAAGTGTAAAGAGGAATCTATGCCGGATGGCGGCAAGCTCTGGAGCAGCGGTGGAACTCTGGGAAAATAAAGCTAAGTAGTCTTGATGTGTTTCGAGCTCTTAGAGATGTCCATGTATATATATTTGTCATGTATAACTGTGCCACGTGTTTGTGCTACCTGAGACATTGACCTGACTATGTATGACTTCCCCACAGACTGATTACTTGGACTGACTTGCTATCTGAACTGTTTAACTTATGATATGTGGCCTCCCAATTGGTATCGTGTATGATAAATGTATCATACTGTGAAATGTGATGTTGAGAGCTCTGTTGTTATGTGTTGTACCGGTGGTCGCGCCACCTGGAGGCCACTTGTGGGGGGGTCCAAGTGTGCAAGTCTCCCGACTGAGGTCTGGGACATAGGAGCTGGCGCCAGTATCGCTCGTCGTGCCGACCAAAGGGGTTTTGCGGGGCGATATAGTGGGGTAAAGGGCCCCTTCCCAAAATTACTTTCCAAAACGTCGACATCATTTATCTGGCTGTAGTGAAATTGTTATTCATCAGTTATCTGGCCTTACAGTTGACCTAGGTTGCCATGGCATGGCTCTGGTCTGGGATGGGGGAACGATAAGTCAGTTGGTAAGCCATGTATGACTACTACTAATACTGTCGCGACGACTGCTTGACAATACTGTTGACTATTGACACACTGTTGAGTGTGTGACTGACCATGACTATACAACCTTTATGATATCTATATGTACGTCTATTTATTCTCTAGCTATCACTTGTGAGTATGCATGGAAATCAACTTATCATAATCCCACAGGTTGTGCAGTGATTCCTTGGTCTTGTGTCCTGCGTCTCGTCTGGTTATCACAACGTCAGCGGAGAGCGACAGTTGCAGTGCGGTCGGAGCTAGAGTTCTATCAGCGAAGCGAAAGGGAAGTCCAGCGGTCAAGGTAGGAAATTTGTTATTCCTTTTTGTTTTTCGGCGAGCGGCTACTTCCCTGGATGACGTTTCGATTACGTCATATAGTACATAATATTCAAGGAGACTATAGATACATGTACATACATAATATGTTATTTATTGCCCCAATGCGCGCTCGCCGACATGGTGGAGATGCTGGGATTTGAGATTCAGCAAGATTTGATGATGTACAAACCTTTTTAGAGAAGTGGCTATACATGAAGATTTAATTTGTTGGCATTCCGTTAACCTAGTGGCATTCTGGCTAAATGATGAGGCTACAGATATGATAATATTATTTTAATAATTTTCGACTTCGAAGAACAGCATAGGCTGTATTGTGCTCAGAAATTTGCCTTTCCCCAGAAAGATACAGTATGAATGAGATTTTACCGTACGTCATATAAACTTTCGAATTGCGGGTAGTGTTACGAACACGTTAGTTATTGGTACAAAGCAGCGATAAGTTACTTTTGAACGTATGTTATTTTCGGATATTGTTTTGCCCATTTATCTAATTACCTGTACCAAGGACCAGCCAATACCAAGAGGTGGTTTGGTTGATACTTGTCATGGATGGCATTGGTTTATAACAGGGCCCGTTATGAATCGATGACAAAAGGATAATGGTCTTAGACGCTTGTATTTTACCAGTCGTTATTAGAAGTAGTAACGCGAAATTTTAATTTTACATTGTTTGGCGTCATGGTACAGGGTAATACCTACTACGTGAGATTAAACGAATACGTTGATAAAATAGGCACGGCTCCTTGTGTATCTGTTCTTGTTGCAAGTGTATTTTTCATCTAGTTCACGCAATCGGTACATACATTGAGATCTTGGCTAGGAATATGAGGGAGTTTAAATAGATATTTATTCCGCGTGTTTTGAGAAAATTCTAATTTAATCAAACGGCAATACTATTTGCTGGTAGCTGTCTAAAGGGACCTTTTCTATGGGATAGGGAGGAGACGAACGAATATTACATACAATGTCTTGTATACTAATAATAGTCTAGTAATCATAATTCTTGATTTTCCATTCCTCTAAACCTATCACTTTAGTAATTCATATTTGTAGGACGCGTTGTTAAATTTTCCGCGATAAAATTATTATAAATCGAGATACGAGTAATACGTCCCTAGCAAACCTACGTCAATTGTTTTGGAAAAATTAAGAGGTAGTTTTGTAGCAGAGCAGACGTTCCAAAATTTAAGTAGATATCGTTACCTTTGATGTGTAGGTACTTCATTGCAAAAAAAGGACATAAAACGTATCGTACGGAGAGGTTATGAAAGGTAGGTCTTATTATTCCAGTCAACCTTAGAGTATCGAGGAGTAAAAATTGGACTTTGTAGAATATGCGTCAGATATCGTTTTAGTCTACCCACCCACAGTAAAATTTATACTCGCGAAAGGTGTAGGCAAAGATTTACAGGTTATACCGCCTTGGCTTGAGTTTGTCAGAGAGTAAAGTTCCATTAGTAAAATACAAAATTTTACATTTTTGTAGTAGTGTTTTGTTTTTTATTATCCGTTAAAGTCTGTGAGGCGTGAGAATTTATCTTTAAATTCAAAAATCTAGCAAATTGTAAAGGAATTTTACTACAGAGCGCAGTGTAATGTTATAATTATTGTTAAAACCTAGAATCGAAATAACTATTTGGCAGTAAATTTAATTTGACGAAGTTAGTGACAGTTATTTCTTTTTTAACGGTGACTTATTCTTGTCAAGTGGTGTGACACGTACCAAGCGATTATAGTAGCAAGTGGGTGTTTATACTCACTTCTTTAGAAATAGGTAAATTCTATTAGCGTTTGAAGTTGTAATTTATTTACTCGGTCATTGATATGAAGTAGTAGTAGTGCTGCGTTTCGGACGTAGGTACTTGAATTTTCTAAATAGCACTAAATAGTATGTTTTTTGAAACGGAAGTAATGATACTAGATAACACACATTATTATTGTTATTGTATCGTGACGTTATTATTATTCTTATCCATTATTGCAGGGCTTATTATGATGAAAAATTGTAGGACCTGTTGTTTGTTATATTTTCTTAATATGTGTAGGTAGTGAAATCATTACTTAGAGATTTGTAAGCGGAGAGTGGTAATAGTTATTAACAAATTGTGACAGAGATTAAATATTTTTAACGAAACATTTTTGTACCTACCTACTTAAAGTTAAATTATTACGAGATTAAATAAATAACATTTTTTTAGTACCGTGTAAAGATTTTATAGATTTGAGTTAGTGTCAGTTTTGAGTATAGAAGAGAAGGGGGTACATAGTAGAAAGTTGCCGCGTGAATCATTTGTTTACATTGATTAACTTTTTGATTTTACTGAATTTCCTATAATACACTTTTTCAAGGTAGTGTAAGTAAATCTTAGGAATGGTAGAAATTGTAACTTCATTCTAATGCAATGATAAGAGATGTCTAGGTCTGTTTATAACGTTATATATTGAACTTCTTGATCGGAAATATCGTGGTGTTTATATTTCATTTGCTCGTTTAAAATGATTTACTAGCTTTATCTGCCGCGAACCATACGTGTGATGAGCAACTATAGACGCATTGCTTATTAAAAAATTGTATTTTACGACGGGTTACATTTCTATGAAACAGTATAAGGTTTGGTTTTCGGATTTTCTTGGTACTATTTTTTATGTTCTACGGAGTGATAAGTAGATTGATATTATTTTTGCCATTTAATTCTAGACTATTGATGTAGCTAGTAAATAAAGCGTTGATGAAGTGCCTACGATAATAAAATTATCTGATGCGTATTTTTTGAGAACGATTGCTCGATTTATCCGGATAGTTAAATTATTTAGCTGCGATTAGAAGTTTTTCACAAACAGGAGTTTTAGACTAGTACCGGTAGTATGCGTACTCGCTAATATGACATTGAATAAATTCAATTACGTTAACCAGTGAATTTTAAGATACTTACATTATTAAAATTTGAAGAAATAACGAAGCTTTCTCTCTATCATAGATGTATTATTGTAGCTGAGGTGTTTTAATTTCTGGTTAGTTACTTAGTGTATAAGGTTCGAGTCGTCTATTCGTTGAATGGATGTAAATATATACTTACTTAGATTGCTTTGGTTAGTACCTATAATGATTTGAAGAGTTCGCGACTACTAGTGTAACGAAAAGATAGCCAATCAGACTGTCGTTTTCGAATTTTTGCTATTATGTATTAAATAATAGTAGGTACTTATAGATTTAATTCATTTGACGAGATTGAGATAAATTCAGATTTACGAAAGGATTAAAGAAGTAATTTTTCTTGATTCTTATTTCTCGGGTTTTTGAAATTTTACTGAGCCATTTTAACGTCAAGTATGGCTCACTATATTGAATATAGGTAGTATTATTACGTTCAGTAGTTAGTGTTCAATATTGAGTATATCGTTGGTAGTCGTTAGTTGGTAGTTGGTATATCGATCCAAAATATGGTAAGATACACTAGTCACAACTTAAGACCCTATTCTTGGTTTGTGGACATAACTTTATTTACGCTTAAATATTTGTAATTCATTTAGTTAACGTGACGTTTACAGAAGTGACCGATATTTTTCTAAGTTTAGCGTGGTTTAGCTACGTGTTTAGTTTCACTGAAGTATTAATTTAGTATTGTTTCGGTTCATACTAATACGGAATTGAATTGTAGTTGAATCTGGAACAGAAAAGTAATAGTTACTTTATTTGTATAGATACATTTGCTTATATAATTTTTACTATGTTCGAAAGTGATGAGTACTTGGTTAATGTAGTAGTAATGGGAAGGATTCATCAGATTAATTTTAATTGTGAGATAGATTATCGAGTCGGAAATTGAATGAAGAAAACAAGCAATAACGTAAATTAATAGCTTTCCAAGTCGAGTCTAAACTTTGAAGATTTTAAAGTTGTTATATAGGAATAATAACGTAGATAACGTAGATTAAATTGATTTGTTTAAATGATTATTATGGTGATCTTTGATAATTAAGTAGAATCAAACTAACAAGTTCCTCTCCTCCCCCCACAAGATATTACGGCCTCGACAAACGACATCTGCCTACTTGAACTTACATAGGTACACATAAATATGTAATGTAATATTATAATGAAGATAGAAATACAAATTGACTTGTTGATATCTACGGTTCAAAATGAAATTAAGGGATTCATTTGAGAATTTGAATATTGTAAACTAAACTTTGCCTTTTTAATGATTTACTCTTAATAATGACGTTCAGTTCAGTGTATTGAAGCGGTTAATATCGATAAAGAAGATAGAGTGCTTTTCAGAAGGTTACATGCAGCTATTAAAGTTAATTATTGATGGAATTAATTGGAATATTATTGTTATAAATTCGCGAAGGAATTTGTATAAAATTAGATACTAATAGTAACGTATTGTTGTCAGCTAAAAGATTGTTGTGTGAACGTAACGAAGTCTTAAAGGTGAATTGACATTGAATTGACTACAAAATATAAAGTGAGAGCGCTTTAGATGGAAACAGTGGATTTTTAAGGAATTATAATTTTGAAGGTTAACTGTAGATACGGTCTTTGTAGCAAGCAATATGATAATATTCCAATTTGGATAGCTTCACGGAAGTGAATATGATTTGTCAGAGAGGTTAAAGAGACGCGAAAGACTTGTAGGTTAACGACTTAACGTATTATGTATTTCTTAAAGAAAACCTACTATATGATAAGGTTAGTCATAGCCGGGTTATCTAAGTGCAGGCAGAGCACTTGATTCGAACATTTAGATTGGGTTCACGAATAGTTTTTCATTCAGACCGCGGATAGAGTAATTGAACGTATTATGTATTTCTTAAAGAAAACCTACTATATGATAAGGTTAGTCATAGCCGGGTTATCTAAGTGCAGGCAGAGCACTTGATTCGAACATTTAGATTGGGTTCACGAATAGTTTTTCATTCAGACCGCGGATAGAGTAATTGAAATGTTCTAATTACATAAAGGTAGGTAGTCCTTTATTTACGTAGAGATGCGCCAGTTGTAGGTCATGTAAAGTTGTGAATTCAAGTTGTGTTTTGTGTACCCAATGGCTGTGCAAATTTTGTGTTAGTTGTGCTTAAATATGTTAATACGTTATATGGGAGTACTTTTATTATTCGAACTCTTTAAGGGATAAAGTCGTGATCGTTTAAGATAGTGGTATCAAATAGTGAGAGATGAGAGAGATAAACTAGTAGTATTTTATTCCGTAAAGAACTTAATACATTTTTAATTTTTATTCTGAGTTATTGTTGTTAAGAAGCCCACGGATGAGATAAATAATGTTTAATTTTGTTAGAACCGCGAGATAGTGAAACAATTTCGTAAAGTAAATACCTACCTATCTATGATTAAGAAAAGTAATTTAAAATGGGACATTAACTTTAGTTAACTGAAATACTAAATAACGTACTAAATAATGTTTACATGGTTGGTACTTAATGAGACGAATAATTTTTCAAGGGGTTTTGGAAATTAACTTGGATACGATAGATGGAATAAAGTTTGCATATTTTATTTTGATCAAACATTATTATTGACGTAGTAGCTTGGATCTCTTTGTTGAGAATATAAGTATAAAGGCTTATAGCTTATAGTAAGGAACATAAATGTCATTTTAGTTTAATGATCCGAGCTGCCGAGATAAACTAAGTTTTTTCCAAGGGTAAAATAATTTAATGATTAAATTGAAATTAATACTACTTTTATGAAATTCGTTCATGATGTTTGAAATCGTAGAAGTTTAGAAGTAGTGATGTAGTTATTTCATGAAGTTTGAAATTGCGATGATTCGATGTTATTGTGCGATGCGACTACATCCCGATCATTGAAGGTATAGTATTTAATTTTGAACGGTGTTCTTCATCGAATATTTAACGAGTACAATTTTAGTCAATTGTTTGGTTGGGTACAATGTAGTCGGTATTTGCTAATAATTTTTGTAACTTGGCTTATCACAGGTAAGTACTATTACGCGAAGATTTTATTTGTTTGAAACACAATGAATTGGTAAATGGTTGATCGCTAAAATATAGATTGAAATAAGGTCAGTAATGTTGTCCATCTAACGAGATAAATTATTGTGCAGTATCACTGTTTATCATGAACAGAGTTTCAAGTGAATCGAACATAGATATTGAAGAAAGGTTAGTTCAACGGGAAATTAATAACTCTTATACGATACGATTTGTTTAGTGAACAATAGAAATGTCGGGTTCAAACATTTCCTTTATGAATTGTGAAAATAATTGTTGTTCAGTCGTATGAAAGGTTTACGCGGTAGTAATAGATGGTAAATTATTCCTACTTACAATATTGTAGTAGAGAACCCACCGTTTGGCGATTGATGTAATATACCGTATAAAGAAAGGTTTTCTGATAGTTTCGATTTGGTTGTTTAATATTGCAGAAGAAACTAAAAGGTAGAGTATTATTGGAGTTAAACAACTTTGAACATAAAATTAATTAATAATTGATAGTATAATAAAAGGGAATATTTGTATTGTATTGTATTGTGTAATTGATAAGGATGGCGTAATTATGAATGCACGAATTTAGATTTGAGTCATTGAGAGACAAGAAATAAAGTTATCAATTTTGGACAGAAACTGAAGTACTGGAATGAAGTTGGTATATCGAATTTAGAAGTTTAAGCGTGATACACAAGGAGCTATGCGTTAGTCGAAAGGTACGGAAATGAATCGTAAAGAAGGCGATTTAATCTTTACGAGAACTATGCGATGCGATGGAAACGGAATTGAAGGCGGAATTAAAATACACACGGAGTTAGGACATGAAATATATATAACCTGTAATACGTGTTTAATTTGAGACGGTTAGATGGATAAGCTCAAACATTCGTCATGTAAAAGGATATTTTCGGTACTTGATTTCTCTTATGCTGTCTTGTGGTCGAAGTTGTGTCAATTGTTTCAGTGTTCGAGCTTTTCTGAAGTCGAAGAGTGGAGTCGTATTGCCTTTCAGTTACAGGTTGGGCACGTGGAGTCGTATTGCCTTTCAGTTACAGGTTGGGCACGTGGAGTCGTGTTGCCTTTCAGTTGTTACTGGTTAGACAAGTGGAGTCGTATTGCTTTTCAGTTGCTCCTGGTTAAACAAGTGGAGGCGTATTGCCTTTCAGTTGTTCCTGGTCAGACACAGGAGGATGTGTCTCAGTGCAGTATGCTTGTATATTGAAGATGGGTAGATTGTGAACAACAGTTATTAGTCGTTGTGGTATGTTGGAGTTAAAGATGTTACAGTTGTTCAATTGAAAGCAATATTGAAACGCCGAGAATAGCGAGGAATGAAGAGCGTTCATGTAAATGTTTAGTTGCGATATAATGATCCGATAATAGACCTATAGCAATTACGGTTATCGTTGTATCTGAGTAAAGGGATGTAACTCGGTGGTGAAGTTACGGTGGAAAAGGCTGGTCTGATGCGAGTCTATTCGATAAGATGCGAGGTTTAGTTCGCAAAATATTAAGCTGCGTTGGTTAAATAGTTAGCTGTGTAGCGTTACGCGTAGTTAGAAAGATTGAGACTGTTATTGTTGTTCTGAAAAGCGCTGCTGGTCCGATAAATTCTTTAAAGTAAACTAAACTGAAATAAGCTGTATTATTGTAAAATTCATCATGACAATAGCTTACTCGCGACATAGGTCGGTATAAAGTCGTAAAGGTAATGAAGACGGATATTATACAGACACAGATTACGATGCTTTGTTAAAGATTAGGTACGTAACAGGAGTAAGAATACAACCTAATTTAAACGGCGTAAAATGTTTGTAATTTCTCGTTGTCAGACGAGAGTTGTTGGTCTTTGGTACCTGGAACAACAACTTTTCCTGTCGCGGGAGGTTCTTCCTAACGAGGTCGGAAGAAAGTCTCATGATGGAGTCTGAGTAACATATTTGAGTAAAATAACGTTGAGGAGATAAGGCGAACTGCATTATTGAGTTAGTTATTATTACGTTGACGGAAATTTTGCGAACGGTTATAACTTTTTGACTGTTATAAGAATCGAGTTATAAGTTTACGGGAAAGAAAGATATGGATTCCAATGATGAGCCAAGTGATATCGGATTTGGTCGGACGTAGTCTACTGAGATAACCTTCTAGCAAATCTTACGTTTAATGAAGTCGGAATGGTAAAAGCTTACATATCAATGTGAGAATGTTGAATAGTACTATTGAAAACATTGAGTTGATTATCTCAAGACATTAGAAAACTTGCTCTATGAGATATATTGAGCCAGCCACTAGGGGAATGCCAACAAGGATCACTATGCCAACAGGGATTGAATGAGATAATGTTCAAATCGAGAGATGGAAAAGAAAACACGTTTATTTGCACTGTCGCAAATCAAACAACTGATGATATCAGAAGATAACACAGATATGAGACTTCAAAAGATAGTTGCGAAGCCCTATCAGGTGAAGACAGAACCGGAGAATTTGGTATCGTGATTTGAATTTATTGGTACAGAATTTAAGACGAAAGATTTCACCTCTCTGTATGTGATTTTTTATTGAAAGTTGAAATGAAATTAATCGGCAGGAGGCCGAAATGGAGACTGGAGACTTTCCATGGGAAAGTAATTGAGTATGACATGAGATTGTAATAAGTGTTATAGAAAAGGAATTGAAATTAAGAATATTTGGCCAAGGTGTGTTGATGATGATGTCACTTAGTGTACGTGAAATATTGTCAAACTGGATAGTGACACCGACTGTTGGCCGAGATACGTGAATGAAGCAAGAGCCGCGTGGCTCACTTCTTGTCGGCCGAGTGTGTCGCGACGAACGCGAAATTGGCAGAATTTAGCCATGTTGGACCAATCCGTTGGCCAACTACATTAATGTTTTTAATATGGCAACACAGAGTTGGATTATTTTAAGGTTGGGTAGTTTTTGTTTACTAACAGAGCGGCCATACTGGTTTTGGGTCGATGATGATTGGCTACAGCAGAAGCCATATAAGAATTGTGATTCGCTCCGGATTGGTTGATGTCTTTGAGTGGTAGGGGTTGTTTGTTTCCCGCCAAAAAGGTCGTGTCAGGTCGAATGTGGTTTGCTGTCGTTCAGTCTTGTGTTAGTGGCCGGAGGATTAAGAAGTGTAAAGAGGAATCTATGCCGGATGGCGGCAAGCTCTGGAGCAGCGGTGGAACTCTGGGAAAATAAAGCTAAGTAGTCTTGATGTGTTTCGAGCTCTTAGAGATGTCCATGTATATATATTTGTCATGTATAACTGTGCCACGTGTTTGTGCTACCTGAGACATTGACCTGACTATGTATGACTTCCCCACAGACTGATTACTTGGACTGACTTGCTATCTGAACTGTTTAACTTATGATATGTGGCCTCCCAATTGGTATCGTGTATGATAAATGTATCATACTGTGAAATGTGATGTTGAGAGCTCTGTTGTTATGTGTTGTACCGGTGGTCGCGCCACCTGGAGGCCACTTGTGGGGGGGTCCAAGTGTGCAAGTCTCCCGACTGAGGTCTGGGACATAGGAGCTGGCGCCAGTATCGCTCGTCGTGCCGACCAAAGGGGTTTTGCGGGGCGATATAGTGGGGTAAAGGGCCCCTTCCCAAAATTACTTTCCAAAACGTCGACATCATTTATCTGGCTGTAGTGAAATTGTTATTCATCAGTTATCTGGCCTTACAGTTGACCTAGGTTGCCATGGCATGGCTCTGGTCTGGGATGGGGGAACGATAAGTCAGTTGGTAAGCCATGTATGACTACTACTAATACTGTCGCGACGACTGCTTGACAATACTGTTGACTATTGACACACTGTTGAGTGTGTGACTGACCATGACTATACAACCTTTATGATATCTATATGTACGTCTATTTATTCTCTAGCTATCACTTGTGAGTATGCATGGAAATCAACTTATCATAATCCCACAGGTTGTGCAGTGATTCCTTGGTCTTGTGTCCTGCGTCTCGTCTGGTTATCACAACGTCAGCGGAGAGCGACAGTTGCAGTGCGGTCGGAGCTAGAGTTCTATCAGCGAAGCGAAAGGGAAGTCCAGCGGTCAAGGTAGGAAATTTGTTATTCCTTTTTGTTTTTCGGCGAGCGGCTACTTCCCTGGATGACGTTTCGATTACGTCATATAGTACATAATATTCAAGGAGACTATAGATACATGTACATACATAATATGTTATTTATTGCCCCAATGCGCGCTCGCCGACATCATCAATGCATGAACAAAAAACCAAAGACTGGTAATATTAACACACCAGTGCGCAGTTCATCCTCTGTCGAAGCGGTTATCTCTCCTGAGCCGGATATGAGCTTTATGAACATTACTCAGCGTATTAAATCTAATCCTGCGCCCGCAGATACCTTGGAATGTTCTGAGCCAGGTGTGAAGGTGCGGTATGATGAGGATAAAATGATATCCGCCTTGACTGATCGAGTGCTATCTGTGATACGGTCTGAGTTACCTCAATTGCTGTCTGAGGTTCTAGTCAAGGAACTATCGGATATTAAGAGTGAATTATCCGAATACCGTAAATCTGTTGATTACCTCAGTAAAAAACATGATGATCTTATCTTAGCGGTAGAGCAGTTGCATTCGGAAAATGGCCAGCTTAAAAAGGATAACACAGCCCTTCAGACTTCTGTTCGTGACCTGTCAGATAGATTGAACCATATGGAGCAACATCTGCGAGAGAATAACATCGAAATAAATGGCGTACCTGAAAATAAGGCAGAAGTAATCTCCAACTTGCTGGAACAATGCTCAAAAGTCGTTGGTCTCAAGCTACAGGACGGGGACATTGTCAACTGCACGAGAGTGGCTAAACAAAACAGAGAGAGCAAGCTCCCTAGGGCTATAATTGTTAAATTTAAGAATGTTAGTCGCCGCGATGAATTCTACTCCGCTGTGTATCGGTACAACAAAGCTAATCCCAATGAGAAGCTTAACACTAGTCTGCTCGGCATAGGTGGGGCAAAGTCTCCTGTATATGTTTCGGAACACCTATCACCTACAAACAAGTCTTTGCATGCTGCGGCTAGAAAGAGAGCTAAGGAACTCAATTACAGTTTTGTCTGGGTACGCAATGGACGTATTTATGTTCGTAAGTCAGAGAGTTCGGAATATATTTTAATTAAGAATAGTGACAGTCTTAAGCTTATTCGCTAATGTTATTAATATTTTATAAGTTGTGTTGTATTTTACCTAATTAATATGGCTATGTTTTCGTTGTATTACCAAAATGTGCGTGGCTTAAAAAGTAAAACGTTGGACTTTCATAATTGTATTTTATATAATAATTTCGATATAGTATGCTTAAGTGAAACATGGCTTACTGACGACGTTTCGTCTTCTGAGTTGTTCGACGATCGTTACAGTGTAGTGCGCAGAGATCGATGTAAAAGATTTTTATCTCGTTTTAATAAACATCACGGGGGTGGCGTACTGTTAGCAATTTCTAAAAAGTTCAAATATACTTACAAATACGACTGGCAGTCTGATTTAGTAGAGGATGTGTGGGTGCAGATTAATGTTAGTAACAGTGTTACGATTAACTTGTGCACAGTATATCTGCCGGATTATTTGCCGTCCAATCTTTATATTGAGTTCTTACATAAATGTAGCGCTATTATCGATGCTAATCCAAAGCACTTATTATGCATTGTTGGTGATTTTAACATGGGTAATGTATCCTGGTCGCCAGAGGGATTTCCTCTTAACTGCTCTTGTGAAAAATCGAAAGCCCTCTACGATTTTTTCAGTTCATCCAATTTAAAACAAATGAACAACATTCGGAATAGTCTAAATAGAATACTTGATCTGGCGATCGCGGACTGCTGCGACTTTTTTACACTGGGGAAAACTACGCCTATATCTCGGCTTGACGATCATCACCCTCCGTTTGAAATTGTTTTCAGCTGTAAGGTTTCACCACCTCTAGAAATGAATAAATCTGTTCTTGATAAACTATGTTTCCATAAGACTGATTATGAAAGTTGCAACAAAGCAATCAACGAGATTGATTGGGAGCTTCATTCATCTGTGCTCGCCTGTGAGGATTTTGTGCAATTTTTTTATAAAAGCCTGTATGAGATAATAGAAAAATTTACCCCCAGATATAAAAGACGTAGTCAAATGTATCCCGCCTGGTTCTCTAAAGATTTTATAAGTTCTTAGATCAAAAATCAAATTTCATCAACGGTATAAAAAATTTGGTAACCCGAGAGATTACGATACTTTCTCCATGTTGAGATCTAGAGCAAAGGATCTCTTTCAGGCATGTTTTCGTTCCTACATATCTCGTATAGAAGATGACCTTACTATAAACGTCAAAGCTTTCTGGCGTTACACGAAAAGTAAGAGAGTGACTAACGACTACCCCAGCCGCATGAGATATGCTGATTGTTGGGCAGACGATGGTCCTGGTATAGTTAATCTCTTTGCTGACTACTTTTCATCTGTGTACAGAAGCAACTCAAAGTTGAATTATACTCCAAATTTTCCTCCTTCAAATTTTTGCACATATAATCTGGCAATCACAGTGGTTGAAGTAAAGCAACATTTAAAACAAATAGATAAATCTAAAAATGCTGGTCCAGACGGTATTCCCCCTATGTTTATACGCCTTTGTGCGGACGCTCTCGCTAAGCCATTAACTATAATATATAACAAATCCTTACAAAGTGGTGTCTTTCCATCTCTCTGGAAACTGGCGCATATTATCCCCATATTTAAGAATGGTGATAAGAGTGACGTGGCTAATTATCGCCCTATTAGCATTCTTAGTTGGTTCGCCAAAATTTTCGAGGGCCTTGTTTATGCTCATATTTACTGCCACCTAAAGCACCAATTGAGTGATCTACAACATGGCTTTGTTTCTGGTAAGTCTACAGTCACTAACTTACTTGTGTATACTACCTTCCTTTGTGATTCCTTTAATAGAAAGACTCAAGTAGACTCTATATACACAGATTTCTCAAAAGCTTTCGACTATGTGAACCACAATATACTCTTGTTAAAGCTTCATCACCTGGGTGTGCATGGTTACTTGCACCTGTGGTTTGCATCTTATCTGGCAAACAGGCCACAACGAGTTGCATTGAATGGTTTTGATTCTGTTCCCATTTTTGCGACTTCAGGCGTCCCTCAGGGATCTAATCTCGGTCCGTTATTATTTTTAACTTTCATTAATGATTTACTGAGTTTAATTAAAAGTGAATGTCTTGCTTATGCAGATGACATTAAGATATTTCGTCGAATAACTGACTCTAATGACTGCATTTCATTGCAGACCGACTTAGACTTAATTTATAAGTGGTGCAATGAGAATGATATGGTTCTTAACATAAAAAAATGTCAAGTGGTAACATTTACCCGTAACAAGACGCCACTATTGTTTGACTATCGCATCAATGGCAACTCTTTGGCCCGATCCAACGTGGTTCGTGATCTGGGTGTGATATTTGATTCTGCTTTATCGTTTCGTAATCACTATGATCACATTTGTAGTAGGGCTAATCGAATGCTTAATTTTATTATCCGAACTGGTAAGCCTTTTAGGAATGTAAGTTCTTGGCTAATTTTGTATGTTTCCTTGGTTAGGAGCATACTTGAATACTGTTCTCCTGTATGGTCTCCTATTTATGATGTCCATAGTGATCGAATAGAATCGATTCAGCGTCGCTTCTTAAAGGCTAGTTCGGACTAGGCTAGTAATTTAGTCGAGTTGCGAGTAATTTAGTAGCTAAACGTGTCTGAACACCAAAAATTTAGTCGAGTAAGTTAGTAAGTAATTTAGTCAAGTCAATCCATTTTATTGTATTTTATCGGGCGAGTAGCACCTCCCACCACGCGTCCGTGCTCACTGGTTCACCGGCTAAACAAGTGCGAACCTGTCGAATTAGACGAGTTCATTAGTTGCCGCAAAAATGTCGTTTCGTTGGAGCGAAGACACAACTTTAAAATTTGTTTCCAATTCCAAATTAATTAATAAAATCAAATCAAATTAAATATTAAGACAATTTTCCTAGTTCATCTCTTCCATTTTCGTACCCATAGCTTCTTTTTATTAATTATCACAGAAATTTCCTCATCCACGTTACGATTTGCTTAATCAGTTTATTCACTTTATTGCGTTGCAGCCCGTACATCTTGCAAAACACCACTCACTTGTGTACTGTACTCGACCGCAGTGCGAACGATTTCTGGGCAGTAGCGATTAGTTTAGCTACTAAATTCCCGCCACTCGACTAAATTACTAAAGCAGTGCGAACTAGCCTTAAGGGTTCTGAGCGCCAGACTGGGCTTGAGGCGCAAGTTACCCGATTATAAAGATCGACTGCTTAAATTTAAATTGAATAGCTTGGTCGATAGGAGGTGGCTTTCAGACATGTGCGTATTGTATAAAATAGCAAATGGCGAGCAGGGTGGGGAACTTTTATGTCATTTAAATTATCGGGTGCCATCGAGATCTGTGCGCATTCCACAATTATTTACTGTGCCTTCGACTAATAATAATGTTTCACGCAATAGCCCGCTCATTAGAATGTGTTTAGATTTCAATACAGTTTGTGCCCACTTAGATATATTTAATAGCAGGATTCGGTGTTATAAAGCGTCTCTATTCAAAATTATAAGAAATAAGTAGTTTGTCTAGTTTTAGTAATATTTAGCATTAATTTAGTCTTAATTTTTCCATATAATTGGTCTGTGACCACATCCTACCTAAATTAATTTGCGAGTGTTGTGTACAATTGTTAAAGGGCATCAGATTAATGCTGTTATATTGTTGTGTTTTTTTCTTATATATTTTTTATTCTGTTTGTCTGTAATTGTACCTATTTAAATAAAATAAAAATAAAATAAATTTGATACCCTTGATACCCATATCATGGGGGTGGATTTTAAACAGCCAGTCCGCCATCTTGGGGAGGCCGCCATATTGGATTTTTAATGACGTTCATCAAATTAAGATTCCAAGATTTTCTTACATACATAGTTACAAGTGAAGCTATTAAAAGCGTATTAAAAAAACCTTAAAACACCCACAAATGAATAAAATTAGGACGAATTTTGTTTTGAAACAAAGCAAAGAGCTTCCTCGAGCATACAATAATCATCTCTAATAATACCTTTCTACCTTTTTGGGGCAAACGACGACGACCTCTGACGCGATACTTTGACCCCACAGCACACACAGCCTGCGAAAATAGCAAAAAAATACATTTCCACACTTGAAGGGCGACAAATTCTCAGGAAAGCAATTTGATCTAATGTTAGCTTTGACGGATGGGTGAAGCCAAGAACCTTGATATTTGAGATGTAGTTAAGACTACAATGAAGAGATCTAACAAAGGACCTAACATAAAAATACGTTTAATATATTTGATACGAGCTGTACATCCGCGTTGTTTTTTTGACTTTTCCGTGCAGTTTCCCTTAGATAAGATATTTACCCGCAGTAAAAACTACCTAAGATATTGACCGGGGATATATGGTGCCACCATGCAAAATTTCACCTATGTATACATTTTTACCTCTATAGTTATAAGTTATTGTTACACCATCATCATAGTTTTATTATAATCCCTACTAATATTATAAATGCGAAAGTAACTGTGTGTGAAAAGTTTTGATGAAGATTGGTACGAAGATAGAATAGGTAGGCCTTTGTGTAGGATATATAGACTACCTCTTACCGCGCGAAAATACCTTATTCCCACGGAAAAAAACGAAGGCGTAGACGCGGGCAGACTGCTAGTTTATTATATAAACTATGTTTAAAAATATATAATACGCTACACATTTTTTTCTTTTTTAAAATATTTAACTTTACGTGTGTTTTATTATAGGAATAACACCACACACGTTCGGATGTATCGGTTTTACAATGAGCTTGTGGTGGCTCACACGAATATCGATATATTTCACCACACTACTGTAGGGAATTATTAATTATTCAAAGAAGGTTAAATCCATAATTCTCAATTGTTCCAGTTCTTAGTATTGTTGTTCATGCAGTGCACTTACCTATTTACTTGCGTTGACCAAATCAGTTCTAGGGCAGCACTAGTTGAGCTTGGATTTTAACGTATTTTATACTTATAAACAAGTACTATAACTAGTAGTAACTTTACTAGCTTCCCGCCGTGGCTCCGCGCGCGTTAAAGTTTTTCCCGTGGGAATGAGAAGTTTTCCCGCGGTAAATCGTAGCCTATATGATTTCCCAAATTCTATTCTATCTTTGTGCCAAGTTTTACCAAAATCGGTTAAGTAGTTTCGGAGCCCATTCAATTATTAGGAATATTTTAAGTATTTTTTTTACACCTTGGGTTACATTATTGAAGTTTTAGTAAGTAATATTAGTCATGTATGGTTCTATTTTATTGAGTGTTTTAATGAATAAAAAAAACATATTTAAGTCGACTAGAAATCTTTTAACGACGTTATGGAAATGAGCATATTTTTATGAATGTGTGTCTTGTCAACGCGCGCCTACGCGATTTGCATCACTGTGAAGGTAAAATTTAAAAAGTAATAGCAGCAGCAATAAATCAAAGTGCCGGGAGGATGACGACCCTGCGTCGCCCGCGACACGTCTTCTCCACGCCACATTACCAATAACGCCGTCACGCACTTCCAAAATACAAAAAATTGAATACCTTGGTTTTGTCAAAGCAAATATAAAATTCTGCCTCTATGGTTTTATCTGTTTACTTCACAGTTATTGTCGATAAAACAAATCTTCAGCTTTAATTTTTTGCTATAAAATTGTAAGTGGATCTTATTTTATTCATTTATTATTATTTTATTGGTCTGTTTCTAAGCTTAACACAACTACAGGGCTATTTATTAGGTTGTATGTTTACAAGTTCAGAATCTTTTTTCAGCTCAAATTACTTAAGATAATTTGACCAATGTTAAGTTATTGTTTCACCATCATCATCATTTCAGCTAAAAGACGTCCACTGCTGGACAAAGGTCTCCCTAAAGATCTCCACAACGATGGGTCCTGCGCTGCCTGCGCCCAGCCGCTTCCCACGACCTTCACCAGATCTTCGGTCACCTTGTGGGAGCCTACCGACGCGGCGACGCTACAAATTCTGGCGCCCGGCTACCATACAAGAGCTTTTTTTAAGAATAGGAAATTCAGTATCGCATTGTATTACGCCCTTATTTGGTTCAGCCAGCCGCCTGAAGCGCCTGACACACATAAAACTTGTATTATTGAGCAGAGACGATGCACAGCACCCCTTCAAGGGCTCCCGGTGAGAGACTTATGAGGTAAGGTCGAACGAGCAAGTACCGATATTTCCGCCAGGGTGGTAAACCTGCCTGAAAACATACAACATGGCGCGCTCTTTACTTTCGATAAAAGTTATATTTTGAACATGGAACGTTTTGTACGAAATCACAGGGTCAATGCATTATCAAAAAATTTTCCATTGTAAAATATTTACATAAAAATGTAGATTAAATACTAGATTTATATTTTTTAGATACCTCCATTAAGTGTTAAAGGTTTTCACATTCCTTAAACTTTCGAATTCACTTTACAATATTCATAAAGGCAATTTAAGTAATAACTTAGCGAGGTCAAAACGTTCAGTTTGTAAAAACTGTCCCTCCGAAGTTTGTTAAGCGCAGTAACAATATGGTTTGATTCGTGCATCAGGAACACAGTAACTCTGGTTGCCGTACTGGTTCAAACGGCTGACGGTCCCGACCACTGACCAGTCATCCCCTTCATTACGTAGAGTAGCTCTGAACACACCGCCGCCTGGCTTCACCTTCACTACCACTAAAAAATCCCTCCAGCCGTTCTTCAAATGCATCTTGAATTTTTCCTCTATACCATTCGACAGTATAATTTGATATAACGACAGTCTCGCACATTTCGGATGACTCCTCACCAAATTATTGAGGTACTTTATTAAATACTTTGTTGCAAGTAACGTAGCTCTGCTTTTTTTAGATATTTCTTTACGTCGATAACAACAACACCATTTACTGATGATGCCTGCTGACTGACATGTTCTGTTCTCTGATATTTTCAAAAATAAACTGATGCCTCTTTTTTGCGAATGCATGTTACTGCGGTTACTTATAGTATCATCTCGTACTCTTTTTAAATCTGCTAGATCAAACAGAGTTTCGTGTATATCAAATGGTGTTGTTAACCGTCTTGAATTAGAAACCAGGTTATCAAAGGCTTTGCTATATTTTTTCCTAAATGATGGCGGAATCAATATGTATGCTGGAGGCAAGCGTTCTTCCAGATATCCTTGTTGAGTTTTGACACTGAATGAGCCCCATCTCATTCCGTGATCGCTAATTAAAAATATTATAGTATTTTCGAGGTATTTTGACATTGCAAGTTGCCTAAAAAATCGTGCATAACTAAAGTCCATATACTTCGCAGATTGTATTCTGCTGTGCGTGATTGATGCTTCCCAAAAAAATCCAAACAGTTTAAATTCCTTCAGGTATTTGGTTAAATCTTCGATGTAGTCTAACAGCAATTGGTAAGCATAATATTCATTTATACACCAGTCAATTCTAAGATCTTTAGCATTTCCCGCATTTACTTCAGCTTCGGAAATAAAAGGATGCAAATAATAATCTGTAGGAGTATCCCTGAAGCCACACTCTCCCCAATTAAAAGTGCCGAGAGATGCATGGTCTTCCCCCAATGCTGTATAATAACCTGCTTTTTTGTAGCGTTTCCATATAAAAGGGCAACCATCATAGTATGAGGTACATTTTAGATGGCATACCTTCCTTGTTTCAGATGTTGTTAGGCCCAATAGCAATGGCATTATATTTGGATATGAATTCTCTCCCACTTTAGTGTAACCCATCAGTTCTACCGCTCCTCGTTGTTTCAAATATGCCAAAGTCTTTGGCATTCTCCGATAAAAGTTTAATCTCGACACATTGTCTATTCCGACGATTAAAACGTTATAATCTTCACTTAGGCGACGATGATTTTTTAGTTTTCCAAGGTTATTTCCAACTCTTTTATTTAAATGTACAAAAACAAAGAATTTATCGATTAGTTTTCTACCATTTAAATTACATTTTACTCTTACAAATTCATCTTTTACATTTTTCACGTTATGGAAGTAAATGCATTCATTGTATGTTATTCGGTTATCGACTAATTTGGGCTCCATATTTGGAGCTACGTGCTTTGGACGATAAAATGAAAAATAACAACATTTTATATTACGTATGTCTGCTTCCGAGATTTGGTAATGGTTCATTACTCGCTTGTTCTTGTTCAGCATTATGTGGCTACGGTTCTGTTTCAATAAAGAATAAGTCATATCTTGACACGTCTTTCTTTTTATATATTTCTCATATTTTTTTACCATTCTACTGAATGGTTGCATAGCTGGAATAATGCAGCCTGGAGTATTAATGGCATAATTGTCATCATAAAAAGCCGATATTTGTACAATATTCCCTTTAGAAGCGACCAACGAACTGATGTAGGAAAATATAATTGTGAAGGATATCCCGACCAATAATTTTCTTGAAACTCGTATAGTTCCTTCTTTATGGTTTTCACTTTGACTTGACATCGTCTTGAAAATTATATTTACACTTTCTTAATTTATAAGGTTACCTGCACAATTAAACTAAAACTCTCACTTTTTTGTATGGCTTTTGCGTCCATAAAACTTAGTTTGCAATTGAAAGAACTTCAGTGTGCTGTCACATTGTACTCGCTTACGGGATAAGTGTAACGAAATTATAATTTTCCATTATTATAGGTACGATTTTATTATAACAAATGTGTTGATGATGAAGAGAACAATGTAGAAATACATTAACTTATGTATTTCTATATAATAGTAATTTAATAATAATGTATGAAAAGTAAAACAAAGAAATAGAACCTAGTAGCTGATAATAACTTTATATTTCTTTCTAACCTTGATTGATATATCAAAAGTGTAGCTCTCTGACCATTCTTCTAGAAGAAATAAAGGGAATAAAATAGTAGGAATCTACCTACTTTAAATCTATGCAAAAGATATATTCCAACTCTATAGATCGCAGGATTGATATTGTACTGTTGTTGTATTGTTGTTAAGGTACGCTCCTGCAAAAATTATGTTGCTATGTAGTTTACAGCTTAGAATCCGAATAACACTCTACATTTGGCTAAGTGCGAAGCGAAAATTGGAACGTTTATTTCATAAAGTACATGAAAATTCTATTAAAAAATACATTAAAATACCAATGTGACTAACAGTAACTGTGACTCATGAGTGTGATTGCCAATTGGCAAACGTTAGTTAACAATAAAATTATGGAAATAGGTTATATGCAAGAAAAAAAAATCCAAAGATCGGAACTCATTTTCCAAAAATACCTTAAATTATAATGACAACAGTGAAAACAGTAACAAAATCGACTGAAAAATTACTGAGATATACAAATTAATAAGTTAATATTATCTGTCTCTGTCTGCATTACAACTTTTTTTATGAAAATAATATGACTGACATGTGAAGTGACGCCATCTCACTTATCGGAACTCTTTTTCAAACTCACCACTTTGAATCAATATGACTCGTAAAATAATTTTTATTTTTGCAAAATCCTAGTCGGTGATGAATGTTGATTTTAATTCATATTCTTAAATAAAAAAATAATAAATCATGCATATTTCCCATTCTGTATCTTCCTGGCCTTTGTCCAGCAGTGGGCGTCTACTGGCTGGCTGATCTTCGTATATAATAGGCCGGTAGGTTTGTTGGTTCCTGTGCAATATCATCAAAGTACTGGGTGGCGCAAAAGTACTGGCACTAAAGAAAATACTTTTATTTTTTTATATGACATTTTCTGTCATTCTGTTGTTGAAAATTGTGTAGTGAACAAATGTAAAATACACTGAAAATAAACATGGACCGTTTTACTCCCCAAGAACGTGGAATAAAACTTTGGACTTAGTGAGGGACGCTTTTC
This sequence comes from Teleiodes luculella, assembly GCA_948473455.1. Lineage (NCBI taxonomy): Eukaryota > Metazoa > Arthropoda > Insecta > Lepidoptera > Gelechiidae > Teleiodes > Teleiodes luculella. Next base: position 15,048,495 of record OX419592.1, on the reverse strand, counting down.
CAAGCCGAGTTATCTCTCGTTTTGGCGATTTGCCTTGGCCTGCAAGATCACCCGATCTGACCAGTCCAGACTTCTTTCTTTGGGGTTTTTTGAAATCTCGGGTGTATGTGAACAAGCCACAGACTCTCGCAGCTCTAAAAGAAAACATTCGTCAAGAAATAACAAACATATCGCAGGAAGTGTTACGGCAAGTTATGCAAAATGTCATAAATAGGGCTCAAATGTGTATCAACTCTGGAGGTCACCATTTAAAAGACATCATCTTTAAATCCTAATGGTACGAAATTTAATGGCACAAATATACATTTAAAAAAACCTAAATCTAGTTTACTAATTTAGAAAAAATGTTATAGCTGAACCAAATAGGGTCTTTACTTTTGCGCCACCCAGTATAATTGGGATCGCAATTTCCTGAACCATTTGTCCAGCTTTGTAGTTGTTCGGGTTATGTATGTCTAGTCTACATCCTCATAGTCCCTTAATTATATCCAACCAGTCATTGACCTCATTGTAACCTTGCACTGAGTCTATTGAAATATTTATACCTTCATATATCTCCTAAAGTATTATTCTAAATCCGTAGAACTTTATGTGATCTTTGATGTGACTACCTGGCTATCTTGCTTGCATATGTGATAATTTTAAGACGCCCCCACGCATATTCGTGGTGACAGCCTAGGACTGCCAAGTGCCAGTACTGTGTAGGGCTTATAACTAAGTTTCAAAATATACGGCAGTTTAAATTTGGCTGCGTTGATTTAGTCAGTTAGCTGGAATAAACCAAATTAGAACAATCTATATTAAAAATATTCTATAATATTCTCGCCCGGATACGATCTATTTTTAAACGGACCCTTAATTTCGATATCCTGATATCCTGAGTTTATCTAATCTTATTTTTTCGTAAAATAAAGTTAAAAAGAGGCCAAAAAAATTTAGGACGAAGAAAAGACTGTGGAACAAGGAAGTCTTAGAAACACAATTTCCTATTATATTTCAAGAAAGTTTGTTGGGATCGTGAAGGTGAATAAAATCCAACCAATACAAAAGAATATAACAATTCTATATACATAGGTAAAAGGTAGCTTATTTTCTTTCCCAAGATCCATCTATCTCTGTACCAAGTTTCTTTAAAATCGGTTCAAAACCTATTCAATTATTAGGTATATTTTAGGTATTTTTAGCACCTTGGGCCTTGGATTACATTATTGATGTTTTAGAAAGGATCCCAAATAAAAAAAAATTGAATACAGTCTATGTTACAAATGCAATTATAATGTTTACCCTGGGATAGTGTAGCTTTCAAACAGTAAAAGAATTTTTGAAATCGGTTCAGTAGGTTGTGTACATCCTAGGGGAAGGCCTTTGTCCAGCAGTGGACGTCTACAGGCTGAGATGATGATGATGATGATATTAAGAACCAAATTTGTTACCAGTAAAAAACACCTTTTTAAAACCTACCCAATCTGACAATCTTGTAACAAAACGCTCGCTTCTCATTACAGAAGTTCCGGGTTCGAATCCCGGTGGAGCAGTTTATTTATTTATTTATTTATTATGGCCACCAACAGAATACACATCAATACATATTACACAAGGTACGATAACAAAAGTTGTTAACTAAATGGTAATCCAATTATAGGTGGCTACCGCTTTCAAAGGGATGACAGTTAAACATAATAAGGAAAAAAAAATAGGGTAAAGAACTTAGAACTATAAAACTATAAGAATACTATTTTATGCAGTATGAGGATTTAAAATTATGTAGCTAGAATAAGGTTATGAACAGTTTTTTTGAATTTATAATATTTGTCAGCTAAAACATCACAATTTGCAGCTATTTTATTACTTTCTCGAATCATTCTATTCAAGGGTGAGTTAAATCCAAGGTTAGATTTTGATAGTCTCGTGTCAAAAAGTGTGTATCTACCAGGACGTGGCAAATAAGCAGGTACTTTAATATTGACCTGCGAGAGCAGTTGTAAAACAGCATCCGTGGTCGAGGGGTCAAATACCTGCCGCACGGCACGGAGGTTCCGGGTTTGAATCCCGGTAGGGCTCGTCAATCAAAATATTATTATTTAATTTTATGAGACTTTCCTCAGTTTGGTGAGGACATTGCAGGCTAAATCACCTGATTGTCTGAAAAGAAAGATGATTCCGTGCTTCGGAAGGCACGTAAAGCCGTAAGGCGTTGTCCTAATAGAACGCGATTCGCAAGTTCGCGCGAATTTTACTCGTACGAACGCGCGATCAAACATATTGAAGTCGAATAGGTGTCCTAATAGACGATCGCGCGATTGAACGATTTCTTCATACATTTGACAATCGCGCGTTCGCGCGAACTTGCGATGATCGCGTAGTCGCGTTCTATTAGGACAACGCCTTAGTCCCGGCAGCTATCTACGTATGTAGTCGTTATACGAGTCATCCATAGGCGGCTCAATAATTCTGACACCTGGGTTCATGAGGTAGGTTAACCTTAAAAACCCACACGATAAGAAATAAAGAAAGTTGTAAAATAGTCACTTGTGAGACTTTCCCTAGTTTGTTTAAGATATTGTACGCTGATTCACCCAATTGGAAATAAAGATGACTATGACTATATTATTATGTAAATTCTATTGTAGTCGTTATTATAGCCTCAGCTAGCTTTTCTGATACCAGATCTTATGACAAGCAATACGGATGGAGCTGCATAACCTCTGGGTTTTGTATTAAATATTACGCATATATACTCGTACAACGAAATATTGGTTGAGCTCTATTTTTAAGCATGAAATACAAACTGGTAGCAGGATTTTGTGTATTTATATAATAATATGTATCAGTTGTCTGACACCCATAGTACAGGCTCTGCCTAGTTTGGGGTCAGACGGCCGTGTGTGAAGTGTCCCCATATACCTACAGGGTTATTTTTTAATCAGTGCACATATTTTAGGTAGGCATAGATTAAAGAAAATAAAAAATCCCGTATATATTTTTTTTATCACGTTTCAGACAAAAAAATCGAAATATCACCATTTTATACATAAAATTGGTATAAAATTTTGTATGGGAAGAAATTTAAATTTAATACGTCGTATAAACACTCATTGGCGTAATTAATTGTATACGTATTCTAGAATTTTTTGAAATTCGTTCCCTAAACGGGTTAAAAATAGTGGCATAATTTGAAAAAAAAAATTTTTTTCGTCTCATGAGTTCTACTCCTAGTAACGATACTACTGACTGTGTACACAATATATGTGCACTGATTAAAAAGTAACCCTGTATTATATTATTAAAATGGAATATAAAATCATGAAACACATAGTGTAGTAATCTAAATCTTGTGATTAAATCTCTCAACCCGTCGCGTCGAAATCAACCTTTTAAATTGGAAACCACAAACCATTGAGATACTAATAAGTACTGTACGTACAGTCTCCTGCAGAGAAATCGACCCCCACACTTTACAAATAAACGAACAACAACAGCTACTTGCTAGCTTATGGCTGTCGTTCTCAATAGGTAGATAAACGCTCCTCACACACACACACTTAATGCTCCATCTCGTCTAGCCAGTTTTTGTGGTTTCAAATTGATTTATTTCTTTCGTCGTATATCGCAATCAGTAAAGTATTTTTTTTATATAAAATAAATCGCAGGGACGGAGGTTCGAACTCCCAACTACGCAAACATCGCCGCCTCAGCCGCTCGTGATCCTACCACTGAGCCACAGCGCTTGTTATGAACCGTCTCAAATAACGTAGCGTCTTGTTGCATTTGTCTACGTCTACGAACTATTCCGATGATCGCCGAGTGCTGACGAGATGTTTGAAGGCGAAGTTAATAGATAACAAAATAAAATTGTGGGTAAGTGAATATAAATAAAAGGTAATAAGCGTTGAAATGAGAATATTCAATAGGATAAGTCAGCCATTACAAAAGGTGTGCATCTTGCGTTTAAAATTTTATAATTATATTATAAATTGTTACATCATGTTTCACTTGAGTGTTTTTCTTAAGGCTACGACAAATTTGTTCTGCGGGAACAAAATAATGGAATTAATATAACCGTCTCGGTAAGTCTTTAGGTTATTTTGTAATTAATGTTGCGTATTGATATTTTAAACGTGATATAATATAACGGTTTAATTTATTTATGTAATTAATCATTATCTTTTACAGAGAAATACGGTGTGCAGATGGATAAAAAGATTTAAAATTTTCACCAACTAAAAGTGCTATAAATCTGACAAAGATGTGAGGAAAAATTCTGTGGAGAAGAATAGGAGAACATTATAGTCTTCCGAATGTTATACCAATGAGGCAGAATATCCTTGGGTAAGCAAGCAATTTTTGTTCGAAAAATTTTTATAAAAATATTTTGTTTACTTATTTAAAAATACCTATTCTCTCCTTGTTAATGTTCTTCTTATATTCTTTCTTTCTTTTTATTTATATAAATACTTTATTTACTTACTATTGAAAATAAATATTATTCAGTTAAGTATATATTTTTACCAAAACAGGTAACGATCGAAATATTAGTTTATTTACTTACTTATCATAATATTATTATTTTCAGGTTATTGGGCTTGGATTTCTGTAGTTCCTGGAGAGTTAATTGAAGTGGGAAGCCGCACGAATAGTGATGATTATTTGGAAATATTAAAAGATGTCATGCTGCCTGCAGTTTGTGCTATGTATAGTCTATAATCTTTTTAAATTTAACTTTTTATATATCCCAAGAGAGATGTAAATTGTTATCGATAACAAAGATAACATGTTTGTTCTCTCTTAATAGAAAATATACACCTATCTATATATGTATATATTTTACCGATAACACTCGTAAATTCATTTATACTAACTTAGATATGAATATAAATATTAAATAAAGAATAAAGTAAAAATATAACCATATTGTCTTTTATTTTATTTAAAAATGATTTTCATTAAACCTATTAAACAAAATAGTATTTTAGTTACAGTTTATTGATATAATTTAAATAAAAAAAGATAAAAAGAAGTATACAATTTCAGGGAAAAATACCCAGAATTGAACCTATGAACTTAAATTTTACTATATGTATTGTGACCATTGAGCCAAGTTCAATTACTAAGAATGGACGAAATAGGTCACTGCCTGCTAACGGCAAAATACCCACTTTCGAAAAAATACACCTTATGAGTTAACAGTTGTATGTAGGGTAGTTGCCGCTTACGACATCTACCGGGGGGTCCGTTTTTAATGCTTTAGACTGTACACAAGTAAACACGTAACTTAGAACTGAACCGCTATCTAGAAGTATCTCCAGTGTTTACATTCCAGTCCCCTCACTGATAGGATTTATTTCATTCCTATGCAAATTCCGATCGTAAACTTGTTAAAAATGAAATCTTTACGGTTTACCATTTAATTTGAAGTAAAGACTTGTCTACATGGAGATATTTTTTGTTACTGCGATATTGTAAATTTAATTTGTGATTTAAACTATGATTTATTTAATATACTTTGTAAGGCTTTTACGCTTTTTACAGTTTTAATTCTAAGAGTACATAATTATTTTTTAATTACTCAATTACCTTTCACTTGGCGATTCTACACGATGGTCCGGTGGTATTACCTACATACAAATTATTTCTACCTATTACACGTCTTATTGGCAGATGAATTTGAAATTTGACAATTAACCTTATTATTCGTTGCATAGAGTTGAAATATGCGCAGTTGTACCTTCCGTGTGTAGTATATTGAACCAACCCTACTCGGACTCTACCAGAGACAGGCTCGAGAAGCTGTCAAACGCGACATAGTGACATTAGAGCCATAGTAGTTCTGTCAATATGTCGCGTTTGACAGCTTCTCGAGCCTGTAGCTACTTACATAGTAGGCCTACAGGCCGAGTAGGGTTGGTTCAATAAAATTCTAAGACAAAAACAGTTCTAATGCCAATTTTATTCTAAACTAGCTCTCCACCCACGTAACTTGTTTTACCGTAGAAAAATGTAAAAAATCTCTTATGCAAAAATTTCATAAACACCTTGTACCCGCTATATCACAATCACACACACACAATAAGAATAATCATATTCGGTGCAGTCGTTCTGAAGTAATCTGCGGCTTCGCTCGCTTTAACAGTTTTTTCCGTGGGAACGAGACATTTTCCCACAGTAAAAGGTAGCCTATGTTACTCAAGTTTAATGTAGCTTTCTAATGGTGAAAGAATATTTGAAATTTGCACAGTAGTTTTTGAGTTTATTCATTACAAACATACACACAAAACTGCAAAAATATAAATCTTTGTTCTTTATAATATGAGTGTAGATTGTAAACACTGGCTTTAAGTTCAATATAGACTAATATTATTATTATTCCCGTGGGAATGAAGTATTTTCCTACTGCATAAATTAATACATTTCGGCCAAGTTTTTTTTTATTTAATGGATTTGTAAGTGTGTTCATAGCTGAGACCGCTGCTGCAAATCCCAGTGGCAACGCACTTAGATGCGAACTTTACGATGGCGCGTCGAACGGTCAAACGTCGTCGAACTAAGTGATTCCGTGTTTTATAGTACACACATTCCTTTTTGTGCTTCTAAAATCTTATTTCAATAATCTTAATATATATCTATAACGTGATTCAGTATTCATAGAAGTTGAAGGGAATTTTCTTCGAGGAATTGAGTTCAACTCACGTTCAACTAGTTAAAAATATCACGCAATAAATGAAAGTTTCATTTTATTTCCGAAAAAGTTGTTAGTTTCATGCTGTAAATATTTCCATAAATACTTACTTAATATTCCTCGGTAAAAAGTGGTTGAAGCAGAGTATATAATCTGTTGTTATGATATGACAATGAAGCGTAATATAATAATATCATAAGAAATGTTTAAATCCAGACCAGAACAAATAGATAATAATATTATTATTAGGAATACTCTTTAATCATTTACGTACTGGGAAGTAACTTATTTCCACGGAATAAGATGAAGAATTGTTCCAAAGGCAGACAACTAACTAGTATTAAGTTCTTTTAACCGACTTCAAAAAAGGAGGAGGTTCTCAATTCGACGTGTATGTTATTTTTTGTGTGTTTGTTATAAGATATCTCCGCCAACTGTGAACCGATTTTCAAAATTCTTTTTTTAATCGACCAGATTTACTTGCGGGGTGGTCCCATGAAAGTTTCGCTAAGATCGAATGATGAAATTTGAAGATATGAGGAAATAACTCCTCAATTGAGAGTGTGGTCCTTTTATTGTGACGTCATGACATGACGCATCGTTCGGCACTTTTCTTTATTGTTGTAAATTTTATTGTGTACTGTTGTTTTTTTTTAATTTATTTTATTATTGTGCATAATTTTTGTATATTATGGCGTCATTAATAATAAATGTTTCTTTCTTTCTTTCAATTGACGATGCCGTTATTCCCGGTCGTAATTGTTTTGGCAATATCTCAGCTTCATATCAATCGATTTCAAAATTATTATTTTTTAATTTATAGGAATTGTACTCAAGATAATTTCATATAAATTTGGATTATATTTGGTGGCGGAGTAGAAGACTAAAGCGAAAACTCTTCAATAAACGACAGCACACTCATTGCGTTGCTTTTGTTATGATTGAAACAACAAGAAATATGCGGTTTTGGTTCATATCTTTTGTAAACTAGTCATAGATTAAAGATTTCAAAAACCCAAGTAAAGATAATAACTTCTTAAAATTGATAAAAAGATAATTTAAAAAATATATAAAACCGTCTTCAAGGTTAGGACCTACACTAAAAAGTTAAAAATAAAATATAAATCTAGCTGAAAGCATAGAAATTTAATATGGCTATTATTATTCCTTATTTACATAAGTTGTAACATCATATTATACACATGTGTAAATATTGTTATCCTCTTCACCTTGGAGTCGGTGCCAGTTAATCAAGCTAGCTATTTAATCGGAAACACATTATGTATGATCTCAAAAGCTCAGATCTTCGAATATAAAATATTAAAGAATGCGGTCAGAGTCCACTATTGAAGACTGCTAGCAGAAGTCTTTTGGTCGAAATGATGGTGATGATATTAGCTGGCACCGGCTCCAAGATGAAGTGTATAACAATGTCTTCACATGTTTACATGATGTTACAACTTATATGAGGAATATTAATAGCCATATTAATTTCTATGCTTTCAGCTAGATTTTTATTCTATTTTCAACCTTTTAGTGTATGATAGGACCTTGAAGGCAGTTTTATATATTTTTTAAATTATCTTTTTATTTTACCCTTTTTAGTGAAAATTTACCATGACAAGTTACTCACACAAAACTTTAATTTGTTTTGTTTAGTACATTTTTATGTATCACTACATATTATAAAACAAAGTCGCTTTCTCCGTCCCTATGTCCCTATGTCCCTATGTCCCTATGTCCCTATGTCCCTTTGTACGCTTAAATCTTTAAAACTACGCAACGGATTTTGATGCGGTTTTTTTTAATAGATAGAGTGATTCAAGAGGAAGGTTTATATGTATAATACATGCATAATATACTTAAGGATAAGCCACAATAACCATTTTCCCGTGCGGAGCCGGGGCGGGTCGCTAGTTTAATTATATAGTATATTTACACATGTGTATAATATGATGTTACAACTTATGTAAATAAGGAATAATAATAGCCATATTAAATTTCTAGATTTTTACTTTATTTTTAACCTTTTAGTGTAGGATAGGAACCTTGAAGGCGGTTTTATATATTTTTTTAATTATCTTTTTATTATAACGTAATTTTTCCAAAGAAATTCTGAATGTCAATGTAAGGTTGTCTCCAAAGCTTAATCGGACGTAAAACATCCCTCGTTGGACATGATTAGTGATATAATGGTAAGTCCTTTGACGATCGAGTCTCAATAGGAGAAAAGGCCTGACAACACACCCAGACAGACGTCTGACAAGGGCGTCCCATAGATGAATACGGACGATGAGCGATGGGCGGAAATTCTGAAGGGTATTTGTGAATTTTTCGTTAAACTGTGATGTAATAAGTGTTTACTAACTTTGGATAAGAAGAAAAAAATATTGAATGCCTATATTATGTAGGTGTAAATACTACTTATTTGTATTGACAAATACACTAAAAATAGACAAATACAATAAAAAAAACAACATAACTTCTGTATAAACTGCGACAAGAGATAGGAGCAGTGCAGCTTGGTGACAGTAACTACACTACACGTGTTATTTGCATTAGAGAGATTTTGAACCAGTCTTATGACAAACTCAAGTTTCCATTAGGTACATAAATATTCGCCCTGGAAGGAAACTGAATAAATACGCGATCCCTTCAGACAAGACAGATAGCCACCTGCTTACCTAGGCCGCCTTCAAAAGAGCTAAGACTTGTTTGACCTAATTCAGAGCAAACTTCAAATCCTTAGAGAGAATAACATTAAAATATTTTGGTTATGATTAATTCAAAGAGTCGTTAAGGGAGTGCTCTGACTCGTAAATAGCTAGATATGTGAGATATTGTATAATATAATTTATGTTACTAACTAGGTGTTGTAACTATCGGGATTCGCAATAGTAGGCTCCAGGTTGAGGTAAATTTTCGTTCTAAACTTGAAATACTAAATCTGCCCTTGAAGAGTTGAATCTAGTTTGATAACTGCTCTTGAGACCAAAACTAAATTATTAACGTGGGTGTTACGTGTACGAAACTTGTAGATTACATAAACCTTGAGCAAAAACTGAAATTATTAAAACTAACTGTCTTATCTTGACATAAGTAAATAGAGCATAATATTTAGAAGAAAATAAACTTTGATTTTAACTTTCGCTATGGCATCCTCTCAAAATGGGTCTATATTAAAACCCATAATTGAAAATGTATATATTGAAAATCCATAATCATTCAATGTCATAATGATTAAAATCCATAATTTTGAAACACTTATATTTAAAAGCCCTAAATTTAATATGAATACTGTCAGTATGTATAATAATTAAAAAATACAAAGACAAATACAGCACACATTTATTAAATTATTATTTTTTATCACTAAAATGCTGTTTTTCTTATGTTCTTTTTCTACCAAAATATCTTAAATTTATGATTTCGAAACATTATAGAATTATGGATTTTAATTAGTATGCTAAATAATGGTATGTATTTTTAAATTATGGATTCTAATTGTTATACTATTTAAAGTTATGGCAAGTCTGTTATGGATTTTCATAATAGGGATATTTATGTTATGCAATTTAAGGGGCACCCTCTCAAAATACTTATCAAAAAGTATCGGTATGGTACCCATCTTTCAGTTCTACGTCAAATAATAGCAGGTACAATTCAAAAGAAAAGTGTATCTCGCCAGCCTCAAAGTGAATTTACTAAGCTAACGAATCGTTTACTGCGATATCGTTTAAAGAGCTTTTTTTTTTTTTGAATTGACCTATGCTTGTGTCGATTTGTTGCTTGTGTGAGCGATTATTATAATGAAATGTAAAGTATATATTAGATTTTTAATTTGTTTTTTTTTCTTCCGTACAGTGACTGCTGAAATACATATATCTATGAATGCATCACTTTCTTAGTCGTATTTTAAGTATGTGTAATGTATTGAATAAAATTATACTATGGTGTAGGTAGGGTTACCAGGTCGCCAAACCAAATAGCCGGACAGGCCAGACATTTGAATAAAAAGGCCGAACACCCTAAATTATTACAAACATAATAATATTGTGAACGTTGTGACTCAGTATTAAAAGTTTAGCCTAACAATGTCCGGCTTTATCCGGACGACGACGCCTGGCAACACCGTGTAGGCATTTGATAAGAGAAACAAAAACAGGAAAACTACTGACCGTTTAATCGTGGTTAATGATAACGGTCATATGTAATAACGTTTTAGCAGCAACTTCCTTGGATACTTCCAAGTCCCAATATACCTACATGTCTGCTCGTCCGATAACTGGGAATTAAACACATACAAAAATACTTCGCCTCCCTGAACTATTTCTGGCATTCATCCTATATTCTTCGCTATCTATCTATTTTATAGAATAGAATAGAAAGGAACGGAACGGAATAGAATATAATATACTGTATTGCACACAAGAGAATACAAAAAACATAATTAAAGCACAAAAGGCGGCCTTATTGCTAAGGTAGCAATTTCTACCAAGCAACCTTTTATCATCTTAAAAAGAAAATACGTAAGGATTGTAAGTACTACTTCGTGTCTCATTTTCAGTATTTAACAAGATTTTTTCATGATAACCAAATTTCAGTAACGTTACGTTTGCTGTTAGGTAGGATTTAACATTCGTTCGAGTCATCCATTCATTATGGTATAAGACAAAAATAAAAACGGAAACGCTTGGTGGCTACATCCTTATTTTACCAAAAGTAACAAAACTTCTATGAGTATACTTATTGTATACACAGTTACATATTGATTGACTGACTATTTACAAAATAAAAATACTTTAGCCTAATTTATATCTAACTAAACTTTAATTACCAAAATAATAATCTCTTAATTTTAAAATAAAAAGGTATTAAAAAAGAAACAGTGGAAATATAACTAATTAATTTTTCGAAAGAAATTAATAATATTAAAATATCAATTGCACAGTAGACCATCGTCTCAATAAAAATAAAAATATTATATAACTGTATTCTATAACCATCATAAAATCATGAGTAGGAGGCAAGATATCGTGATCTCGCCAGTTGTAATTAAAAAAAAGATAAACGGACAACGAATCTTCCACTTCAACATCTACCACAAGCCTCGTAATTTGAAGAGTTGGTAGAATCATCTATCTTTTGACTGAACGATTTTCCAACTTCAAGGTTACAGCAGCAATAGCTTCTTTCTTTATTCTCAGGTTCGTTGAGTATCGCTATTACTTTTCATGCTTCCAAACTGTTTCCCATAAGGCCTTAGCTCGCTCTGTAGATTGCGGCGTTTCTGCCTCAAGGTACGCGTTGGGTCGCTTGTAGCCGTCGCGTCGATGTAGTTAGTTGCTATCTATTATCAAGTCTTTTTCTCCAATAAGATTCACTTACACCATTACCACCAGTAGTCTGGTTCTCGGGTCCAGCTCAAGCGTACTCCTTGAGTTGTGATGGTAGTTCAGTCTCCAAAACTTTCTATGCTCCTTCGAGACTCTGACTCTGCACTTTTAAGAGACGCTCTATTAAATCAAGCTTATTTATCCGATTGATGAGGTCCTTCGAGGAAAACGAGTTTGATTTTAAATTACACATCCTGGTGAATTAAAGTGTAGTTGTAATATGCGTGTGAACAGAAAATATAGGTACATAACCGGTTGGAACAAGCACGTCGGCTCTGCGCACGGGGAGGCGAGACTGTGTTATCAAATATGGGTGCTTTACGGTAAACCAACATCCAGTGGCGGGAACTTCATACAAGCCAAAAAGCCCGGCATGCCCTAGACCATAGGTCCTAAAGTATGAATTTCCCACACAATTTAAAAAGCGCGCCTCGCCGCCAAAACTTCGCGGCGTCGTCGCGCCGCCGTCTATTGAAACATGAAAACATCCGTCCGAGAGACAAATCCATCCATCCATACATCGATGTGTTGGTATAGTGTCGCTCGTTCTGCATTATGTCAAAACAAGCAATGTACTCGCGCCTTCATTGCGCCGCATAACATGAAATAACATCATTGCTGTCTCGCTTGCACGCATGGGCTTCATATTTGGCTTGCGTTGCGCGTCTCTTTCTACGCTCAAATGTATAGAAAAATTGGCTGTGTGTGCGTAGCCAACATAGCAGACACACACACGCGCATAGCAGATTTTGTATGAGAAAGAAGCCGGGCATGCTGCAGTGTGAAATTCGTGCGAATAGACTGGCGCTACTCCGATGTTTTGAAGGAGTTTTGTTTACCTTATTGTGCGGGCGAGTGAAATTGTGCAGTTTTTTCTTTTCTTGTATTGATTTCGGTAAAATGTGTGTCGATTTAGTGCCGTATAATAATGTGAACTGTGTAAATCACTTAACTTTGCCGATAAAAAGAAAATAATTTCTTCGCCAAAAACGAAACCCGATTTGTGCATTTCACAGACAAGTAAGTCTCATAAAAAGCAGTTTAGTCTGCTCTTATTCTAATAAGTTGTATTGTTGGTGTTGCATATTTTTTTCGAATGATAAGAACGTTCGGTATACTACTGTTTATGACGATCTAAAAAGCTGGTCAAATGCCATAAAGAGGCACCAAAACTCGCAGCCACATGAACGCGGTTATTTCATTTTGTAATTTTGGGTTAATAACGTAAAGAAACTTCCATTCGTCGCCAGTTATATTATGATAAAATATCGGAGCATAATTCGCGCGTTGATCACAATCGTTCCGTATTTTTTCAAAGACTTTTTGATATCTTTTAGCACAAGAACTGCCTTTTAGAGGCCATGATAATATAAGGTAAAAAAATCCACATCATATTATCTGGGCTTGCCCAGTCGTTAGACCCTAGGCACGCCACTGCCAACATCTGGCTACTATTATAACAGAATGCACGAGTCGAGGAAAAAATTTAAAGCTAAGTTAAAATATTGCCAAAACAATGCACATCAAATAAAATTAGATCTTTTAGCACAGAATCATACCGATAAAAATTTTAATAAGTTTTGGAAAAACACAAACAAACTTAACCCTAAGTCGAGCCTTCCTGTGAGCGTGGCCGGTAAAAATGACCCTATTGATATTGCAAATGAGTTTAAGCGTCACTTCCGTGTTGAATCTCCACTTGCGCCTGCGCTTCATGTGCTCGGCGCGGACGGTCAGGGCGGGGACTGCAATATTAGCTTTTCAGCCAGGGAAGTAGCTTCAGTTATCAAAGCTATGGTAAGGGGCAAGTCGCCCGGGCACGATGGTCTCAGCGTTGAGCACTTGAAGTTCGCTGGTGAGCATTTGCCGAGGGTCCTCGCTTTGTTTTATAACCTATGCCTATCTCATTGTTATCTACCTGATAATTTAATGTACACGGTAGTAGTTCCCATTGTTAAAAACAAAACCGGTGATGTAAGTGACATATCAAACTATAGGCCTATCTCGTTGGCCACTATCGTAGCTAAGGTGTTGGATAGTTTGCTTGATAGTTACCTGGATAGACACAGTACTCTTCACGATGCCCAGTTTGGATTCCGTCCTGGCCTTTCGACCGAAAGTGCCATTTATTGTCTAAAGGAAACTGTCCAATACTATACGGCAAGAAAAACACCTGTTTACGCCTGTTATTTAGACTTATCAAAGGCTTTCGATTTAGTTGACTATAACGTGTTGTGGCAAAAGCTTTCTAGTGAGACAGAAGTACCGAAAGAACTTATATCCTTGTTCCGATTTTGGTATGGGAATCAGATGAATAGTGTAAAGTGGGCCGGGGCCTGCTCTGGAGCGTACAGGCTGGAGTGCGGTGTGAGGCAGGGGGGGCTGAGCTCTCCGCGGCTCTTCAGCCTGTATGTCAACCGACTGCTCGAGGAGCTCAGCAGCGCCAACATTGGGTGTCATGTAGACGGAGTATGCATCAATAATATTAGTTATGCAGATGATATGGTGCTGCTGAGCCCGTCGATTAGAGCCTTGAGACGTTTAATCCATATCTGTGAGTCCTATTCGGTTTCCCATGGGTTGAGGTATAATGCGGAAAAGAGCGAGTTTATGGTTTTTACAGCTGGAAGGAAAACGTACTCCAATGTGCCCGCTCTCACTCTATGTGGTACAGAGTTACATAGAGTAACAAAATTTAAATACCTGGGCCACTGGGTTACCGAGGACATGTCCGATAACGTAGATATAGAGAGGGAGCGTAGGGCGCTGTCAGTACGTTGCAATATGCTGGCCCGCAGGTTCGCTCGGTGTACGAAGCCAGTGAAGGAAACTCTTTTTAAGGCATACTGCCAGACCTTCTACACATGCAGCCTGTGGGTCCGTTACACGCTCCGTGCTTACAGTGACCTACGCGTCCAGTATAATAACGCGTTCCGGATCCTGTTCGGACTGCCGCGCTATTGTAGTGCTTCAGCTATGTTTGCGGAGGCGAGAACAAATGATTTCTATGCGATCATTCGCTACCGTTCCGCCTCCTTGCTTCGACGCGTGCGCGCCAGCCCGAACAGCATCCTGCGCGTGCTTGCGGCCCGGTGGGACTCGCCCACGCTGCGCCACTGGCTGCGTCTGCACGCCGCTGCCCCGCCGAGCACTGGACGCACCCACTGACGTGGCGTCTCATGCGTTATGGTTTTTGGTTTTAGTTTTTAAAATTATTATTATTATTAACCTTAGGAATAAGTAATTAGTTTGTAAGATGTACTAAAACTATATGGATTGTAATTATCTGAAATAAATTTTTATTATTATTATTATTATTATTATTATTATTATTAACACACAGCCGATAGATTCAAGCGCACATAGATGACTGAAGTACAACGCAGTTCACAACCTCCTATAAATAAACCGACGGCAATAACGTACAACAACACGACACATGAAGTTTATAATAAAACTTTCGACCGTTCACCCAGGTGGTCTCGAGAGGTGGACGGTGGGTTGGAAGGGAATTTATTATTGATCTATTGTAAAGCCAAGATAAATGTGCAGGTACACCAAAAAAATATATGAATAATTTGAAGTTATGAAAGACGTATAAAACGACTTTTAACTCCGATTTGCTTAAAGGACGCTGCTCTAAATGCCGGCAAATTACTATGTTGAGATATTTAAACATTACGGTTGTGTCATTCGAGCACGTACACGCATCCGATATTGTGTGATATTGGTCATCGATCGAATAATTAATTTCCTATATCTAGTTTCAATCATGTTCTCTTTGCACGTTATTATTTAAAAGGATAGAAAAATTGCAAAACCCGCTGTAAAGTATATCCTTGCACAACCTTTATAAATCAATCTTTGAACTTTTAATTAAAATACGAATTTAGATCATTTCTTTAAACAATTAACATTAAAAAACTTAAAGGACCACCAAAATGTCGTACTGTTTACCAATAAACCAAAACTTCAGCCATTTGATCACAAACTTGGGTGATTAGAGAAAGTTTGGCAACCCCACTTAGGGTTACCAGCTCAAGGCTAATTCCAGGGCCTAGGGCGGCTGTGGCCGATTAGGACTCAGGAGGGCCAATCCTTGACCTCCTAACAGTGACCTTGGATTTGCTGCTCCTTAAGTCTGCGACACATTGTTTCAGTGAATAAATTCAATGTGAAATTAATGTATGTGGTCCTTTCCTGGTCTCTTTAAGATTCCTATTAAATCATTATAATCTACCACCCATATCTGTCTACTATGAATCCGTGCAAATAAAATAATGATTTGATTAGATTCTATGGTGCTGTTAGCCATTTAGTAAAAGAAAATCAAATAAAATTAAAAGGTGTATTCGAAGTGAGATTTTACAAATTACTTTTCGACGTCAAGAAACCAAGGCTGGCTCTCGTCTCACCCTAATGAAAAAACTCTTAAAATTTAAAGAGGCGATGCGATATTAGTTCAAACAGAACTGGCAGGTTCGCGCATTCTGTGCGCTAGACCCTGAGAACCTAAAAAGCTCTAAAAAGTCTGTAATCTAAAATGGAATTTATATAGAAGGTTGTAGAATGGTTGTAGGATCTACGTCTAATCTGACAGATCCAGTCTTAAGTCTACGGCAAGCTTAACTCTACGTTTCAGACGAAACGAAAAAAAATACAAAACGTAATTAATACAGTTGAGTTCAATCTTCTGACTTAGAATTGATGTTTACTTATTTTCTATCCAAATATATATGTTACAGGAAATGTGTGAAATCCAGGAAAGCCAGCTCCAGCTCCAGCTCCAGCTCTTTAGGAAATGTATGAAATAATGTTTCAAAGATTATTTATTACACACATATCCTAGGAAATGTATGAATTTCCTAGGAATTGTATAAAATTCCGAACTTGTACTAGGAAATGTATAAAACTAATTATTTCTGTGAATAAAATGAACAAAGCTCCGTGTTTAACTAAGAATCAGAGTTATCTGTGAATATTAAATGAAACACTTTGTTAAACTGACTGACTGATTTTATTATCTTTATGAAGTTTTTTCATAATTAAACTTAAAAATTTTGCTATTTATTATTTTACAGCGTATCTAGCACAAAAACTGCTTGTAAAGCTCAAAACTTCAATTTGATAAGTCAACAGTTTTTCTTTTACGCCACAATATAAAATTAAAGCCTTTTTTAAAACTGAAAAATAAGCCACCCAGGTAAAATAAAAATAGGATTTATTAGTAATTACACTCTAAAACTTAACTATTTATTCTTATTTATGGCACTGAGTGATGTGTGAGTGATGTTTAAGCAGCACTAACGCAAGCGTTTGCCTGATCGGGTGAAGCAGTACCACAGGTGGGACACTCCAAAGAACCAACGTGGTTCTAATTTTTATAGCAGACAACCACCAGATGTTAATTAAAATCAAAGAAAAATAGTCTTTATGCTTCATCGAATACCACGCCTTCTTACACCTACGAGATGCAGTGAGAGGAGGGCTAGGAGTAACTAGTGTTCTGTGGAGGAGGGATATCGGGCGGGGAACTTGTTTTGGTGCGGGGAGGTAAATTTCCCTTCTGTACGAGTAGTACTATTATATACTTCTGTTGCAATAGCCTCCCCTCGCTCCGCTTTCCTCGTTTACCCATTTACATATTGAATGTATTACATTTCCGATCGCTATTTAGGAAACGTATACATTTCCTAGGAATTGTATACAATGACGGATTTCATAAATTTCCGTTAACATATATACTGCTTTAATTTTTTTTTATTCGTTGTTAAGTTTATTATTTCGGGGAAGACGTGTATTGGTAGAAAAGAAATACCAATGTTGTCCTTGCCCGTATTCCAATAAGACTGGATTCAACTGGACCGTATCCGAAAGTAAAAGATTTAACGTTCCAGAACTGAATAAATTGGATCGCGAGGAAAGTGTGTAAAGAAGTAGGTTTATTAGGTACTAAGTTTACATACCTCATAACTGTGACCAGTCGGAAGCAGAGAAATAAGTAACTTTTTTACTTACGAATAAATCGAATTAATAATTGAGAAAATGAATGGAGAGTCAACAAAAATAGTGGGAACCATTTTGTTTCTTCCAGACAACTCAAAGAAACTTTTCTCGAAAACGAAATGAAATTCGACATTTTACAAATAAACATTTTATATAGGTAACAAAATATTTTATTGAGATAGAAGTCCTTATTTTCGTTTCCATGAAGTTTCATAGGAAGCGTTGTTCAAATACCATGGGATTTACTGAGCGCGTTTTAAGTATTTACGTTAGTATCATTAAAGCCCAACCAAAAAGTTAAAAAACCTCTTTATATTGCGTAATTTCAATGGAAATAATTTTATAATGAAAATTGTTGCCAGAAACAATAATAAAATATACACGTGGCGCCCTAGGAGTGGCTTTTTTCTGGTCAGACTGTATATTATGTAAGTTTTGTGCTTAAATCCTGTATATTTCGATAGGCACCAAGTATGTACATCTTGATAAAATATAGAATTTGTAATATTTTCAGCCATCTGAATGTGAAAGTTTGTAATAAACCTACCCCTTCGTGCAACAATTAGGTACTCGATTACAATGAAACTTGCGAATTATTCTTATAGCCAGCAGACTATAATAATATTGTTTCGTAGGCACAGTTCATCGGTGGATCAATATTAAAACAAGCAAAAAGAGAAATTTTCTTTATGATAGGTAGAAACACAATAAGGTCAATAGGCGTCAACTTTAATTAGAAAACTAGTGACCTTTCTTTGCATTAACCCGATGGCATTATCTGCCCGCCGCACGTGCAAACGAAGAAGGGGAAATAAAAATAACTTATAATAAACAACCTTTATATATATTGTCTCATGAATATTCATGTTAAAGTTTTAGAAAACAACAAATTTCAAACAATTATGCTTAAGCTTATATTACTTGTATAAATTAATCTCACGCTTTAACGCAAAAACGCCTGTCGTTTTTATGTTAGCACCAAAATATTTGTTACATTTTAAGTCTACCAACCTACCAGAATTGGTTTGGATGGGAATAACCTAAAAGTAGTGGATACAATTAACTTTATGATATGTATTAAAATGACCACGGCCATCCATTACAAATGTCCTTTCACGAAGGCTGCCCATAAATTTCCTATTTTGTTTGTCCTACGACTCACATTACGATATATGTACTATAATGTATAATTATTACATACAATAAAAGCGTATGTATATACAACCTACATGTCGATATACTGAAAACGCACCATGACAATCAGACCTTTTCTGCACTGGTGGGCCAATGCTAGTCTGACGAGGGGTTGTGGAAAAAAAAGGCAACCCAAGACCGATTGTTGTAATGATTTTGCGAGGATGATCTCCAGTTAAAATGTTGATAAAAATTAAGTCTATACAGGAGGTTAGTGCATAGCATACTAACACCCTACCTAACCACAGAAGCCCTAACCAATAATAGCAAAATGTAAGAAAAAAATCGTATAAAAACAAGATTGTGTTGCAAAACAATATGTACCTGAAGCTATTTAAAACTTTGTAAAAATGGCGCCGCATATTGTATTCTTTCAGACTATAATGATGAAAAATTAATTTATTCGAGTTAAAGGAAGCAGGAGTTTTAAAGGCGGTCATTGAGAAGTTTTAATGGGGTGCGAGTTAACTGGCGAAGTGGTCAAAACTTTTGCCACTTTCCTTTTCTTAAGGGTGAAATGCATGGAGGACAGAACCTCCTGGTTCTGTCCTCCATGGTGAAATGACTCGGGTTTGTTACTTGTTCTACAGCCGGTTTTAGCATCTTACTGTTTTAGGACCTGAGTAAATACTCTATATTAGATTCCTTATAACAGTCATCAAGAACCTTGCCGTGCTGGCTTGCTTTTAGTATGGGTTTCGAGGTTAACCTAGCTCACAAATCCTGGTTCCAGAATTATTGAACCGCCTGTAAAGTTTTAGCTTTTTCTGTCCGTCATAGTTTTAGTTCTAGCAACGAAATCTGTAATTTTAGAAATCAGAGAATATGGATATATGTCACGTCGTCAAGATAGTAAAAATATTTACTACCAGTCTCTCTCTGGGGGTCTCTGTTGGGGATCACAGTTGTTATTGATAGATAACACGGGTGAACGCTGATACCAGCTACTGCTCCTTCCCAATATATTTTACATTAGTCGCCTCGTACGACACTCACAAACAAAAAGAGTGGGGGTAGGAACTACACCGCTAAAAAGATTTTTTTTTATCTAAAGTTTTCAAACATGTCTAATGTTAAAAAAATTGTAAACAATTTTAAAACACATCTAACCCATTGTTGGAAGTCGACCTTGTGTAGCGGTAATAAAGTAAGCGTCCCGAATTAACGAGCGTTTTAGTGCTGTTATGGAACGATTGTGCGTTTTACGTCCCCAAGGAAGGCGTTTACGGGCGGCCTCGTGGAAGGACATTCGCTATGGCCGAACCCACCACGGTCAAAGCATACGCTTCACTTCCTGGTTCGGACTGACGGTCTTTGCTTGCTTCAGCACAAATAATGTCCCTACTAAGGGGCTCCAGCCATCTAGGACAATTAACAAGCCCTAAAATTAATAGCATAAGTTATATTTCCTTTAGATGCAGGTCTTATTATTACCATTTTACAAGCTGGACATTTTGTAACCTGGACCATTTGCAACCTGGACCTTTTGCAATCTGGACCTTTTGCGACCGGGTCATTTTGCACCCGCTGGACATTTTGCAAGTTGGACATTCTGCACCTAAACGGTTAGACCGGGTGGGTATACCTACACGGGTAGAGTACGGTAAAATTCAGGCAACTGCAAAGATGACTTTTTTCTTAGGGTGTACCTAAGACCTAAGTGTAAGTTATACCTGCTGCTGACTTTACCGCCAACTCTACTTATGTACGTGTATTATATGCCACGTGTGGCATATAGGAACGCTGTCTGAATAGGTCTGTCATTCTCTTTTGTATTTATTGTACTTATGAATTCACTGGCAGTTGCTTGCTATTACAACATTTCACTACATCGCGAGCTTCTCGCGTTCACTATAATAGAGTAGGTATAACCCAGGGAGGTGGGAAAGTCGCGCGCATAACCAACCAAAAATTGATTTAAAACGTCACTATACCTATCTACTTAATCACATAAATTACACATTAAATAGATAACATAGTTTTAGAAATACTACCTACAAAGAAAATTAAAAAAACATGTTTAAGCAACCAACTTTTATAATATTGAAAACACACGTGCGATACAAAATAACATTTCCAAAAGGTAAATTAGTGAAAAATCAATGCCAACCCGAAATAGCCGTGAGAAGAGCTCTGAACATGGCCATCGATGAGGAAATGGAAAGAGATGATAAAGTTTTTATTATTGGAGAAGAAGTAGCGCGATACGACGGAGCCTACAAAATTACCAGGTAACTAAACTAATAAAAGAAGTTGGATTCATTATTATTTCCCTTAGATTTCACATACTAGATGGGCTGAAAAGTTCGTAAGAGGGCGATACAACGATTATAGCGGTCATACAATTTTTCGATGCAATTTTTATTTAATATGATTTGTCTTTAGCCCTAAAATAGGCTTCAGTTTCGGAGATTACCTCTTCATCGGCGTGAAATTTCTTTCCAGCGAGCATTCTCTTGAGGTCTGAGAACAGAAAAATGTCGCTGCTGGGAGAGTACAGTGGAAAAAAACTGATTTTCTGCGATTGAACAGCTCTAAACACTGAATCATCGACTCGTTGTTGTTTTTGATCGATTGTGAGCTTGCACGGCACCCACTTTGCACAGAGCTTTCGCGGCACCCATTTTGCACAGAGCTTTCGCATACCTATCCAAATATTCATTCACGATATGACCAACACGTTCCTTTGATATCTTTAAGGGTCTCAGCTATCTCGATCAACTTCATTTTACAGTTATCAAAAAATACATATTTTGTGTACTTTTTTGATGTTTTCGTCGGTAACAGCCTCTTTTGGGCGTCCACTGTGTGCATCGTCCTCAATGTTCGCCTCGTTTAAATTTAGCAAACCACTTTTCTACTGTTGATTTTATTGGTGCAAAGTCCGATGTTTATCAAGTCAAGCTTTAATTGGTTTCAACGGTTTTTTTTCGCCAAAAATCAATGCTTCAGTATCACACGAAATTCCTGTTTTTTTTTTGTTTTTTTTCAAAGGGTAGTAAAGCCTGCTGTACACGAGTAGAGTTGACGGTAGAGTTAGCTGGTAGAGTGCAGTCAGCGGCAACATACCTGTCTCATAGGCTTCAAGAGATGGGTGTAAGTTATCTCTGTAGCTTACCGTATTACCGTAGCTAACTCTCCCACTAACTCTACCCGTGTACAGCAGGCTTAATAGTGCAACAGCTGTCACATCACATTTATACACGCGTCCTTTGAAGGTTAGGGCTAATTATAAATCGTATGATGGATTTGATCATGGTCTAACATTCCGACCACGTGACTTGACACAAGCCTACGTCATCATGCTGTTACTTAATCATCCTTGTCGAATGCGTGTTTGTTATTCGACCAATGGATTTGATACTAGTAGCGCCATTAATGGGTCAGCCTACGAACGAACTTTTCAGCCCACCTGTTATCTATCTATCTATAAAAAACACTATGTGTTCCGAATTGCCGATGATGTAAAACTGCTTACTTAGATAGAACAATGGGATACGGTAGCATAGAATACCATATAATACGGTAGATAGTACATTCATTGGTTGGTAGTACTTATTAAATCTTTTTTTTTAATCTTTGATATTACTTTACTTCAAACTAGGCTGTTATTGTCAATTACTTTGCTTTCCCCTTGCAGTAGGAGCATATAAAAAAAACGAGTTGACGTTTTGATAGATTTGACATTGACATGACCGGCTCGCACGAACTTCACTTTGGTAAATTTCGACCTCCATTCATCCTTCGTCTCACATCAGTTGCGATTTTAACCCCATTTTCAACGAAAATAACTCGAAAAATCCACTGAAAAGGCCTATTGTAGGCTCATAAGGGTGTGTTGTTTAGTATTCAAGTGAATAACTTAGGTTGTACAGTGAAAATGGCGTTGAAATCGTCACCGGTTGTGTTTGGGCTGCTGGCTCGGTTGTCTCGCCGTAGTTTTTCAACATCGAAGGCTTTGGCGTCGAAGCCTATGACCGTTCGAGATGCCCTGAACCAGGCCATCGATGAGGAGATGGAAAAAGACGAGAAGGTCTTCGTTATGGGCGAGGAAGTAGCTCAATACGACGGCGCCTACAAAGTTACCAGGTGCGTTGATTTTGGTGTTATTTCTTCGTGTCTTGAGGTAGAGCGTTCCAACCAATCTCGTGTTCCCAATTTGAAGTTTTCACTTAAGGTCATGGGTGGACAATCATACAGATAAGTATCATGTCTTCACAAACAAGGTGTTCTCCAGTTACATAACCAATAAGTTTGTTGACAGATATCTCGTTGTTTCCTTAGTGATCTCCTCACCTTTATAATGGCAACCTACAATGTCTTACTGCCAATTGTGTGGTTTCATTGCACGGAACAATAATAATTCATGCTTGTAATTCAAAAACTTGATTGTTCTTTTTTACAGTCATTTTAGTTAGTACAATGCGAAGAGTTATGAAATGGAATATTGTAACAGCTGCTAATTAGAAACAGCGGCTCTGTTATTTCAATATTGAGGTGTTTAATAAATTCACATGTATAAATTTTTCACAAATTATGGAAGAACACATTTCTTTTCCAATTTAAAACTGCCAATATTGTGAAAATAATTTACAGACTAATTTAAATATAGAGTTTATTTTTATAAGTAAAGCCAATACAGAATTCCAAATATTTCTAATTAAAATCATGAATCAATATTACATTTCCAGGGGCCTATGGAAGAAATATGGTGATAAAAGAGTTATTGATACTCCAATCACCGAAGCTGGTTTTGCCGGTATAGCCGTTGGAGCAGCTTTTGCTGGTCTGAAACCAATCTGTGAATTCATGACGTTCAATTTCTCTATGCAAGCAATTGACCATGTAAGTATTATAAAGAAATGAAGAAAATCTGTTAGGTACATTGGACATTTTATGTCAAATATTATGTAGATCAAGGATATAAAAAAACTTGTTGGATTACTCATTAAAAGTACAGTAGCCAGCACATACTGGACACTTGCATTACGAATTTCGCCCCTACCGCTATGGGATAATGGCACTCTGAAAGTCAAAGTGTTCAGCTGCATGTGCTGGCTACTGTACCTAGTGTACTAGATACAAAAAAATGACATACTTACTAGATAAGCAATTTTTGGCAATGTAATTTTTTTGCGAAGTAAATAAATGAAAAAGATACACTTTACAATGATTATAAAATGTCATAATGTTCTTAGTTTTATCTGAGAATGTTATTATGTATGATTTATTGCTATAAAGATTGTTTACAATACTGCAATCACTGCATTGATTAGATAAGTTTGTATTTTTAAGTAATAATATTCAATTTCCTGTTACTTGTTACTGTCTGCTTATGAATCTTTAAAGCATAGTTACATTGTATGTTAAGTATACAATACATTTATGTAATGTAGAGAGAAAGTACCTAGTCCTTTTCATGGCTTTCTGAGCTGACTAAAGTTTGGAAAAGATGGTACCTACTTTAATTCTCAAGTGATGGAAAACATTGCAATAATAATAGGTTCAAGTGCTTCCGGCCCAGAACTTTGATTTGCGAAAAGAGTCTTTAAATGTATTGCTATTGATATCATTCTTTTATGAGCTATGTTTAGTGCCTAAAGCTGACTATTCCATATTAAAAAGACGTCGAAATCGTATGTACTTTTTTTAGCACTCCGGGACATAGTAAAATAAAAATTTACTAAATACATAAGTTATAAATACCTATAACTTTGTCTAGACTCTAGCTCTCAGTAGGTACATATATTTTTATTTTTAGTTTATCAACCTATTTAAAGTTCAATAATGTACAAACTTCATTTATAACATAAGTACTACGCTAATTCCATAGCATCAGAGCTATTTACAACACGAAGCGAATAGCCTCGCCCGAGACTGCTTGGATATTGTAAAGCCGGCTAAAAAGTTAAAGATTAATCCATGTTTTACTTTATTTTTTGTTTCTGTAATTCTTGGTAGAAAACTGTAATCTTGTGTTTTGTAATTAACATTCCAGGTTTTCATCAATGTAGATAATCAACTCAGCATTCAAAACATTCTAATTGATTTTGTTTGTTTATCAAAGTACTTTATTATTTCAGAAAAGCAATTTACGGACTATAATTGTATAAACACAACTATATCTACGATTACAAATAAAATACAGGAAAATACACCTTTTAAAGTTAATGGCAGCTATGTAAAGAATTTGCTACATGAATGTTAGTTTATTTTCTCATCATTTTCTCTTCAATCAATCAATTGGCCCTTTTGTCCTGAGCTAATTTTTTTTTTTTTTTTCAATAACTCTTATAATATATCTCTCAGCTCAGTGTGCCTTCTGGCATAGGCCTCCTCCAACGCTTTCCATTGCTCTCTATCTCTCGCGACTCTTCTCCAAAAAGGACCAGCTGTGAGTTTTAGCTCATCCTCCCATCTCTTGAATGGCCTTCCTCTTTTTCTTTTGCCGTCTCTAGGGTACCAGTTGGTAATGATTTTGCTCCATTTTTCTTCCGAGCTTCTTAGCATGTGGCCAGTCCATCTCCACTTCAGTTGGTCAATCTTGGAGAGTACGTCTGTGACACCAGTCTTTGATCTTATCTTCTCTTAATGAGAAAATAACCAATTAATACTGTTCAGTTTGTACTGTTTTTTCTAACTTGCAACCTTATTCTTTCTTGCTCATCGTTGCAGATAATCAACTCAGCAGCGAAAACGTTCTACATGTCAGCGGGGCAGGTCCCCGTGCCGATAGTGTTCCGCGGGCCCAACGGCGCGGCGTCCGGCGTGGCCGCGCAGCACTCGCAGTGCTTCGGGGCCTGGTACAGCAGCTGCCCCGGGCTCAAGGTGCTCATGCCTTACTCCGCTGAGGACGCTAAGGGTGAGGGATCACTTACGTCACTGGGCGGTCACTCTATACAGAAAACGCGTTTTGACAAGCTACTTCCTTAGAGAACAAATAGCTGGCTCAAGGTGCTCATGCCTTACTCCGCTGAGCACGCGCATCGCTCCGCTGCCTTTATATCAAGCGTAAGCAAATTTTGACAGATTTTGTATGGGCGGCGAAATCAATTACATTTTTGAATTGTTCCTCAAGTCATGTTTGCAACTTATAACTGCACATTTTAAAATGTTCTCCTATTAAATTTCTTATTTTCACTGGGAAAAATTATCAGCTCCGATAACCATTTGATACTAAACGAACGCGCTGAAGATATTCGGACTGTTCATATCCGTGCTTACGGTTCATACTCGATTAGGCGTACTCTATCCCTCCCAGAAAATTTTCTATTTATACTCTAAGGCTACTTCTTTTTGAATATCAACTACAAGTCAATGGCGCTGGGCGCTATGTAAAACACCACCGGCGGAGTCCCGCGGCGCCTGCGGGGTGCGGGGCGTGGGGCGCTATATCGGGCGGAGACTCATTTTGGCGCGGGGGGGTGAATGTCCTTTCTGTACGGATTAGTACTATTATTATCTTCTGTGCTTTCGTGCTGACGTGCCGTCGGTCGTATGTATGTCATTTTTAATTACTTGACCATACAATTATTTACAATACTATTATTATTTTAATTACTTACAATAATTATTGTACCATAATGTTTGCTGTGCTCTCAAGAGGGCCTCATATGTGAAACTATTTTATAATTTAGACCTTAAGATACAATATGATTGCAAAGAAATAAATTGAAATTGAGTTGAATACTAATTCTTCCGTCTCAGCAGAACACCACATGCTGGTTTACAACAACGTGTGACGTCCAAAATTATTTCCTTTTTTAAAACTAACTTTTTTCCTTTCCGTTTTTATCCCACTGCTGAGCAAAACTCGGGTTTGTGAGCGCAGGGTGATGTTTTTGACTCGGTCAATCCTTTTTACACCCTGAATAATAAATAACTAAAATAGCCTAGACAACTTTGGTTTTTTTGGTACTTAATTAGCTTTGAATTTGATCAATGGAATGGTTTGTTTTCTGTTTATGCAGTTACTAAAATCGGTTTTCTCTAAATGCTCAAACTTTTGTAGTATTGCACACAAAATAGCATAGACGTATGCGTATTTCTTTAAAAGTTAAAAATAATAATTTTGAACAGTTTTATTGACGCTAACATTTGCGTACCCATTTGTCGCAGGTCTTCTGAAAGCGGCCATCAGAGACCCCGACCCAGTGGTGGTGTTGGAGGATGAGATTCTGTACGGTCAACAGTTCCCCATGTCCGATGAGGCTCTCTCCAGTGACTTTGTACTTCCCATGGGTGAGTACTGTGTATTTATTCTGAGTGCCGAGTGCGAGTTTTGCAACCAAAATAAACGCGCTCGATATCGAGAGCGTAAACGCAATTTTGTATGGAATTGAAACTACGCCATCTGTAGACAGTTAGCTGAACTAAAATTTCTTCATACTAAATGCACGTTTGTCGTTTACGTTGTCGATATCGAGCGCGTTTCGTGAGTAAAAAACTCGCACTTGGCACTCTGTTACATTTCAGAGCTCTAGGTTGAAATATCACAATTGTTAGTGTTTTCGTCCAGGTATACTGCTATGATTTCAGTAGAAATCTTTTAATATTTCGTATTTAAATAAATTAGTAGCCAATGGAAAGTTTTCCAGTAGCAAATTAAGAAAAAAGAACCTTACAAAACGGCTCAACTGATGGCATTAGTAAATAGTGAAGTAATAAATACAGAAGTTGGATTATAAAAAAAAATATTTCAAATTAACTAACGACAAAAAAAAGTCAGAAAGTCTACAATAAATCACACTGTTCTCATTATTTTACTAACGTCAGCTATGGAAATCTTAAAGAACGCTCGATTTTTTTTTTAATTTAAAGATGCTCGGAAATCTCCGATTAGATGTGCTTAATTTCTATCATTAGATTGTATTCATTGAATATTTTTATCGGTACATAAAATCCCTTTTGAATGTTATTGGTTAATTTGGTATTAAATACAACCTATTTAGTTTTTTTGCGATCTAATTAGTGTTGTATGCAGGTAAGGCGAAGATCGAGCGAGAGGGCGATCACATCACGGTGGTGTGCGCGGGGCGCGCCAACGAACACGCGCTCGCCGCCGCTAACGAGCTCGCCGCACAAGGTTATCTTTTTATTGTATTCAAAACTAGCGATCTTGCCCTGCGGCCAATATTAGTCTATTCTTTTCCCATGAGCTTTTTAAAGACTTTTTGCTGATGCTCATTGTAAATATCAGTTATTTTGAATTTCAGACATTTTGGGAAAAGGTGATTTTGAAATTAGTACATAGTGGTAATAGGATATTTTGGTTTTAAGTCCTTGTAGACCGGAGGGCTCAGTTTTTATATTAAATTCAATTCAATTTCATATGGCGTTTCCTTAGTGATTTCGCCAATGTCAAGTGTTTATGAACTACGTCATGTGAGTTCGTGTGGAGAAAGAGAAACACTCAATGTCATAGACAGCGCCGTCTATGAGTTGTTAGTTTTTACGCTTTGCGCCACCTAGTTGTTTTGTGTCGTACTTGTTAGACACACATTGTCAGTCTAATGTTAGGATAGATAGTTCTGTAAAGATTAGTAAGATGGCGAGTAGGGGAGTATTGGGCATTCTAAAACAGTTTTCGGATCATCGTTCACTGGCACTCCGTTCATCTCGCCTCGCTATCGCTCCGCTCGTTTCACTACGCTTAGTGAACAATGATTCGAAAACAGTTTTAGAACACCCAATACTCCGTTATGAACGGAACGGGTGTAGAAAGTGATCAGTGTAAACGAGTCGTGTTGAATACTCACCAGAAGTTTTCTAAAACTCTCTCCCACACACACACACACACACATACACATTACGTTATTTTTAGTATATTATGTAGTGTAGCTTGAAAATCGACTCACTCTGTTAAGGTCTACTTTATTGATTTGACATTCTATTCAATCATGAAATTTGTAAAACAGAATGACACGTTAGAGCTTGATGCCATATGTTCAGTAGAAAAAAAAAATGTTTCGCGACATGGAAAATTATTACCTAATACAATACGATGTGTAATTTGTGGTCCTTCTAACTGTGGAAAAACTAATTTGATCATAGGACTTTTGTTACATGAAAATGGGTTAAGATACAATAATCTATACGTATATTCTAAGTCTTTGTATCAACCAAAATACATTTTCTTAGAAAAGGTGATTGATATGGTGCCAGGAGTTTCATTCAACAAATATCTTGAAAATGATGAAGTCATATCATCTAGTGAAGCTAAACCAAACTCCATAATAATATTTGACGATGTTGCATGTGAAAATCAAAATAATATTCGCGATTTTTTTGCGATGGGAAGACATAAAAATATAGATTGCTTTTATTTAAATCAAACTTACTCTAAGATTCCTAAGCAACTAATAAGAGATAATTCAAACTTAATAATTTTATTCAAACAGGATGATATCAATCTGAAACATGTTTATGATGAGCATGCCTGTTCTGATATGTCTTGGTCTCAGTTTAGAAATATGTGTTTTGAAGTGTGGAGAGATCCATTCAGTTACGTAGTAATTAATAAAGACTGTAAAAAAAATAATGGTTGTTATAGAAAGAACTTTGATACTTATATTGTTTTTGATCAATGAATTATTTATATGAAGCGATGCATTGTTATAATCGTCAGTAATATATTAACAACGAAGTAGGTCAGATGACAATAAAAAAATGGAAAAAGAAATAAAAAAACAGATAATAAAATCAGCAACAAATATTAAAAAGAAAGTAAAACTTATGAAAGACATGAAAAATAACAGTAATGAGGTATTAGAATCTATATTTAAACCCATAACAGAACCTTTAAAAAGAATAAATGAGCAGAGCATAGAAACTAAATTAACCAATGAAACTAAGACACCAAAAAGCAGTAACTTTTCTGTTAATGCTGATGATGATGATATGTCCAGTGAGGATTATGAAATTGAGGATGATTCAGAGGATGAAACTACTATGGTTAGCACGCCTACGAATCAAAATGACTCAAGTATGGCTTCTTTTAAATCTCTTGATTCTGAATCAAGTCCATCGAGAAAGACATTATCGTGGTCTCTATCTTCTGATGTTATACATCACATAACTTTCGGACTTCGTTCAGAGCGAGGAAAGCTTATGATAGGCAATGTAAGAGTATATGATGGAGATGATCATATTGACATTGGTGGGAAATCTTACAAGAAAACCCCAGGAATAATGGAACTGTTGACTCGAAATGCACCGGATTTAAAATTGATAACTGAAAGTGATAAACAAAATTATAAACAAATATTAATGGACACAAATGCTCACCGAAGAGATTTTGATCCAAAAAAACCTATTAAGAGTAATAAAGGTATAAAATATAACTTTATTGTTAAACCATTATTCAAATTTTCTAAATGCCCTACAACTAGTACTGAAAGTTTAGCACAAGGAACAGGTCTACCAAAGCTAAAGAAAGTTCTAGAAAATACAGACTTCATATATTGGGATGATCCGAACGAATTAGTAGAGAGATTAAAACTATTGATCGCTTCAAGAGATGCCGGCAACACCGGTCTCGATAATGAGATAATATCTATCATTGAAGAGTTACGGGAAGCAAAAATTATTAAGTAAATAAATATAATAACGAATAGAATGCACTTTAGTTGATATTCAAATTTCATAAAGGAAACAACTACTTACACAGAACTTATGAAAAATGAACGTTGATAAATTTGGTCACCATGTGCATAAACGTTTACGTTTACCAGATTATTTAGACATATATAACGAAGCATTATTAAAATCGGACACAGGACATTATGATTTGAAACAAAACAGACTGCTTGGCTTACAGACGCCAGTATATGACGACGAAGCGGTAAATAAACAATATTTACATCAAACTTTAAAAGAATTTTGTGTTAAAAAGGAACTAGATATATTTGTAAAAAATATAGTTGACTCATCTTTACAACAATTCAAACAAAAACTTGATATAGTTACTGCTGCAAATTACTACACAAAACCTGAAATTAATCAATTGTTCAAGATTCGTGTTAACTTATCTAAAAATGAGTAATAAGCTTTGTCTAGTTAACGAACTTCATAAGCCAGCCAGAAAAAATTTTAAACGACGGTTAACGATTGTTAAAGGAATTGATGATCTCTGGCAAGCTGACCTTATCGATATGCAAAAATATTCTGAAGAGAATAATAATTTTAAGTATATACTTGTAGTAATTGATACTTTTTCCAAATTTATATGGACAGTACCAGTGAAAGCGAAAACAAAGGAAGAAACAGTTAAAGCCATGAAACAAATTTTAACAGAGTCTGGTCGTTGTCCTAAAAACTTACAAACGGATTTGGGAAAGGAATTTTATAATACTCTGTTTCTTAATTTAATGAAACAATGCAAGATCAATCATTATTCGACATTTAGTACAAAAAAAGCAGCTATTGTAGAAAGAGTAATAAGAACACTAAAGACAAAACTTTACAAACATTTTAGTTTGCATGGTAAATATCAATGGGTGGGAAAGCATCTAAAATCTATTGTGTGGGGCTATAATAACAGTATTCACCGCACTACAAAATATAAACCTTTTGATGTAAATATTAATAATGAACAAATTGTAAAACAAAACATTTATAAATCAAAGATAAATAATAGTAAAACATCAGGTAATAAATACAAATTTGGTGATAAAGTACGCATCAGCAAGTACAAAACTGAATTTGCTAAGGGTTATACGCCTAATTGGTCAACAGAAATATTTAAAATAATAAAAGTTAATAAAACCAGACCTGTTACATACCTAATTGAAGATATGCATAAAGAAAAAATTCTTGGGTCATTTTACGAACATGAGTTACAGAAAACGAAATATCCTGATATTTATCTTGTAGAAAAAGTTATTAAAAGGAAAAATGACAAGATATTTGTAAAGTGGTTAGGACTTGCTGAGAAGGAAAATAGTTGGGTTGATATAAAAAATCTGGTTCAATGAAGTATAAATTGAGATGTCCTTTATTAATTAATCATTAAACTGCTATCAATGAGTGGAGCAGGTCTTCTTAATAACCTTATAAATAATTTACCAATCGAGTTACATTTACCTGGTTATCAGTTTTGTGGGCCAGGAACTAAATTACGGAAACGTTTGTTAAGAGGTGACAGGGGTATTAATAAATTAGACACAGCTTGTATGTACCACGATATTGCATACACTAATAACGATATAAACGTACGCCATAAAGCAGATTTGGATTTAATCAATATGGCAAACAAGAGACTTCGAGCTAAAGATGCAGGGAAAAGAGAAAAAATTGATTCTTGGTTAATAAAAAATATAATGAAAGCAAAATTAAAAGCTGGATCAGGTGTTCGTACTTTTAAGAGCATTATTAGTAAAATTCGATCGGAGCTAAAAAACTTTAAATGTAAAGATAAAAATAAAGCTATTCAAATCGCCTTTGCTGCAGCAAAGAAGATATTCAAGAAAAATAAGAATGTCAAATTACCACGCATCATTTCGATTCCAAAAACTGGTGGCATATTACCCTTAATTCCTATATTTGCTGGGTTGTCAGCATTAGGATCATTAGCTGGAGGAGCTGCAGGAATTGCAAAAGCAGTAAATGATTCTAAAACTGCACAAAAAAATCTTATTGAATCTGAACGACACAATAAAATGATGGAGGCAATTGCTATTGGCAATGGCAAAGGATTGTACATAAAACCATACAAAAATGGTGCAGGGCTATTTTTAAATAACACTTCAAAAAACTAAGAAAGCGGCTACCCAAACGCGCACTGACCAATATCGATATACTAAATCATACTTATGATATTCCTTATTTTAGAGGCGTATACATGAGAGACACTTTACCAAGAAAAACAAAAAAAAAAGAATGTGCTATATTAAATTTAGATAACTCTAATAATGAAGGCACACATTGGGTAGCTTATGCGAAAATTAACAAGTATTGTGAATATTTTGACAGTTTCGGCAATTTGAAACCTCCTTTAGAATTAATAAAGTATATGAAAGGTGTTACGATTAGTTATAATCACGATCAGTATCAAAGTTTTGATACTGTTAATTGTGGACATTTATGTATACATTTTCTTAGAAAATTTTGGAAAATTCATAAATAAAAAGCTTATGTTAACATTGAAAACTATCATTTCAAACATGGGTTTCACTCTGTCTATAACAGGACAAAATTCTGTGTTATCAACACATTATTCGCCTCCTCTGGAGCTTAATACTGGATATGAGTGTGCATTGATATACTTCTCTACTTTTAATTCAATACCGAACATTGATACCAAAAATAATAAATTTCATTATAATGATCACGAAATTCTTGAGATACCAGAAGGCTCATATGAGCTACAAGATATCAGTGATTTTTTAAGAACGAATGTAAAAAACTGTTCACTAAAATTATCAACAAATAATAATACGCTAAAGGTTACGCTACAATGTTCGAAAGACATTCATTTTGAAAGGGAAAACTCATGCGCAAGTTTATTTGGTTTTGGTAAGGAGGTATTAAAAGCGAATATAACACACGAGTCTCGCTATCCAGTAAGCATTTTGTCTACAACCATTGTACGAATAGAATGTGATATTGTGAGTGGTTCATTTGTAAACGGTATACCAAGACACATCATATACGAATTTGTACCCAATGTGCCACCGGGGTACCGAATAGTGGAAATACCAAAAAATTTGATCTACTTTCCTGTTAATCAAGAATCAATAAGTGAAATAAATATTCGATTATTAGACTCTAATAATAATCTTATAAATCTTGATACATGGAATTGGTACATTTTGAGTTGCATCAAATCGGGCAGTTCTGATTTTTTTATATGTTGTATATAATGAGGTGGTAATGACAAATATAATTTTTCCAACTCGAAAGCCTTCCGGAACATTGTAAAATTCATGAAAAACCATTAAATTTTTCAGTTTTTGTCATTTTTTACCACCAAGGACCCGTTTTACGGTAGAAGTCACTATGAATTCTTTTAAAGTAGACTAAATTTGCAACAAAATGAGAATAGTTGGGTCTCGATAAGCTGAATAGTTTCAAAGATACAGCTGTTCAAATGTTTGCAAAATTTCAAAAAAAAAGTTGTATTATGGTTTTGTTTTTTTTTATTATAAATAATTATATACCCTATACTATATATAAAAATAATAAAAAGCACACCTTTGGTAGAAAAATATTTTTGACAGACACCCTAAACTCTAAATTGTATTATTTAAGAAATTTTGCAAACATTTGAACAGCTTGTATCTTTGAAACTATTCAGCTTATCGAGACCCAACTATTCTCATTTTGTTGCAAATTT
Organism: Teleiodes luculella; assembly: GCA_948473455.1. Taxonomy (NCBI): domain Eukaryota; kingdom Metazoa; phylum Arthropoda; class Insecta; order Lepidoptera; family Gelechiidae; genus Teleiodes; species Teleiodes luculella. Next base: position 15,013,889 of record OX419592.1, on the reverse strand, counting down.
AGTCTACTTTAAAAGAATTCATAGTGACTTCTACCGTAAAACGGGTCCTTGGTGGTAAAAAATGGCAAAAACTGAAAAATTTAACGGTTTTTCATGAATTTTACAATGTTCCGGAAGGCTTTCGAGTTGGAAAAATTATATTTGTCATTACCATCTCATTACATACAACATATAAAAAAATCAGAACTACCCGATTTGATGCAAGTGAAGACCCCTTTTATGGTACGATTTCCATGGACTATCTACGTGGAGAAGAAATACAGCTGTACCTTCATCTGAGAAAGAATGATAGACTTCAATAAAACTGGAAACAAATCTCAAAAAAGTGCCAGTATAAAAGTTGCTACTGTAAAACAAGCACACATCAAAAATATTAAAAAATTAACTAAAGCAAATAAAGAATTCCTTAAATTAATAGGCCTGTTAAAATGAGTATTTTAAACGTTTTGGAGCCACCAGTGTCTGATAACAGCATAGAGAGCTTCGAATTGCATTCCTACAAACCGTATGTGACAAGTTTCAACAAGAATGATGAAATTCGAATACCTATTAACCAACAAGATTTATACATCCTACCTTCTGCTAGTACTTTATACCTAGAAGGAAGGGTGAAAATTTACAACAGTGAAACTAAAACATATGTAGAAACGACTAATTTTGTTAACAATCCTATTTTATTCCTTTTTCAAGAAATTCGTTATGAATTAAATGGAATCGAAATAGATAAGATAAAAAACGCTGGTATTACAACGACAATGAAATCATATTTGTCAATGACAGAGAGTGAATCAAAACCTGCAAATGTTTGGGGTTGGTCTTTAAATGGTAGTTCTATAAAGAACAACGGCATATTTTCTGTATCTATACCACTGGATAAAATTCTAGGTTTTGCTGAAGATTATAGAAAAATAATTATGAACTGCAAGCATGAATTAGTTTTATTAAGAAGTAATACGAACTTAAATGCTTTGATACTAGGTGAAAAAGAAGTACTAGAAGATATAACTATAAACAAAATTGTTTGGCGAGTACCACACATCAAAGTATCAGACCGTGAAAAGGTTGGTCTTCTAAAAAATTTAGAAAGAGATCGAGCTATAACTTTAGCGTTCAGAAATTGGGATTTATATGAATATCCTTTACTTCCAAAAACAAGAAAACATACTTGGTCTATTAAGACATCTTCTCAGATAGAAAAACCTCGTTTTATTATTGTAGGTTTGCAAACTGATCGAAAACAAAATGCAAAGAGCTCTATGTCTGTATTTGATCATTGCAGTTTAACAGAAGTAAAAGTATTTCTAAATTCTGTGTACTTTCCTTATGAAAATTTGAACGTTAGTTTCTCAGACCAAAAAATTTCCTTATTATATGAACAATACTGTAGATTTCAACAGTCTTATTACGGACGCCGAGCAGCACCGTTGTTGAGTTTAAAGGAATTTAAAGATATAGCGCCTTTGTTTGTTATTGATTGCTGTCGTCAACAAGAATCTCTTAAGGGTTCGGTCGACGTGAGGCTAGAAATTGAAGCAGATCGAGACATACCTGACAAAACTTCAGCTTATTGTCTTATACTTAATGATTGCATTTTTGAGTACAGACCTTTAAGCAATATTATAAGGAAAATATCATAATGAAACCTCAAACTATATTTGTTGATGTACAAGGATTCAAAAATTCCAAAAATGATTTTATCGTTAAAGAGTTTGCCATAGCTACTATTGACTGGACACAAGTGTTTATTGTAAAACCACCTTATGCGTACTCTACGTTAACAAAGGAAGAGAAAAAGCAAGTGAATTGGTTAGAAAGAAACAGAGGAATACTTTGGAGTGATGGCTTCATTGACTACAGAGAATTTAAACGATTAATTCCGTTTTATTTACAAAATAAGAGTATTTTCGTAAAAGGAAGTGAAAAAGAAAAATGGGTTAAAAAAATATGTGAAAATTGTGATATTGTAGATCTTGGAGAAAAGGGCTGTCCAAATTTGAAAACTTTACAAGAAAAATATAAAACTTGTGAATTGAACTGTTTTATTCATAAAAATCAATGTGCTCTTAAAAATTGTATTTGCTTACAAAAATGGTTTTTTGATAATCATATGTATCAGTTCAAATTTTTTAGTAAAAGTGATAAGCTTGCAAATGTAGATTTTTTTTAAGAATTTAGTAATTAATTGTTACTTTTTTGTTTAACTCAGTGTAAAAATGTTATTATTATTTAAATATAATAAAAGACAAAAATATTGTTTGTTGTTTATTTTTATAAAATAATTTCATTATATAATAAATTCTTAAACTAATGTTCATTGCGTTCGGTTCGCTGCTCTTCCGCTGCTGCTAGCGCAGCCGTCATCTTCGTCGAAGGCGGCCGCATCGTCGCGTGAGTCTGACGTTCCGAACACTCCCTCCACCTTTCAATCACACCTGTCTATAACAAAATAATACTTACATTAGCCAAAACTATACAAGGAACTGTTTAAAAATAAGTATGACTTATTTTTATCACCTAAAACATACCTTGTTATATCTATATTGCACGATCTCTCGTTCCGTAGACCAAGCTCCGCACCGATCTGCCACAGTAACTGTGTTGTCTTATACAGTATATTATCTTCGTCTCTATACACAACATATTGAGCTTTTGAATTTGCTACCACATTCACATCTATTTCACTTTCTATACACTTTAAAAGTTCGATGCGCACTATGTATTTAGGAATTTCATCGTCACTCACAGCAAGGTAACTAGTTTGCATGTTACTTGTTCGAGATTCTGACATTTTAGGAATTGTAGTGAACCGAACGCAATGATTGCAAGGAAACAAATGAAGAACGTCTGGTGACTATATCACAACTCAATAGATTTACGTATGTATGTAATGATAATAAGACACCATCCACGTGATCCACCTGACCCCGCACCGCCCCGCGCTGCAATCATTTCGACCGACAAGTCTTAACATGCCTTTCTTCCTATTGCGGATATACAACATCAGCATATTATGACACTGGTACGGTCAAAAGCAAGCTAAGCAGAGCACTTTGGACTTTACATCGTTTTTATATTCATTGAATGAATATAAGATAGATCAGCGGTGTGCGTGTTCAGCTAACCTTGCCTTTGACTGTACATGTCATAACTTGATTTTGTGCCAACACTTTATAAGTTTTATTAAAATTGGTATTGTACAGGAACTATAAAGTAATTAAAAATGAAACAAAATATTTATTTAAGTACATGTAGTAGGTATCATATTTTTATTTCTTAGATTTAATTTAAAATTACAATGATTCTTACATTATTTACTTTCTTATTTTACTAGATACAATTTCTTAAATTGATAGGTTTCATTTAAAATTTATTACATTCGCATATGATTTTTTTTTACATTACTTATTTATTTTATTACAACAAAGTTACATTTATCTACAAATTAAGACATTTCAAAAAATATGCACTACCTAAATTAATAACTTCTAATTCTGTTATAGAACAAGGATTTGCAAATTTGATTAAATTATTTGGTAGGTTTTGGAAACATGATAGACTTTTTAATGAAGAATAATCTAATATTTTATTAACAATTAGCATAACAGATTTATATTCAATTTTAAGTTCTTCAAATCTTAAATTTATACAAATACCATAAGTGACGATAGCGTCCAATATTAAATTTATAAACTCCACTGTACATCGTTTATCACAATAAAAGAGCTTATATAAATACATATCGTCGATATTTTTCTTGTTGTTAGGTACTGAATGTTTAAAATCTTGATATATATTTTCCCATTCGTCCAAAGATAAAAAAACTGTTTCTTGTGAATTATTAATCTCTAATTGAGGCAGAAAGTCATTTTCAACCCAAAGACCAGTTTTTATATGTATACCATTTGAATGTTTATATATTCTCATGGATACAACACAATCAAATAAGTAACCTTCGCACATGGTTAGACCAATATCAACGACAGACTAAAAGAAACTATCGCAGTGACCCCAAGATATAGTAGAAATTTTATCTTTTTGAATGATACGTTTGTCGTCATTAGCGGAAAATGCGACTTTGTTTTGCTCCTGTGTAAAAATTTCATGTTTAAGAGATTTAAAAATTATGTTCTTTTTGCGTATTATTTTATTTTCCATTAATACTTTGTAATAATCCTTCAATCCAATTTTTTTTATTTCACGTTTTTGTACGCCTTTTGCTTTTTTAAACTCTTGTCCTTCCGTTTTAATACAATAAAGCTTCGACCTAAGTCCTACAAACTCCGTAATAATTTGTCCTCCCATCTCGTCTTTAAAAAAGCCAGGTACCTTTTTATTCCGAATTAAAATATCATGCTGGTTGTCTTCGGAATAATTACTTGTATCAAAATATGACTGAAAATTTAATTTCAAATCATTGTAAAAATCTTTCGTTTGAATAGAGTAAAGAAAACTGTCGGTGTCTGTATAACAAAGCCTTAGTTTATCATGATAATAAGGTTTCATTACGGAATAATGGAAATTGAACATATGACTCTTTGACAGTTCTAAAACCGAAAATCCAATATAAATAGGTTTGTCAAGAATAACAGATTCAGGTTTCATTTGAACTCCAACAAAATTTTCTGTAAATATCGTTGCACTATGAAAATTCGGTCTTGCTATAAGTTGTTCTGCAGACATTTTTTTCTTCGTTTTATTTTTATCATCTCTCCATACGTTTACCATTTTGACATCAATTCTTTTTTCATTATCTTCTAAAGTTTTACCGAATACACTATTATTAAATAATTTAAATAAATCTTGTTCGAACTCAGACTTAGCCTTTTTTCTAAGCTCAGTGTTCATGTCAATATACTGTTTCAAAAAAGGCTTTTGTTTAAATTGTAAAACTCGGTGTATTTTTCTGAGTTTTAATCCATGTCTTAAGCAAGTCTGAAGATGAACGAAATGAATAACGTAATAGTATTTGTCATATAAATTTGGTATTAATTTAGGATATTTAGAACCAGGAGGTGCAAATTTCTCAGCACAGAATGGTAAATCATTATGAAGACTATGTAAGTCTTCTGGATATTCAAGATCTACTTCCAAAATATATCCATAGTCACCATCCGAGGGTAAACTATTAAAGTCTATATGTTCAATGTCATGTTGCTTTAGTAATTTAAAATTAGAGTATGGTAAAAAACCACACATAGCGTAACCATATAAATTAACACAATCTATGTATATCAAAAAGTTTTCTTTCAGGTTTGGATTATAGTTATTTAAGTATTTATTATTAGCTTTTGAATATCTACAAGAACATAAACATATACCACCACGTATACCTTTTTGAATCATTCTTATGATTTCCAATTCATTTATTAATTCTAATTTAATACCCGTTTTCAATAACATCGCATCCCAACTTAAGCTTGGAGCTGTTAAGTAAAAGGCTGGATCTAACTTGTAATACAGTAAACAGGTCTTTCGGAAATTCTCAAAAACATCCGCTAGTAGTAAAACATCTGTTTTTAAATATAAATCAGTACACTGAAAAAAATGTACGGCTATAAATAAATAAGTTTTCGCTATTTACAACCGAGTGACTTGGTTCGGAGGGAGCCTGCAAAGTTTGTTGCTAAAATTATTGAAGTTAACTTTGTTAGCGTATGTTAGTAATATAAACCAAAGAAGCTTGTTTAAAAATAGGTATCCTAGGTGGGTTGTTCCTAACCTATTCACTCAGTAAACTTTAACAAACCTATTTAATATAATTAAGCGATTTACTCAGTTAACTATAAACAAGCTTAATAGTATTATACATCATTTTAATGTGTAGCGACAGCCAATCTACTTAGTTACTTCTTCTCAATTCTATTTGGTATACGTAGCCAAGTCACGCGATATTATTAATCGTGTTGTGTGGGTAGCGACAGCCAATCTACTTAGCTACTTCTTAATTCAAAAAGGTACACGTAGCCAAGTAACGCGATACTGTCAATCGTGTTGTTTGGGTAGCGACAGCCAATCTACTTAGTTACTTCTTCTCAATTCTATTTGGTACACGTAGCCAAGTCACGCGATATTATTAATCGTGTTGTGTGGGTAGCGACAGCCAATCTACTTAGCTACTTCTTAATTCAAAAAGGTACACGTAGCCAAGTAACGCGATACTGTCAATCGTGTTGTTTGGGTAGCGACAGCCAATCTACTTAGTTACTTCTTCTCAATTCTATTTGGTACACGTAGCCAAGTCACGCGATATTATTAATCGTGTTGTGTGGGTAGCGACAGCCAATCTACTTAGCTACTTCTTAATTCAAAAAGGTACACGTAGCCAAGTAACGCGATACTGTCTATCGTGTTGTGTAGGTAGCGACAGCCAATCTACTTAGCTATTTCTTCTTAATCCAAAAAGGTACACGTAGCCAAGTAACGCGATACTGTTAATCGTTTTGTTTGGGTAGCGAGAGCCAATCTACTTAGTTACTTCTTCTCAATTTAAAAAGGTACACGTAGCCAAGTAACGCGATACTGTCAATCGTATTATTTGGGTAACTACAAGTACTATGCTTAGCTCCTTTTAGTCAATTTTATTTGTTATAATTAGGTAATCTATTTGGTATTCGGCGGGCTCATTGGGTGCCTACAGCTAAAATACTTATTTGCATACGATTAAATGAGCAACTGTTTAATCGCTTTGGAAAAGTATTCACGATTTAGTGCACATTTTAAAATAATTGTAAACTGAAAGTCTTACTTAGTTAGTATTAAGTTTATTCTAAAACTTGCTTAATTAATTGATTTTTTTTAATATCACTCTTTCAGTTCACAATTTCTTATAGAATGTACACTAAATTGTGAATACACTGTTCAAAGCGATTAAACAATGTAGCCCTGACACCGTATGCAAATAAATAATTTAGATATTATTATGGTATGGTCACTTAGTAAGCCCGCTTGAGAATACCAAACAACTTGCCTCATTATACCAATTTAAATTGACTTGGAGCTAAACATAGTAATTGTAATTACCCAAAAAAAATCTCGTTTAACAGTGTCGCGAAACTTGACTACTATACGTGTACCTATTTGAATTGAGAAGAAGTTACAAATAAAGTAGATTGGCTGTGAAATGAGGTACTTCCAAAAAAAAAAACAAAGATTAAGATTATTAACAAAATTTATTTTTCATTTTAAACAAAACAATAATTAGCTCATAATGAGCTATGATAAGGGTTAACCTTATTAATTATTTTTAATTCACATTAATAATGCCTTACCTGTTGGTCAAAGTAGTTTTTCGACAAAGTCATGTTTTTGTCAAAATCTTGTAGGTCAAACAAACGGTATTCATTTAGTTTTCACGAAACGCGATGTTGATGGAAAACTACTTTGACTTACAAAACAAAAACATGACTGTCGAAAAACTACTTTGACCAACGTATATAGAGGGTATTAGTAGCGGCTTAACAAATACTGAGATGACATGCTCAGTCCATGGACCTAATCAACCATCCCAAAGTAACCATTCCCGGAAACGAGTAAAAATATTCATTTAGGTGCAGAAGGTCCAAGTTGCAAAATGTCCAGCGGGTGCAAAATGGACAAGTCGCAAAATGTCCAGATCACAAAAGGTTCAGATCGCATTAGGTCTAGGTTGCAAAAGGTCCAGGGCGCAAAATGTTCAGGTTTCAAAAGGTCCAGCTTGTAAAATGGTAATAATAAGACCTGCATCTAAAGGAAATATAATATCTTATGCTACTTAAACGAAACAAAATTCATGATAACAACAATTGTTTATCAAAATGTCAATAATAATTATCTATCGAGTTAAATCAAATAAAAATTTCTTGACATAGTATTACCTAATTTTTTTTGTAGCAACTTCATAATCAAGCAATAATAAAACAAAATAAAGGTTACTTAGCTTAGCACACCTCAAAAGCTGATTTTATTTGATTCATTAATGTTTGATATTTTATTATGCTGTTACCTATCTAAAATCAAAAGTAAATAATCATAAACAAAAACAAACAATTCTTATAAAAATAATTGAGGTAATACTATTTCAAGAATTTTTTATAGGATTTAACTCGATACATTTTTTTTACATTTAAATAAATAATTGTTGTTATCATCAATTTTGTTTCGTTTTAGTAGCATAAGATATATTTCCTTTAGATGCAGAAGGTCTTACCATTTTACAAGCTGGACCTTTTGCAACCTGAACATTTTGCGCCCTGGACCTTTTGCAACCTAGACCTATTGCGATCTGAACCTTTTGTGACCTGGACATTGACATTTTGCAACCTGGACATTTTGCGACTTGGCCATTTTGCACCCGCTGGACATTTTGCAACTTGGACCTTCTGCACCAAAATGAAGTTTCTTTGGAAAAATTGCTCAAAATCATCGATTGAGTATGTCCTTTTAGTGTTTGTTAAGCCGCCACTTACATCTTGTATAAATCTGACGCATAGCTTATGTACGAATATGCAATGGGCTACTCTATACACATTCATATTGGACTTCGTAGGATTACATATTGTTCACCATTAAATAACATGCACAAAGCATTTGGAATTGGTGACAGCAACGAATTATAAAATACAGTGCCGTTTTCACCTGACATCTTCACATGATATGCAAAGTAATGTTCATCAAAATCAATTGCTTCTAAAATATTTCCACAAAAAAGTAATTGGTCAATATTATAGACATAAATATTTTCGATAACTAGAAACCTATAAAGATATCCATCTTTATCTGAATCATATACAAGAATACATCCTTTGCTGTAACGTATAGAACACATCTTAGCCCAAGTCACTTTAATCAACGGCTTTGAACGATCCAGTACTAACTGACTTTGAATGCAATCAATTTCTGATGCTAACGTCTGCTTTGTAAGTCCTAATTTTAGAATACTGTCAAGTACACCTCGATATAAAACGTCATTAAATTGAAGCTGATGCTTGATAGCCAAAGTTAAGGAGACGTTGACGTGGTTGCTAGATATTTTTGCAGCATTCTTTGAGTGTCTGTGCTTGGCTTCGAACCTCATTGACCATAAAGAATAAATAGGGCCATATTTCAAGAGAGCTGAATGATAATGCACCATGTTGTGAAACTTAGGTTTAAGAGAATCTTTTGTAACTCTTACATAAAGCTCGTTAAATTCAGCCACTAGCACTTGTAATAAATCTGATGTATCTGATGTAATTTTTAAACTGAAAGCAATTTCTATAATTTTTCTTAATTTAATATATAGTATCCATATATCATCATCTTTAGGAACAAAATCTCCAACAATTATCCCTAAGAATCTTAACAGTGTTAGCATCTCTCCGGAAGAAATGCGCAGCGCACCTCTAATAACGTGTTCTTTATTTATTTCACATGGTCTATTGTTGTTATCCGGCCCTAAATTCATCGTCCTGATTTTATCATTTAAAACAGTAATTGAAAACAACTTGGATTTTTGAGTGTATTCTAATAATAAAAAACTTATAACATATTTTGCTACTCCTTCTAATATATCGTGCATCACGTCGACCCCAACCTGCTGAAATATATCAAAATATTTGATGTCTAAAAATGTGCATCTTTCTTTAATGCCAGTTAACGTTGGATTGTTCAAAAGCAAGTCTCTATTATACATATCTACATTTCTAAGTAGAGATGTATCCTCATAACACTGTTCTTTTAATATACTTTTGGGCACTTTACAAGTCCGACAGGAAAAATTAGCGGAAAAACTTTCTACAAATCCCATTAGTGAATGTAAGCCTAAATTGTCACCCAAAATAACTCCAAGTTCAAAATATAATTTACCCTTAAAGGTTGGAGTGTCAAAGTCTATCCCGTTTTCACTCAAATAATTAAATTCATTTATAAGAGACCTAAACAAAACTTGATTTCCAAATGTGATCCTGTCTGATGAATGAAATAGTAATGTAAGGAAAATATTTGTTAAGGCTGAAGAGCGGTAAGGTGGTAAACATGGAATTGAAACGTAAACTGCTCCTAATTTGTGAATACCAGCATGACTGCCTAAGACGTTCCCTGTTTCGTAATCATCAAAGTACATAAACAAAGGAATCACATTTTTGTCAGGATATTGACTCATTCTGTTTTTCCAATAGGAGCCTTGAACAAAATTTTCTTTAGTTTCTTTTAAATGTAAACTATCCATGTATTGTAACGTTTCAGATAATATATCATCAAGCGAGAAAAAAGACTTTAACATTTTTGATACAGGTATAAATTGTGCATAGCATTCTACAGGTATCCAGCGAAATACCCCTTGCTGTTTTACCTTATCAAATCGCTCGCCTACGACTACTGATTGAGGTTCAATATAAGAGCCGCACTTTTTAAAGTAGTTCAATCGTTTATGTTCCGTTGAAAAATTGTTTAATGATAACTTTATTTTAGATTCCATTTCTTCTGTTACGCTTTTAGAAATATCAGTAGGAATAGAATTATCAACGCAAACTTTATTAATACTATTTTCAAGTATGGGAACCAATGAAGTGAGGCAGTTTCCTAATCCGTCGACAACATTTTGTACTATATTTCTCGGTAATAATGTGTTTCCATAAAGTGAAGCGATATATGTTGAAATAACATCATCAATGGATCTGACCTTGTCTTGAATTATAGGATTATAAGAAGTTGAAGAACTAGAACATGAAGCTACATTTGCGATTGCGGTACAACCTTTATTTTCATCAGGAAGTAAAGGGTGTACAACATTAATGTCTTTAATATTGTTAATAGCCAAATCATTTTTAGGGTTACATTCACTTTTTGGCAAATGACTTTTCTCTAAATGTCTTTTATAAGAGTTGTATAAAGTAAAAGACCTAGCACATTGATCTTCACAACAAAAGTATTCAACAAAATCATGGTCACGATGTTTAAATTTAAAATGATTCCTAAGAGATTTGATATCTAATGTATGTTTACATAAAAAACATACAACCATTGTGTAATGTTACAATTTAGGTACAATATTTATAATGTTTACTAAAATATATATTTTGTTGTTTAGCTATCGATGCCTAACTCGCCTAACAGTGTCAGTGCAGAGGTCGAGTTACTGTCGAACTTTGTTGTGAATTTGAAAAAGGCCTTTTGTATAAACATCCATGTGCTATGGCACTCTATAGGGTATTGGGCATTTACAACCCACGTTATTTTAAAACATAGGCTTACTGCTGACAGTATATTACTGACGGTATAAAATACTTCATTTATGACAACAAAGTATGTCTTAATACTCTCCAGTGATTCACCTACGATTATTATAAAGGGTTGTAAAGTGAGCCCGTACTCCTGAAATTTGGTTTCCTTACTTGAAACAGCGTAACGTATGTCAGCGTCAGTTTTTACGTGTAGAATAAAACCCGCCGTTGCCTCTGCTTTCGACGGACGCCAAATCTTTTTTGTCGTATTCTTCAGGCGAACGCTTGTAACAGCTAATAGTGAAGGTATTAGCTGCAAACAAGCGATGTTCGAAGTTTCTTCGGAACCTGAAATATACATAGAATATGTGAGTCGTATAGAATCAAAGGCGGCAATCTGCTCTGGGAAAATTAAAAAAAATAAAATGATGATAGGTTTACATTTGTTTAAATTGCCAACAATCAGCCATGAGTCAGATTGCCGCCTTCTATACGACTCATGAAAGGACTCATGTATCATTAATAATCATTATCATAATATTTTGTATTATACGTATTACATATGTTAACAGCGGGCTCGTCTGAGTGTGGCAGCGAACTAGATAACATAAACAAAGCGGTGCCGTGTGAAATTTGAGCACCTAAGAACCTAATAACTTGGAACTTTAATGTTCATGTTTAGTGTATACTATAATATTAAAAAACACAAAAAACAAATAATAAGAAGAGAAAAAAAGTTGTGAAAAATTAAATGAGTATTAATTACCGTGTTCATATGTTAAAAGAAGCTCTAAATTTTTATCTTTGTTAGTCTTGCGCGTTTTGGCTAATGCGAAGATTTTCCTTTTTAATGCCGGAAAGGTTTCTGTGATATCCTTGTATTGTTTTGAATAAAGGTGTTCAAAATCTTTTTCTAGCTGTAAACAAATAAAAGCATCGTTATTAAAAGTACTTGCGTAAGGTAAGCTAATTTTAAATAAGAGTCCTGAGTTGCTAAACAAAAATAGAAACACGAAATGGAAGGCTATTTACACTAACAAAATAACAAGCCCAGTATAATATAATTATTGAATAATACTACTGTACTAATACTTTTATTATTTTCCCGTGGAAATGAGGTATTTTCACGCGGTAAAAGGTAGCCTATGTTACTCCGCCAGATTTATTCTATCTTTATAACAAGTTTCATTATAATCAGTTCAGTAGTTTCGGAGCCTATTTAATACAAACAAACAAACAAATCTTTCCTCTTTATAATATTATTATAATAATTATTATAAAAATTTAACTTACCAGAAGATATCCTTTGGGTTTTTTTAGAGCCGGATATTTATTGAAATATTGAGCAATGGTTAATTCTTTGGAAGAAATTAACCTTGTCTGTGTGGTTTCTTCCCACTTTTTTTCTACTAATGTCCATGGCTCGGAAGAATTTGTGAGCCATAAGAGATTTTCTTCACTCTCTTCCTCATCTGGAATTTGGATTCCATCTGGTAAGCGTAAACTTGGCGATCGAGGTGAAGAATCTGAAGATTTTGAAATTCGTCGGCGTTTTTCGACCACACCAGACTCCCTGTATTTTCGCTTCAAATTGTGAATTTGGTCCGGTAATTTTCCTGCCAACCTAGGTACAATTCCACGGGTCGATTCAACAATTTTCGTGTGGAAATATACTGAAGACTTTTCCTGGGGAAATACGCTGGTGATTGCACGCGCCCAATTAGCATAAACCGAAGATCTGACTATTTGCTCAGGGTTTTTTCTTAAAATACACGTTCCAATAATTCTTACTAAACTAAGACGCGCCGCATTATTGAGTGGAATAGTTTTGTCCAAATTTAGCAGTCCTTTACCTTCCAACGTACTGTTTAGCAGCAACGGCAAGTCCTAAAATAAGATAAATATAAAGTTGTATTAAGAAAGGTAGGTAGGTAGATAATTATGAGCAAGCAAAAAAATATAATACAAACACATATTTCCAAAGCCGTCGTCGAATCTTCGGGTAAAGTAATAGTGACCGGTGACTGTTCACGTAAGTTAATAGTGATTGGTGAACTTGTGGTAGGCGTGCTGGAGGTAAATGCTTTGGAGGATAATGGGTTGTTATCAAGCGGAAAAGTTAGCAAGTCACTGAATGAAAAATCTTCACCAATCTGCAAGCAAACCATACATCAAAATAAATTTGAAGCTTGAAATGTACCAACATACCAACCATGTAAATTAATGAGAGGTCCCGAATAATAAACATTTTAATGTTCTATGTCAAAACGAGGCATATTAATTATTATTCAAATTTGTCTTGCATAAAAAATTAAAGAACACCTAATTGTTCTTGTAATTTTAACTTACGTTCTGATTATTTGCATCGGGATGCATGCTACTTTTATAAACTTCTAAATTTTTTATAAATAATGCTCTGGGTCCGATTGATGGAATCATCTCTTTAATCATGCATTCAGTTAACAACGGAAGAGATAAAGATGTAATAGAATTTTCTGAAATTTAAAACAGGTTAAAATAAATACAATACGGGAATAAAAAAATAGGTAAATATGCACGGCCAAACTACGTAAATTTCGGATATAATTTCATCAATTTGTTAAAATTCGATCGTTTCATAAGAAATTAAAAAAAAATTATATCGTATTATATAAAATATTATAGCGCAAATTATTTTTGGCGTCGGTAGCTAAGTGGCTAGGGACGCTGACTTCCATTCAGAAGTTCGCGGGTTCAGGCCTCGTTGTTCGTTTATTGTACTCGTAAGTTTATTCGACGCTCTTACGGTGAAGGAAAACATCGTGAGGAAACCTACATACAAGAAAATAACATACAAGCAAGGGTATTAAATTAACTACTTAGTAAGGGTGCTTTAAAAACTTACGTTTGAAAACTTCAATATACGCTTCCAAATTCCAAATCTTTAGAAGATTTTTGACTTCTTCGTCCATAACTGCAGTGAAACACGATATTTTACTCACAAAATTATTAATCACTCACTAATTAAATATGGACACCGCCGCGAAATCAACGACACAACGACTTTGCCGCACTGTGACCTGAGAGATAATGGCTGAGCCCGCAGGCTACGCATCTTGTTTCTTGTTTATTTTTAATCAGGTTACTCGCTAAAAATTAGCAGTGCACACTCCATTGATAATTGCCTAGCTGTACTTATTTACCCATAGATAAGAAACTTGTCTGTTTTAGGTAAGTTACATGATTAGATGCATCATGGCGAGTTGTTTAATTATAGCCTATTAAAATTATATGTACAATTAAATAACGTACTTGTCAATTAAAAACAATTTAACCTTGTTTATTTTTAAACAAACTCAGCACAGCTTATATTTACTGAGACACTAATTTGGAAATAGATAAGTACTTTGGTAATAATAGCCAATAATATTAGTTTGTTTAGGTAAGTTACACGGTTATGTATATCATAGGGAGTTATTTAATTGAAGTCAAATAGGATTTTATGTAAAATTAAATAACATGCTTGTCATTTAATAACAAATTAAGCTCGTCTATTTCGAAGCAAATACAGTATAGGTTATACTTACTGAGACACTCGTTGAAATAGATAAGTGCTTTGTTAATATTAGCCAAGAATACTTAGCTATACTTGTATTATGTCTATTTTAAGATTCAAGAGGAAGGTTTATATGTATAATACATGCATAATATACTTAAGAATAATCCACAATAACCATTTTCCCGTGCGGAGCCGGGGCGGGTCGCTAGTAGATTATATGTAATGAGACACTACCTATTTGAAAAAACAAGTGCTTTTTTAATAATAGCTAACAATAATTTTAGTTATTACTTGCTTGTATTATGTTTGTTTTAAGTAAGTTACACACTTAAATGTATCATAGGAAGTTAATTAATTGTAGTCAAATAAGATTTTATGTAAAATAAAACAACGTGTATGTCATTAGATAACAATAAAGCTCGTCTATTTTTAAGCAAATAAGGTATAGGTTATATTTACTAAGATACTCGTTGAAATAGATAAGTGCTTCGTTAATATTAACTAAGAATATTTAACTATACTTGCTTGTATTATGTTCGTTTTAAGTAAGTTACACGGTAATATGCATCATAGGGAGTTATTTAACTGTAGTCAAATAAGATTTAATGAAAATTAAACAACGTGCTTGCCATTAAATAACAATTAAAGCTTGTCTATTTTTAAGCAAATACGTTATAGGTTATATTTACTAAGCCACTTGTTGAGAAATAGATAAGGGCTTTGTTAATAATAGACAACAGTATTTAGCAATACTTGCTTGTATAATTTTAACAAAGCCTCAAAATACGTTTTAAATAAGACATAGTTATTTGCAGCCAAATTATTTTTAACCAAGCTAAATTGGTACTTTGCTAAAGACTTTTTTTTTCAGTGTATAATCCCCGAGATTTTTTAAACCAAAAGCATCCCAAACTTTAAGCGCGTGCCTGTAATCTAATTCTGAAATGATAGAACCAGTCAATTTGCTATAAAAACAATCTATGGGTGGTAGTTCAGTTTCATTATATTTGTTCCAATTAGTCATGTATTCATAAGGATAGACTCCTTTTCGTCTTAACAAGTTTAATTGATCTACAGCATGGAAAAAACGAGATAAGTGCATAAATTCGTTATTATTTAGGCCTGCTACTAGTTTTTCTAAACTTGTTCCTAAAAATTTAAAAGAATCCACGAAACGAACAGGCAAACAGTCTTTATCATCAATATTGAAAAACTTGGTAAATGAAATGTAATTTTCTTTATTCTTCGCTATTACTTTTATTCCACCAGGCATTTCACCTAAATGCCGAATAAAAAGATGACTATCATAACCAGATAGATTATGGAAAAATACGGGCACAAAATTTGGCAACCGAAACTTAAGATTGCAATAAGAATGAGCTGCTCCTCGATAGACTCCTGTGAGATGGCAATGATCTCGAACTTTATCATCAAACAACGGATTCTTACAAAGAAAACATAATTTTGCATCCAAAAAGTTTTTTTTATCCTCAGCTGTCAGTTTAATTGGCACAGGTGAATTAAATACTGAAGTTATTTGTATTATATCACGTAGAAGATATTTTAAAAACTTTTCTACACAATCCAGACCGCGATACGAAATATATTTGTTCAGGGAACTATCATACGAACATACTACGTAGTAAGCAAATGCAGCTGGCACGTGTTGTTGTAAAGTCAAAGTGTTGGTATCAACACTATCACATTTTGTGGTAACAGGTTTCAATAAAGATTCAAAGTCAGCGTAAATAACGAAAGGCATGTTTTGCATTCTTTCGTAATGATCAAATTGAATTGTAGTGCCTTCATTAGGTAAAATAGTTTTAACACCGCTGCAAATGTGCGACTGGAGTTTATCTTCACTATCAAAAAATATCATACACTCTTCACATAGGAAGATTTTCGAATGATGTTTAGTTAACTGTTGGCGAAGTAATTTTGATAAATTTTTAATTAGACAATAGTGCGATTTATCATTATTTTCCAAAAATAGTAAATTCGCGTGATGCTTCTTACGACATTCACTCTTATACAATGGCCCAACAACTTTTGATTTGTTTTGAAGTCCATATACGTTAACGCTAATGTTTGGGTTATTTTTTTCAAAAACCTTGATGTCTGTTAGTCCTACTGGAAATGTCATGTCTTTTGTATTAAGTATAGTTTTAAAATGGGGATAAGCAGATGTTCGCTGGGCATTATTTTTTGCTGGAAACAAAGCTGCCATTATACACCACAAAAAACAAAAATTATCATTGTTTTGAATATTGATGCAGGCGCGTTTGTATTTAATACACTTTGGTAGATCAATATAACTTGAAGCTCTCATAGGATTATACTTGTTTATATTTACTTCAAGATACAGGTTTCGCATAAATGCCCACCCGCTATCTTTTTGCTCAAATTCTTCAATTTTTTTATTTATTATCTGAAGAACTCTAGAAAATACGTCTTCAAAGTTATAACTCTGATGAAGAACAATATTTTCTGTAGAAAAAGATTTAATAGACATAGAATTATCTTTTGGCAAAAAAAACTCTGAAAACAATTCGAAATTGACCTTCACACTATCATGAGCTAGCATACGCGCAGAGAGTAAGGCGCGGACGCGTGATCGCAGCCGCGCTAGGAACTGCGAAGGGGGAAGTGCCTCAGCCGAGACGCTGCCATCATCGCTCCCGCTCGCGGCTGCCTCACACGACACGCGATAAGATGCAATGCGACTTCGGAATGCGCTATTGATTTTTTCAATGCCATCACATTCGGTAACTGCAGTATTGTTTTTGTGTAAGATAGACTTCAAATGAGCTGAAAAGGCGTTACTTTTAACTGATATATCGCAAACTGTGCAAAATATTGATCGAACCATGTTTTATACACGCTTTACTAAGTACTTTTAGGTAAATTATTAAGATATTAATGTGAAATATTAATCAAGTAATAAGTATTCAATATTACCTATAAGGAATTAAATCAAAAGTACAAGTTTATTAGTTTTAACTTTTATTATAGGTAATAATAATATTTTAATTATTTTAGTGGAATGTTTACTCTATAAAATAAGAAAAAAATATATTAGTTTTTACTTATATCAAAATATAGGTATTTTCTATCTTACTCGTATTCCATGTAAGCAAACTACCTAGTAAAAATATGATAAACATCTATCTAATACATAATACTAATAACAAAATCACTTGTTATATTTGGAGGCAAAGAATTTACCCTCCTCGGTAAAGTATGTCTTTGCGCCTTTAACAAATTTCCTTAAATCGTGCATTTCAGGGGAATGAGAATCCCCCTGATATCTGATCCAAACTGCGGCCTTGTCACATCGTTCGTAGCCGTCTAGGTTACGAACCTCCTCCGGGTTATAAATGCGGACCTCCGCTAACAGGTCCCCCGACAAGGTAGCCTGCCGGCGCACGGAGCCGCCGGCGACGCGCCTAGAGAATACGCAGTTCGGGGGGTCCTGCTTCGAGCGCACCTGGTCGCCGTCCTCGTCCTCGTCGGAGAACAACCACGCCTGCGCGCTGGGGGCCTCGTCCTTGCTGTGAGCAGGTTTTCCCCTGCCTGCTTTTTTGGGTGCAGGCTTCACCTTCTTCTTCACACTGTAATTAAATGAGAATGATTAATTTCATTAAAATAAAAACAATAAATTTAGGAAGTAAGTTTAAAATAAGTTTAATGTTTAGATTAGGTTATGTCTATTATCCGTAAGTATTTTATAATCAAAGTTGAAAAAAAAAAACTTTAGTTTAGATTGTATTTATAAATGGGTACGTACAGGTCAAAGTATCATATTGATTTTTTAATTTATTTGATTAAATGTTTTTTAATGTGAGAAAATATACACTACCTTACTAATTCCTCCTCGTCACTATCCAGGAATTTTTCCCCTGCCCTCTTCTTCTGCACTTTGCGATAATTTTGTTCAGACCTGAAATTAAATTTATTCAAATTATATTAATCATTCATGGTACTATTTATTCCCTAGAGAATCAGGAAACAAAAATATACTGCCACAAGATAGGTAGTTTAAATGATATTTATCATGTTAAAGAAAATGAAACTGCAGGGACAATATATAAATGTATGTAAAACTTACGCACATGATCGCGATACAATGATGCCTCAGGGTGACGGGTATAAAGCAGCTCGAGGTGACTGGGTGACGTGAGCAGTCGTCGGAACCACAGTGGAAGTCCTGATTTTCAGCTTGAGCGTCGAGCACAGAATGTAAAATATTCACGACACATATCCGCTTTTATATTTTAAAAATCCTAAGCAAGCAAAATTCAATGAAATTATTTCACACGCTAAAGTCGCATAATTTGCAGAAAAATGATTCTGATTTAATTGAAATTGGAACCAAAATCTGACGACAACAGCGAAAATATATAAAGGTAAGTTCACAACGATAGAACAACTTGGTGTCAATAAGTTTTTTAAGTTGCATATTTTTTATTTAATTCAGTGTATGTATAATATTTTAAAAGTTTTAAATTATATTATTATTCTATCTACAAGCCTTGTTACCTGATTATTACAAATAAAATAAAAATAAAAAACGACTATATCCGAAGATAGTAGCCGGGACCAGGTTTTACGTGCCTTCCGACGCACAGAATCATTCCAGATTCCAAGGTCGACCGTGCCGGGTTTCGAACCCGGAACCTCCGTAATGTGGTGAGCGTTTTACCACTCGACCACGGAGGTTGTCACAACAACGATGAAATATATCAACCTATAGGTACAGACTTAGATTTTACAGATAAGCAAAACTTTACTTTTAACTTGTACTCATATTATTATATATTATCTGTTTTATTTTATTATTTATACGAGTTTTAATATTTATACCTCTAAACTCTACATAGTCAAAACCGTGCTCATATGAATCTACCTTTATTTTTAACCGACTTTGAAACGATAATAGGTGGAACCAACAATAGGTACAATAAAGGTTGATTGATTTCAAAAACATTTTTTTTAACTCGTTTCGAATAAATTTTAATGACCTATCGCAAATATACTTGTAATTGGAAAACCTCATAATGAAAAAAAAAAAACATTTTATCACCGAGACCCACACTTTATTATTTCTACAATGATAGGGTTATTTTTTAAAAAAAGGAACCGGCTTGTTGAGCGTCGTCGTCAGCAAAAGTCCTAGCTTCGCGAAACGAGTCATCGTCAGCATGTTCGCGTTGCATTGATGCTTTAGGGTTCTTTAGGAATTGCATTTATACTTCATAGCGTGGGAACGTGACCTACATTCAACAGTATGATACCTAAGTAATATTTTCTAAATAGTTTTCTTTTATTTATGCTATGATAGAGAGAAAGTTATTTTTATTCTAAGGCTAAATATTTTGTAACTATAGTTCGGTAGATGAGAATGTCCTGCAAATAAATGTTTCTTATTCTTAATATACCACGATTTTGTTATAAATATCTGAAATTTAAACAATGACAAATATTCAACGAGATTTTTCGTTCTCGTAATAGCAACAACAACAACAACAACAATAACTATAATTAAGAGAGTAAGGTACGTGACGACTTATTTTCTTAATTCAAATATTATACGTCTTACTTACATTTAAATTATAAGCATAAAAAAAAAACCTGTTCGTAGAATGTAATTCTATGTTTATTTATACCTACGGATCCCATCAATTTAATTCGAACTTTATTAAAGGTATTGGGTTTAAGTTATTGCCTTATAGCGGATATGTTATCACGCTCCGTTCACTGAGGGTCGGTTAGAACTCTAATAAACGAAATCTATGTTTGGCATGGTAAAACGTAAAAAGCAATTTTGGTTTTAATGTAAACAAGAAACTTATTCATCAGACCTCATCAGAAGATCTTTGAAATCACTTTTTCCTCAATTCATTATGTCATTTACGAAATATTTTAAGAAATAATACATGTGACAAATAAATTGTCGTGGAATAATAATAATAACTTAATTAATAAATTTAAATGAAAGCTTTTTAAATTATTAAATTGTTGTTATTTATCATGTGTTTCATCTTTTACCTACTGCTGTATTTGTCACTTGTTTAGAGTATGGAACTATACATAAATAATAAATTTATAAAAATTCAACACCCAATAAATATAATAAATAAATCACTGCATATATGTATTCTTCTTGTTCTAAGGTCGGCTGGAAGATGCTACTAAGGCTGTCAGTTTTTCCGCTAATCGCTTACAGTTTATACTTAGGGTAAAGATTGATGTTACTGTAAGCAGTTTTGTACTTTTCAAGTTGTCGTGGTGAGATACTGACGTATTGTTCATTATTCTTTCATCACCACTAGACGGGGGAAGTTTTTTCAATCTAAGACCCTCAACCATACACTGCTGAGGTTGAAAGTAGTTCTTCTATAAGTTTCAACCACTCATTTGATGTCATTGTCGGGAATTTTGTTTTGGTCCAGAACTTGACTTGTCACTACTGAAGTTGAAGGAAGTTTTCTGAACTTCAGCCAATCAACGGATGATGGTCCAAGTCAGTTTTGTATACCAAGACGAATCCCAGCCAGGCTCTGCTGATAATGAACGAAACTTATAATTCTTTAAATTCAGCGAACTACAGCCAATCAACCGATGTCAGTGTCGAGGGAGCACTCTTAGCAATCCAGAACCCTCAGTGATGTGATGTGATGTGATGTGTGTGAGAGAGTTTTAGAAAACTTCTGGTGAGTATTTAACACGACTCGTTTACACTGATCACTTTCTACACCTGTTGCGTTCATAACGGAGTATTGGGTGTTCTAAAACTGTTTTCGAATCATTGTTCACTAAGCGTAGTGAAACGAGCGGAGCGATAGCGAGGCGAGATGAACGGAGTGCCAGTGAACGATGATCCGAAAACTGTTTTAGAATGCCCAATACTCCCCTACTATGGCGCTATTCGCATGATTTCAGTGTAGTTGTGTTGTTGCAGGTATCTCGTGCGAGGTGGTGAACCTGCGCTCGCTGCGGCCGCTGGACATGGACACCATCGCGCGCTCCGTCGCCAAGACGCACCACCTCGTCACCGTGGAGCAGGGCTGGCCGCAGAGCGGTCAGTGTCACCCATCTTAGATTATATTATAACTCTTCATCGTTATAAACATTTTGTGCAGTACGGTGCAGCGCCCGCATTGTTCTTTTTTATTTATTTCTGTAGTAAAAAGTTGTTGAGCGAAGATATAAGGTACCACCATGCAAAATTTTATTTAAATCGGTCCAACGGTTCCGGAGATTAGCGTATACAAACAAACAAACAGACGGACATTTTTTAAAACTTGTATTTTTGTGTTCAGCTACACTCCCTGTATCACCATCACAATCAGTTTTTTGAGAAACAAATCAATGTACAGACAGACACGCCGATTCTTCAATTTTACTACAGTATTATAGATTTATGAATGTAATATCAGTTTGCTTCACTTTACTGTGGATGTAGTACAGTTTGTACCAAATTTAAATGGCCATGTCCCCTCTATCAACTATCTATCTAAGTGGAGGACATCTGCGAGTGGCGCAGACGGGTGATCAGCTCCCGGTATAGGAACTTTTTCACCCTTAATACCGGCCCTGCCATGTCCTGTCCATGTCCTGCTATGTCAAGTATTTATTTATTTATTGACGTGACAACGTCTTATAATTCGATGGAGCCGGCTGCACACACGAAAAAACATGATGCAATGCGACGTTACCGCGCCACTGAGGCGTTCTATTTAAAGCTTGAAGTGCAAGCGAGAGCGCGGAACAAACGACAAAGAGGCAGAATCGTTGTCACGTTCAACTATCGTCAGTAAACCGACATTACAGACAACCGCTTTTTTTAATCCAATGTGCAGGTATCGGCGCAGAGATCTGTGCGCGAGTGATGGAGTCGCCCACATTCTTCGAGCTGGACGCGCCGGTGTGGCGGGTGACCGGCGCGGACGTGCCCATGCCCTACACCAAGAGCTTAGAGGTGCTCGCCATCCCAAGGCCCGGCGACGTGGTGGCCGCCGTCAGCGCGGTGCTGGCTAACAAGTAAGTGAAGCGCACGAGAGTTGGCGCTATCGTACTAGGCCTGCGTAGTAGCTAACTATCAGCGCGGTGCTGGCTAACAAGTAAGGCAAGCGCACCATAGGTGGCGCTATCGTACTAGGCCGGGGGACGTAGTAGCTAACTGTTAGCGCGGTGTTGGCTAACAAGTAAGTGAAGCGCACCATAGGTGGCGCTATCGTACTAGGCCGGGGGACGTAGTAGCTAACTGTTAGCGCGGTGTTGGCTAACAAGTAAGTGAAGCGCACGAGAGATGGCGCTATTACACTAGACCTGCGGACGTAGTGGCTAACTATTAGCGCGGTGTTGCCTAACAAGTAAGTGAAACGCACGATAAGTGGCGTTGCCAATTTTGTAAAAGTAATATAGTGCGCTGATATAGATAGCTGTCATACTCTGTCATCAGCGCGATGTAGTATTTTTATATACTTCTGTGATACGGACCATAGATGGCGCTATCATACTAAACCTGCGGACGTAGTAGTTAACCATTAGCGCGGTATTGGCTAACAAGTGAGTGAAGCGCACGACAGATGGGGCTGTTAATTTTACAAAGTTGGCATTGAGTGGTTTAATCCGTTAGTTGGTACTACTACTAAGCACCAGGGAACTTATACGGTCTGTAGAGCCAATAACTTATCTGTATAGTAACAATAACTGACTTTGAAAATACAGAAATGTTAAGTATCAAAACTGAAGCGATTAAAATTACTTGCTAATATCAAAACGAAACAATAACGCAGCCATCAGCGCGGTACTGACAAAAAATATTTTGTGGCGCGTTCGACAGATGGCACCGCTTAGCTGAAGAAAACATATCGCCATGAAACCAGCGTGACAGATTTGCAGAGCTACCTTGCAAAACATATTACAAGTTCCGAACAGATGGCGCTTTCTCAGCTAAAATGAAAATCGTATAATATCACCAGCTCTTGTACAAGGCAGGTGCATATGATAATATACTATACTAGTGTAACAATATGACTATCTGTTGTTCCAGAATAAGCCAAGCCGCAGCGCAGTAACCCAGGGAATCTCCACCGCCATTGTAAATAATCATTGTATTTATTTATCGTTACATTGCTCGCGTCGCTCCGATGCATGCACGCAGCTCGCGGCGCCGCCGGCAATGTATGCTATATCAATCGAGATTTTAGTGAAATGAAACGTTGTTATTATTATTGCTATAAAATATAAATTTTATTAATTAGGAGTTTTTGGTTTTATTCTATAAGGTGATTGTGGTTCTAAGAATCAAAATGCAGGTTTGCATACCTACTTACTTTTTCCGATACTAAAGTTTTGCATTCGCATTTACATTAGCTACATATACTCTAATGCAAGTAGATTCTCGGCCCAATTTGAAATATTTCATTTTATGTTTATTCATTTAAAAAAATCTTTACCAGAAAATACTAAAAGAACAGGTTCGATTTAGAGATATTTTTCTATATGAGACACAATCTATATAAATCTGTAAAATTAGTAAGAAAAAATGCCTAGCCATTTGGTAAACGACGGACGTGATTCTTAGATTTTATGATGTGTCTGTCTATAGATGGCTATATTAAGTATTTGTCCACATGACTAAATAAACAAAATAAAAATTGCTAGCCCAAAATGAAAGTTAACAAGTTGCTCTGTACCGGTCGCCGCATTTGTGTCGTATATTCGCGCCCAATCCCAACAATGCAGTTGGGTTCTTGGAATAGAGTCATCCATCAATGTGTCAGCTCCCGCCACGCTAGGCTGTAGCCACTCCTAGCACTGTTGTGTACGTGCTTCTATCGACAACTTATTTGTGTTACCGATTACGCTCCGCTTTTTGAATTTCCGTTGGACAGCTGTCTCTATATGATTGTGGTTGTTCTGTCATTGACGTGCAGTCCTACAAGGTGCCTACAAGGAACAAATTGATTGTGGATGAGAGTGCAGCTCGCTATCATGGATTACTAATTAGTAAGTACTTATTAAATCCATGCTTGCTGTATAACAGTTTCTTTAACGTTTTGTAAGAAGGCAAAGACCTGGAAACCGCGCCATGATCGCGCGTATAGCTATCCATTGAGGGTTACAAAAGAAAGATTAGAAGACAATCGATAGTGTTAACCGTCGATGGAGTAAGCAAGTGGTAATTACAGAATTAATTACTTTATCCGACGCTCTCTGTATAGCAGGCAGGCAGCACATGCGACTGGACACTTTGATCTCGACAGCCCCGTATTCCGTAGTAGTAGGGACGAATTTTGTAAAACATATGTCCAGCCGCATGACTTCCGTACCTAGAGAGTCTTTACTCTCTCTAATGCCTTTGCAATTAGCTAACCTTTCCTTATTAGAAAAGTTATTTTAGGTGAACTTGAGGAATGAAAATTGCGAGATAGACTTCGCGTTTGTTATTAATTTATTACGAGCATTTTTCTCCTCAAATACTCTATATCTACATGGATTATTTTTCAATGGAAGCTGGCCAATAGCCGGACCGGCAACACACCGGCGGAGTGGCCCATCGATCAACGTGTCAGCTGACGGCTCCCTCGCAGTCGGCCATTGTTGACGCCGCGCTTGACGCAGATCTTGACGCACCACGCACGCACACTTATGACGGCTAAAATGACGGACGGATATATTCGATATTTTAATTGTATGAGATTTTGCATGCTCGTAGAGTGCTTTCGTGGTTTGTATGATGTGCATATCGTCACGATTTGGTGAGGGTCGCTGAAGGCTGTTAGATGCGGACAGCTCAGAACTGATCACTGCAATGAAAAGAGATAGTCTAGCACAGCACATGCGGCTGAACATTAATTTATATTACCTGAATTTCACAGACAAGAATTTATATTACCTGTATGTAAAGGCATGCAACATTCTTTCCCAGGATAAATCCTCCTAGCAAAACATCGTCGAGCTTGTTTTTTACTGTTGTTGAGAAAAAGCTATGATTCTAATAGATAAAATAGTTTCTCGATGTTTTCCTTTACCGAAAATCTTTCTTTCTGTCTTTTATTCAACCGATACGAATGTTCCTATACCTACGTAGCTCTTGAAACTCTGCCTTCCGTAGGAAGCAAGAGTCCAAGTCACTACACCATCCTCGGAAGTACATAATATATTATATTATTCCGTATTTTGGCTCGAAATCCTGGAAAACCTCACTTTTCTCCGTCCTCAGCGGTATCAAATAAGTATACTTAGTTAAGAATAGCGCATGCAATATACGATTATTGTGAATTCTGTCTCCCGGAGTGATCGATTACGCGCTACCCGACTCGTGGGGACCATACAAAAATTACGCTTTTATTCCAAGATTGACATTTTCGTTGGCTTGGGCGCCTTTTTTGCGTTTTTGCGGAATTGAATATGTCAACGCTTATCTGGGATATTTTGGTGATAAAAAAAGGAGAATATTTTATTTGGGACTTGTATGATTTATGCTGCTATATCTATAACATAAAGTAGCGTTTAACAAGAGATAGCACAGAGGCAACCAGTACCTAGGCTTATATCACAGATAGACGTGGCTTGTCACAATTTTCTCTTGCATTTATTGGTATCTTCTTTTCATATAGGATATTTACCGACTGACCAGTTTCACCCTAGTCTCGCCTTTAACTAATCTTACATTCATAGATAGTAGCCGGGATCAACGGCTTCAACGGCCAAAACATAAAATTTATTTTTTTCGGTAGAAAGCCCCTAAAGTCTTTGATCTTAAAGTGATAGCTGTTTATTTAACAGTGCCACACATCAGGCTTAGAATCCGGCTCTTCGAAACTCCGGAAAATTTGGTGAGGAAACCTGCATTCTTGCAAATAATTTTTTTCTATTCTATTCTACAGCAGCGAAGAAATTCAAAGATCTTCAGTGACCAACACTCACTAGGCAGTGGATGACAACCAAAGCCTGTGCGTACCATTTCGTACGCACGTTGATTCAGGACTCAAGTTCCTTTTCGAGAGAAAAACTATGTTTCTAGTGCAATCTCAAGGCTGAATAAATGTTGGCAACAACAATAATTATTAAATCATAGTTATAATATAATGTTAAATTAAATTGCTCAAACGGAAGTAGGTAACTAAATATTATCACGAGCACGTATCACGAATCAATATTATTTATTCGCACTTAAAGTGAATAAATAATTATAAATGCACAATTGTTGTTGCATTCGGTTTGTGATTCAGCATCGTTTAGATAATGTTGCGTGCGGTGTTAAACTGTTTCTACTTAATAGTTTTTAATAATACGTATTTTTACAACCATAATGCTGATATCACAATGAAGCTCAGAAAATTGTTTCTCCTGAACTGATCTGACGATTAAAATGTAGTGGCAAACGATATGAGATGATTGTATTTTAATTTTGTAAAAAATAATTTTCATTTTCGCACCGCCACACGTGCCATACCCGGGCACTGCCCAAATATTTACCTACCCTACCTTCCAGCAGTCTCGCAAAAATGTCTCATTGCGAAAAAGCCGGCAGGACTAAAGGTCGGGCCACACATGATACATGATGATTATTGAACGTTGAACAAAAGTGTAATTTCTGAAGTAGCAAAAAATTAATCTGCAAATCACAGCTACTCGTACAAGTCTACAATACTATTAAGAAAATGGCACCCCCTCGATTTTTCGAGATTAAATTGTTTCAGTGTAACCAAGTGAATCAGTCAGCATTATGTATGGTCTAACAAGATAAAGATGCTCGTCTTCCTGGCACATCTGTGGTGTTTCCATTGTGACCTTCATGCAGCAGAAGACCTTCATACCAGATAAATGGTCACCTGACCTGTGACGTCACTTGCCTGCACTCCCTGCGTCTTTTGGCACGTGGTCGCCATTGAAAAATTTTTCTGCCCTGACCACCGGTAATGTCCTCGTCCTCACTCACACTTGGTTACTCTGAAATGTCAGTAAATAGTTAGTTTACAATTTTTACAGTTGGTACTCACAGGTATAACCCTCTTCATTGCCTTTTATGAGATCTTGACTTTAAGCCTATGAGGAAGGCTTATTTTAAACCGTATAATATTATGAAGGTCACAGTACTGGTTAAGCTTTTTATTTCTTTAGAAATCTCGTATTCAGATGTGAATTTACCTTAATCCTCGTACCAGGCAAGCAGCGTGGGTGAGGAGAGGGCAGGCGGCGGGGGTAGGCCCGATTCATCACCGCTGTCACATGCCATTAGCGGCCTACGCGCAGGGGCGAAGCGCCGGCCTGGTGTAATTCTATTTTCATATTTGTATGTAGAGCTCGCTGACGTAGTGTAGAAGATGCCAGACCAAACTCAAGAGCTAGGAAAATCTGCGCGCTTGGCGTCCGAACCTATTTTCAAATTTCGATTCATTTGTTTTTTCGACTTCGAAACCGTTGAAAAAATAACCAGCCTGCACCTACGGATCAGCTGAAGGGCTAAGTACCTAAACACGGCCTCTCCCTTGATCTGAAGTTTTTGCCATAATAATATCTACGCTTGCAGGCGATGTAGGAAAGTTGGTTACACTAGTGAACTAATGGGATGTCCAATTGTCCATACCTTACATGAGCTTCAACGCTTCAAGCGACAACCACGACAGGAACCACATGCCTATTATAATAAACTAGCTTCCCGCCGCGGCTCCGCCCGCGTTAATAGTTTTTCCCGTGAGAATGAGGTATTTTCTAATTGTGAAAGCATTTTTGAAATCGGCACAGTATTTTTTGAGTTTATTCATTACAAACATATACACACACAATTACAAATCTTTCCTCTTTATAATAATATCAGTATGATAACAAGATATATTCTTTAATATAAAGTTGTTATTCCTCTCTAAGCATGAAAAAATGCACCGAAGGTAAGGTTGGTAAAGTGACTTGTATTTGCACCAACTTAGTAAGTACATACCTACCTACAGCAATGATCGATCAACAGTTGGACAAGTTTGACAACTTTGACAATGTACAAGAATTACGGACAAGCTATTATCAACAATTTAGAAGTGTGAATAGGTACCGTTTGTAGAATCTCTGAGAATATCATTAATAACTTTAATATAAAGGTAAAAAAGGTTAATTATTATAAAAGTAATGCGAAAAATGAAATTTTAAAAAATATCGCTGATTGGCAATTTATTAAACCTGCAGCGAACTTCATTATTGATCGTAATTCTTTACAATGTTTTCCGCATATCGCAGAAAAATAAACAAAGTAATAAAACTTTTTTAAAACTTTTATTAATTTCCTAAGCATTTGACAAAATCGCTCCTTTTTTTAATAATTGGTACGAGTAAATTACGTTTCCCGGTCAACACGAGTTGTTGTTGGAACAATTAAATAATTTACAGTTTGACTTACTTACTAAAGGAAATAATTTTCTTATCTAATATTGTAAAGAGTAGAATATTTTAATTATAATATATTGTTTGTTTGAATTGAATAGGCTCTGAAACTACTGAACTAATTTTTATAAAACTTTGCACAAAAATAGTATAGATCTTGGGGATTACCGTAGGCACCGCAAGAAAATTCTTTATTCCCACGGGAAAAAATCTGTTGACGCAGGCAGAGCCGCAACGGAAAGCTAGTATTTAAAGTGAAATTGAAATTGAAATTGAAATTGATTTAACAAGAGGTTGAACAAAACCAAAGCAATTTCAAATTATTGAGTCCTCACCTCTTTAAACCGGTAATCAACCTGAAACCCATTAAATGGCGCCCCTGTTGACTTTAAAGTTGCATTACTCAGTCAATTTGGCGCCCCCGGTGGTAATCCGCAAAGTGCGGGGGCCCTCTGGTGGATTTTCACGGGTCCCCGGTTTTAAAATAGGGATAGGTTCGCTGACTAATTGATTGGATTCATAGCGAAGTAAAAAAGTTATCCCATGAGCTGTGTATTGAAGAGCTTGAGTCCATTCTAAGACTGTTCTAATCACAGGTTCTTATAGTATTTTAACAGCCTCCGTGGTCGAGTGGCCAAAAGCTCACCTGACGTTACGGAGGTTCCGGGTTCGAATCCGAGTGGGGGGCGATCGTCGAACAAATATCACTTTGTGAGGCTTTCCCTCTGTTTGTTTAGGACTTGCAGGCTGACTCACTTGATTGTTCCAAAAAAAAAGATGATTCCGTGCTTCAGAAGACACGCAAAACCGTTTGTTCCGGCTACTATCTACGTGAGCTACTGCCCATTTCGTGGGTATATATTCCCTTAGCCGCTTCAAACGCCGCCCATAGCACCCCATAGGAAGAGTTCGGGTGGCCGGGGACATAACACGGCGGCGATAGTTAAATTAATTACACTACACCAACTATTTATTAATCTGTGACTACACTACCAACAAGGATGAGTTCATAAAATCGTTTAATTTCCTGTTTACCTCACCCGCGTCTACTTTTACATAAGTGTCTTAATACCAAGATGTGTGATGTGATGTGATATTATTACTTACTAGCTGTCTGCCTGCGGCTACGCCCGCGTTGTTTTCCGACTTTTCCGTAGTAATTTTTAACTATCCCACGGGAACTCTTTAATTTTCCGGGATTAAAAGTATCCAAGATGTTGGCCAGGGATGTAAAGAACCACCATGCAAAATTTCATTCAAATCGGTCCAATAAAAAAAAGGCTTCCTATACCAATTGTAATTTTTAATGTTGTACCACAGGTTGTCCTAATAAATAAATAAATAAATAGTTTCGGAGATTAGCCCGTACAAACAGACAAACAGACAGAGAAACAAAGAAAATTGTCTAGATTAGATATGTTCTCGGATTTCATCTTTTTTTTTCTATGTACAGACATTTGACCTCTACAGTTTTGTTCCGCACGTGAAAATGGTTATTGTGGGTTATCCTTAAGTATATTATGTATGTATTATACATATAAACCTTCCTCTTGAATCCCTCTTTCTACTAAAAAAACCGCATCAAAATCTGTTGCGTAGTTTTAAAGATTTAAGCATACAAAGGGACATAGATGGGGACATAGGGACAGAGAAAGCGACTATGTTTTATAATAAGTAGTGATAGTGATAGTGATAAGTACTAGTAAGTAGGTAGTACGTGTTAGTACTAGTAGTACTTACATCTAGGTCTAAGCCGTGTATAAACTGAAACAACAAGATACGAGCGAAATTTAATATATTTATACTTTATGTATCATCAGGGTTGGCATGAATAAAACAATATTTGTATTAAAACATGTGTAATAAATAAAACCCCAGATCTTTTTTCTAATGTGTAATACAATAGTTGAGGGTCTTGTAGGCTAGTTTGAAAGTAGTTGTAGCACGTACGTCTGCCTTCTAAGCACAGGGGGACTACTATTTGGTATTCTGTGGCACAGGGTCGCTGGTTCGTGTAGGTACTTGAATGTGTTTGCGTTAAAGCAGCCAAAGAATTTAGATTACACCTAACTGAATGCCCTTATGGTAGCGAATACCCTTCAGGTAACAACGCCCGTACCCGCCGGCGGGGGCGCGGCCATGAGCAAACTCAAAATTGATAATCAGAGACGGAGCCTCTTCAGCTATTCTGTCCCTAAAATGCGGTTTAAAATCGGTTCGTATTCATCAGACCTCACCAGTTACGTCATACATAGTGATGAGAGCTCTGACCGTACTTCCTCGCACGTAATAAGTAAGTACCTACTAAACTTTCCAATAACGATGCGAATCATATGTTATCTTTACGAGCTACAAGCATACTTTACTATACAGGCTAAATTATGTGTCAGCAATAGAACGAAACGATAGCGCTGATGAAAGTAAAATAACCGCTAGCGTGAATCACTGTGACAAGCACAGGTGACAAGAGATCTCTCTCTCACATTCATCTGTCAAAGTACTGTGAGAAGAAACCCGCCATACTGAAATTTCAATCTCCTATACGTTGAGAGCAAGTGTGAGTAAAGTCACAGAGACTGTTATGTTTCTGGTTTTGTTAAGTTTGGTGTGGTTTGGTGAAATTATAATATTAAAATTACCAGGTTTTTAAATGAATTCATTATCATAAGTAAATCGCAAACAAAATAAGATCGGGTGCTAAATAAGATATTAGACTTAAAAGGATGACATCCCCTAGTGAGGGCCACTTTGCTAGCTTAGCTACTCGGCCCTTTGTATGACATAATGCATTTATGAAAAGACAATAAACAATAGTTCATTTATATTTTTCATTGTTTTATAGAATTTTTGGAATATAATTGATTGTTTATAAAAATTAAACTAGCAACAGTCAGTTTTTGAGTGTTGTAATTCGACCGGACATTCAGCCGCGAGCCCTCGCGCCAACCGCTCGCGTTTCTCTTTTCAAATTTAAATATCGAACTAAACTTGTTCTGTTCGAAGTTTAAATCGACCGAGTTCGGAAGTTCGTTGCTGATTACGTTAAACTTTTCTTTATTATAGTTTTGTTTTGTGAAAAATATACGTGTTTGAATACTTTCAAGATGCTTCGAGTTCTGGTAAGTTTTATTTTGCGATATATGTCCTACTTATTACTTTAAAGAGAGCAGCTTATAGTACTTAAATTATAAAATATGAAAATTAATAATAATAATAATAATAATAATGTGCAAACCTAATAACTAATAACAGTGTACATACAACTGTTGATATATTTTTAAATGTTATCATGCTTTATTATTTAATCATATTATTATTAAATTTTTTTTGTCCAGTTTATTAGGAAACTTCATAATTAATCGTAATTAATTATCAATAACAAAGAAAGTCTTACTTTAATGACTTTATTTCATTTTATTTATGTACTTTTTCTCTTAAATTACAAAATAAATAAACATTTGTGCTTAGAAATTAAGTCAAACTCGCATAAAAATGTACCTACCTACTTATAATTACAATCTATAAAATTTTACAAAATCAAGCGTAGTAAGTAAAGAAATTGTGAACTAAATTCATCCTTACATGCGTTACATTAACCCGTCCTTGACACTCTACCATAAAGTAAATGTATTTCCTATAATTTAATAAATAGCGTTTTCATAATTATAAAGCATTTTCGTTGCCAATATTGGTCGAACGGCCTTGCCAAGGTTGTCGTAGAGATCACAACTTTTTTTTAATTTGGAGTCAATGGTCTGCGGAAATAATCTTATCCTTTATTTAGATTAATGTTTAGGGTTCCGTACTTCAAGAGGAAAAACGGGCTCCTTAGTTATAGTATCACTTAATCGTCCGTTTGGTCCATCACAATTTACTACATTTCTCTGCAACTTTACCGATCGAATTGAAAATATAAATGTTCCCTCTAATAACTAGTTTCGTAGCATCGTCGGTGGCTAGGACTGTTGCTACCCATCGTCGCATGTAGGTGCGGGTTCCAGCCCGGCTATGAACCAAATTCGAAACACACACATGCAAATAAATTCAAAGACTGTGTGTGAAGTGGACCAACTCGCATTGAGCTGATAAGTACGATCAATTAAGGCACTAAGGCCTATTTATTTGAATAAGTTAAAACACAAGGTAGAATAGAATAGAATAGAAATATCTTTATTTAGCATATTTAGGTAGGCTCAAACCTCTTGGTATGCTCAAGCCCCTTGATGAGGCTGCTGCAAAGACACGCTCATTCAATAGTCTCGAGCATCTTTTCAAAAGAAATTTTCCCGCGTATGAAATAATCTAATATATGGAGACGTAAACTTACAAATGTCCTTACAGTTTAAGCTATGCCTTTACTTACTCCCTTGTCAACCCGAATGCTAAACGTGGGAATTTATTACTCCCGATCCCGACTAAACTACATAATTGCAAAATCTTGAGTTTAAAAAATATATATTTGCGGCATGCGGCAGCCTATTGCCAACGAGGCAACATCATGGCTAGATAATTTTCAAAGCATCTGTTGCATGCGACACTGTTGCAATTTGTTGCCTCGGCGTTAATGAGACTCTAGTGCAACAATGGACTACTAAAGATTCTGTAGTAGTAGGTACTTAGTGGTTGCAGTACAAGTGACATATCAGTTTCCTTAAAGCATCCATCCCAATAGCGTCGCTACGCAACCGGTGCGTAAAGGAAATATTATGAAACTAAAGTTTACGATTTTGATCCACTTACAAAGAGATTTGACGAGTCTCATGTATGAAGATATTATCATAAATTACTTTTTTTTGTATTTTAAAGACAGGTTTCGTTTCTTGCTCTAATTACATTCTTGTGTGTAGGTAAATGTCAAGCCGAACAAACACACATTTCTGTCATCAGTTTCGGGAATCTATTGATAGTCTATTGTTTTAGACCACAGATATGTGGTAGAGATCACCCTTCTTGGTCAAAACCTTCGAGCAACGCGGGCCTTCCGTACCGGTACGGTTGCTCGAAGGTCAAAACAATTCGCCATAACATCTAGTCATCATCATGATCATTTCAGCTGAAAGGCGCTTACTATGATTCCATTCAAAGGCCGCTCCTAAAGATCTTTAAAACAATCGGTCCTGTTCAGCCTTCAGCCAGTCACTCACACCACACTGTCTCCACCTCGTGGGGGACCTGCCCACGCAACGCCTTCCGAAGCGTGGCCGTCACACAAGAACCTTTTTGCCCCAACGGCACCTACCAAAAAATTTAAATTATTGTTAAACAATAAATAAGTCTGGTTATAATCAGATCTAAATATAATTATATATGCGCATGGCAATTATTCATGAATCAATATAGCATTTAATTATAAAATTATCATAATAGCATTCTAATACCCCACTTACCTCAAAACCTACTGTGTAGTCAAAGTGTTACTTAATTTCACGCAACTTAACGCTGGAACCCACATATTAACTTAATAACACGGTGCTTCGGTTGGATGACTAGTATAGATTGATCGGAGATATGAATGGATCTGATTTATAGTGTTTCATTATAGGTATAGGTAGGTTAAATACCTGAGTGTGTCAGTTAGAGCAAGATTAAGTTATCTGGGATACCAAGAGAGGGTCTATGTACCCTACATACAGGACCCCATCTTTAAAATTAAGTAGACCAAATGTTCGATTTACTTAGAAACACTGAAAATTATGTTGTCTGTTT
The DNA here is from genome assembly GCA_948473455.1 of Teleiodes luculella. Taxonomy (NCBI): domain Eukaryota; kingdom Metazoa; phylum Arthropoda; class Insecta; order Lepidoptera; family Gelechiidae; genus Teleiodes; species Teleiodes luculella. The sequence continues at coordinate 14,979,080 of OX419592.1, read as the reverse complement.
AAAGTTCTAGAAAGAAATTTTAGTTGCAATGAAATGTTCTAGTTACTTAAAGACATAACAATTTACTAAACTAACGACAAATTTTTGGTCTATGGTATTACTGTAACGTTTATCCATCTATCTAGGTCTTACCTGGTATGGTACCTGCTTAGGTAGAAGAAGCTCGTTCCAAATGATGGGCTATAACAATTCAATTTCTTAAACCACCTTCTCTTCCACAGATCTCCTTCCTGTTCCTAGCGTCAGTGCAATGCACGCCGCTCATCGGCGCGCCTCGCTTCTCGGCCGCGTCGCCTGCGCAGATCAGATTCGCATACGAAAACAAATTCGACGACACCGGCCCAGGAGCCAAAGAACCAGACGCCGCTTACCACACGTACAAGACCTTAGACGAAGCTCTTGTAGCTTACCTTAATGACCCGGACACCCAACTACCCCCGCACGAGAAAGCCAGAGCGATAGCAAACCTCTACAGAAACAATGAATATAGCGAACAGCCAAGGAAGTACAGCTTTAATAGGCTGAAGACTTTGCCGATAATTTTGAACAGCTACGCGAAGACGAACGCGTTTGACAGATACGGGCTGGCGTACCCGAAGCAGGAGCTAGTGCCGAGCAAGCCCATGGTCTACAACGGAGAGTACAACGAGTACAACTACCAGTACAAGCCGCATCCAGATGTCGAGTTCTCTTATGATGTTCATGTAAGTGTCTAATTCTTTAATAACTGCTATTCGATTTGAAGAAATAAATCGCCGAAAAACGGAAGAGTTAAAATTATGTGAGTGAATAACCAATCATCCCCCGTTACGGTTACTTACCCTTAGGCTCGGATTTTTTTTAAACTTTATATGGGTCCAACTTCATGGTATTTTGCAAAAAGGAAAGAATTATCAAAATCCGAATACTCTGTTAAGAGATGCATAAAAAATATACACCTCGACACGAAAACCTCCTCCGATTTCGTCAGTTAAAAATGGTTTATTAATATTATGTATTGTATTAATAATATGCATAGAGTGAGAATATGCATAACAGAAAAAACGGGCAAAGTTTAATAAAGAAAATCAGTAAATATGCATTCCAAAATTGTATCACTTTACCAGTAATATTCCAACATTATCGAGCAGGATATCAAATACGGAACTCTTGTTTTTGTTCTAAGGCAATCTGTATAAGTCATGTCTCACCAAGGCCGAACCCTAAACCGCATTACTATGACGCATTACCATTAACCAGCTGTCTATTGTGGTAGGTACTAAATATTTGAAAATTGCGTCTAAACAAGGGTTTATGTTTCACTTAACTCGTGTTTTCGACGGCCGATTTGAGTTATATTTTAATTAAAAAACTGGGATGCTGGTCGGTCTTATAGAACTGAACTGAGAGCTGTAACGGTTAAATGTAAATATCCGTTAAATTCTTTTCTTTTAGCGTAGTAATACTACCTTCTCATAAAGTTGAACAATTTTCCCAAATGAAAAGAAAACACTTAAAATTAATAACGAAGTTTTTGTCCTGGGCGGTTTGGGAAAAGTCAATAACTAGGTAGGTACCTATATAAAACTATCTCGAGATTTTTGTTCTTTGATAAACGTATTCAATTTCATGAGTACTTCGCAAATGTTCCGCAGTAAAGCGATACGAATATCACAGTGTATTCACTACAATTGCATCAAAACAAAACAATTAAAACTTGAAAGATATTCTACGCATCGTGTGCGATAGCTGCCAAGTTTAGTCAACTCAGACCTTCAATTTTAAAACAATAAATCATACTCGCACGAGAGTCGTGACAAACATAATATTTATCTCAGTGAGATCTACACCTTAAGCTGAGGGGATTACATCTTAATTCCCATGGCCTTTTGGATTATGCTTTCCAAATTATCAATATTAATGTATGTAAAATGGGACTACAACCAAAATTTTGTAATAAATTAACGATCTCTTTACAAGACATAAATAAAACTAGTTAATTTAATTTTGTGAAGGGGTCATGGAGAGAGCGGAGAGAGGCCATTGCCTAGCAGTGGGACACACATGGCTAGTTAAGATAAAAAAGAGGCATGAGCTTATCGACAATTAGTACACCGTAATTTTCGGAGCACGGTAAAAATGTATCTCATCATCATTATGAGCATTAGCAGTCTGCGGCAGTCTACTGCTGAACATGGATCTCTCCCAAGGCGTGCCATTTGACCCGATCTTGCTGCCAGCCACTTTTCACCGTACGTCACTCCATCTATCCGGGGGGTGTCCTACACTCGTAATAAAACCTAGAACAGAGAAAGTAATAGAAAAAGAAGGATACAAAAACAAATTTACTATTTTTATACACCATACCGACGGTATCTGTAAAAAAAAGTAAAAACTACAAAAACAATTGCTTGCCAATCGTGTTTTTTAGCTGCACCAGCCAAAATATTTAGGGGGGTCGTGCGTGACTGCGTAGTGCGCGCAGACTCGCACTAGAGCGACACGTGGCGACACTGCAGCCTACCTACTATGTAAGTAGCGACAGGCTCGAGAAGCTGTCAAACGCGACATAGTGACATTAGAGCCATAGTAGTTCTGTCAATATGTATCGTTTGACAGCTTCTCGAGCCTGTCGCTACTTACATAGTAGGCCTACAGCGGAGAGGCATGAGTCGCGGCATCATCGGAGCGGATATTCTTGCCACTGTTCAAACCCCTCCCCGAAAAGTTCAAATATTACCATTCATATAATTTAAAAATAAGATTGATTACTGACTAGCTACCTATTAATTTTTCACATGTTTAAATGTTTCTTATAATTATTATGAGGGTTATTTTATGTACTTTATTTTAGTCGTTTTATTTTCTTGAACCCTCCCCGAAACTAAAACCTGACTACGCCCATGATCCACTTAAAACAAACGAGTAAGCTAACAGTACCTAGAGGTTAATTTCGTATTGTGAGTGTCCAGCCGCATGTGCTGGCTTCTGTACCATTTTATTAGTTGCAAAAAGTGCATCGGCGGTCATAGTTGAGTTATTGTTTTAATTGTGTGCATTAAACTAGTTCATTGCTGTCGGTTGCGCGTAACGGCCACCGTTCCTAAACTGACATGTTTATTAGCTATTGCCAACATTGTTACTATGGAATTCGGTATTTCCTTCGTGCATGGTTTATTAACATTTTTCTATTTAAGATATTTAAAGATTTACGGGAACTTGTTATAATAATTTAACTTATCCTCTTAAGATTATAAATCTGTACGTTTTAATACGAAGCTTTTTGCTCCCCGTAAACATGATTCAATTTTTATATCTTTTGGAAGTGTTGTAGATGTCGTCGGCAATCGGAAATCGTAGAAATCCTATTATTTTTTTTGGATTGACCTATGCTTGAGTCGAAAAAGTACGACGGATCAAGCTTCACCGGACTTGCGGGGGAGCGGAAGACTCTACCCCAAAAAAAGTCATGTACTAACGCGGCTCGAGGCAGCCTCGGACCACGGCCTAGCGCGTTGATACTGAAAAACATCGTGAAGGAGACGACGCCTGAGGGGATCGTAGAACTCGTAATTAGAATGCTTCGGCATTTTACATACATTTAAGAGCAACGTGGCATAATGGAGCTGAATTATGTATAAATGGCTTGAAATACAAGAATTAATTTGTTAATTATAGTTGATATGTTGAAGATAGTTATTAAAATCACTTAGTTCACTTACTGACTCCACTGATTTCGCAGAATTGGAATTGTTTTATTCATTTTTATACAACAACGAGCGTTTGTTAAATTCAGATGCAAATATTGAATTTTCAGACATATCATAAATAAAGAGTATTTTGATGTCTAAGATGCAAATAATAGCCACTTTATGCGCTATAATAAACGGTGAATCAAGATTATACTCAAACCACTTATTACGAGAGCGAAAGTGGCGAGAATATGGCCGCACCGCGAGAAAGCCGTCCGGTCACCCACTGTGCACATTATGTTTTATTTTTAATACAAGTTAAAGTATTAAAGTACTAAGAAAAACTGTTACTCTTAAACTAGTTTAACAGCCGGTCAGGTTTGTTAATAGATATTTTGAAGTTGGTAGAATTGTTGCGCTTTTTCATGGAATTCTATTTTATTATATTATTCGTTATGATAAATTTATACTTAGAAAGTTCTCCGACCAACCACTGCTCCATAACAAAGATAAAATTATTACAAAAACGCAATTTTGTCGCTTTGTGACTTTTGATTGATAGCATAATGCGATAAAACAGTTTGTCGTGAGGTAAGGAATTGGGCAACAGAATTGCAAATTGAAGTAGTATTGTACTGCCAGACGAATGCTTTTTAAGCTGCTCTCAAAAATGAAAATAACAGGTTTTTTTACTGACCAGATGATTTTAATACCAGAGTATTTTATTTAATATTTATTGCACACAAACATTTTTCAAATACAGATACATATTAATTTAACAAAGTAGACACAACAGGCAGAGGGACAGCGCAAAACACTATCTCTGTATAGCTTACATGTCCAGGAAATATATTTTATTATCCAGTACCTGACAATTAAATAATTTCTGACTATCTTTTTAACTTCTGGCTCAATTTAATTATTATTTTAAGAGCAATATTTTCGCTTTACTTTCTTTTATCTCTGCAAAAATTACTTATCTACATCAAATTCTACATGTACTGGATAACGATTGTGTAGTCAACTAGTCAATTAGTTAAACATCTATATAATTACGAGCAATAATTCAAATCAAATGCTCAAGTTAAACTTCGAACAATAGATTTAAGCCCAGAGGCTACAATAAATTTATTGAACAGCCTTGACCTACACGGCTCGCCATAACTATTTACATGTAACAATATACCTGTCAAAACTATGCGTTCAATCAAGACACGGTAATATGACCAGAGATCGGAGTAAGTACTAATTTGAAGTCAATAATCTGAACCATATAATAAAGTTAATAACAAAGATGTATAAAGGGAATTCTGACGGTTAGCCCGCATTGCACTTTGGGTAATAATGATATGTCATGTTCTATGTCTCAGGTATACTAGGATTTAAAACATAATATTAACACATCTCCTCAATAGGGATTAGTATCGAACGGTCTCAAACGTAAATGATCTATTAGTAGCAACTCTTCTAAATAATAGAACATTTTCATAACTAGTTTTCTCATCAGAAGACGTCAGCTACTGAATAAAAGCACAAGACCTAGGATCTTCACTTTGCCCAAAACTTTGCTGTCAGTAATAACATCATCACTAATAATATTAAATACAAGAATAAAAGCACGTTTAGTGTCCGTTTTAAGAAACCATGGTCAAAAAATAATCTACCTATTCCAACCTCTCGTAATGACAGCATCGCTGAAGTTTAGGCACGACCAATTGTTGACGACAGGTTGTAATCTACAATGATTTCCGATCTGACCTTTCGCGTAGGTAACCATTGGCGTATTTCCACAAGGATTTTCGCGTTATGTGGGGTATTTCAACCAAGGATAATCTGTATAAAATACCGGTCTGTGTGGCGAAATTTCTCGTACCTATCTAATTTGCAAACTGCGAAGGGAATGGAAATACTTAGTAAATTGGTTATTGCTAGTTGATCACAGGGTGTGACCATTGCATTGTAACTTAAAATTCTTACTAGTATACAGGTTGAAAGTGATAGCTTAGCAAAAACTGAAAATTAATGTTAAGTCAATGCATATGCATATATTACCTTTAAAATATAAACTTTTTCCGGACTTGAATAAATATGTTGACCTCTCCATACAAACTATCCGATTATAATGTACTAACTTTCAGTCTCGCGGTCCCGCGTGAACCGTTTTTCCCGTGTGAATGAGGAATATTCCCGCGGTAAAAGGTAGCCTTTGTTGCTCCCCAAGGACTATTCTAACTTTTTACCAAGTTTAATTAAGATCGGTTTAGTAGTTTCGGAATTTCGGAATTTGGAATTAGAATAACAGAGTTTTTTTTTTGTTCACAAAATTTTATTTTAATATATCGAGAAGTTTCTAAGCTGCCACTTACAACTTTTTTTTACCAATCAAGCTTCACCGGCCTTGCGGGGGAGCAGAAGGCTCTACCCCAGAGTAGTCATACACCAAAGCGTCTAGGGGCGGCTCGAGGGAGCCTCGGACCACGGCCTAGCGCGTTGATATTGAAAAACATCAAGAAGGGCTCCGTCTCTAATAACTAGTTTGATTTTGATTATGGCCGCGCCCCCGCCGCGCGCCGGCGGGTATTCGCTACCAGAATGGCATTCTGTTAGATGTAATCTAAATTCTTTGGTTGCTATAATAACCGCATCTGTGATTTCGTCGTCTGGTTCGAGAACTGTATGTATAATAAGTATAACAACCTACTACTGCAAGACTCTCCCTTGTAGGGGAGGTGTTGTCTCCTTGGTATTTATTAAAGGTTAACCAGGTACTTAGATAAATATTGATCCACTTCAGTGATTCTAATTATTAAATTTAAAGTTCAAGCACACATAAGCCATAAGTAAAATGCAAATTCATTTTGCATAGCTTAAAATCAAATATATTCATATCAGGCATACTATTCGGTATGCATTTTAAAAGTTATACAAATTTTTCATTTTCGTGAATTCGATTGGATGAATTATCTTGACATTCTTTCTAATAAATCCAAGCCTCCCTTTAACTCGGTTCTCAGGTCCTAAATTAAATTACCTAAAATACGCATTGAGTCATCGACTTATCACATTTTCCTACAAAAATTCTTCCCCACAAGCGTAAAAAATAACATATTTCAAAAACATTTTGTTTCTCATATATATGTAGTACGGAGTTGGAATCGAATTTGCATCTTCCATTTGGGAGAAAGCGACTCTACCAACTACATAGCCATGGCTTGATCGGATGTGAAGTTCTTGACCTTAATTAATTGGATTAACTATTTTGCAAAGCACATCCTCTGGTCTCATTTCGAAAGTAAAGTCGCCAAATTAAACCAGTCCTATTGCGAAATTTTCGAATATCATGTGACTACAGGTCTTCATCGAATAGCTTTTAAGAAGTCCACTGTAGTAATAATAATAATAATAAAGTTTATTTATTTACCAAAAATACATATGATCACATTACATCTAGGTATAATAAATAACACAAATTACATATGTTTATCATTCTCTGTCTCTCAAACTAGGATTCAACCTGTATCTTGGGACATAAACCTCTCTCGTACCGTGTAGTGTGCACCTCTTAAATCAATCTTTTCAGTCGCTGCAACCGAATGTAGCTAAGCACTTCGTCGCTCTATCTAAAATGTCTCAAATATGAGAATTATCATTGTTCTTCTTTAACCTAGCGTTATCCCGGCCTAGTGCCAAAGCCCGCTTTTCTACTTAATCTCCTCTACTTCGCCCGGTCTTCGGCAATTTGGCATCCTCAGTATGAGATTACGTCGATGACGTCCAGCCAGCGTATCTATTCCCTCATGAAGGAAGAAAAAATTTTACGCGCGCTTTTTAAAAAGGGCGCGTAAAATTTTTTCTACCTTCATGTATTCCCTGCATTGTCTGACGGTCTGCGTCATGACAATGATGTTAATAAGCATTTTTATAAAACACCGTTATTAATTTTATGGACAAACATAATTATACTTTTTTTTTATCACTGAAAACAGTAAGCTCTTAAATTAAGTCAAACACTATTTGAAATCGAATTTCACTCACGCAAACAAAAGTTTTCACTACCCGGATAAGAAGCATAATTTGATCACAAATTGTAACCATCGATAAAAAAATTAAATAGGTAGGTAGTTGTGCTGTAAAATTTATTCCAATTAGGCTAATACTTTTTTACTTTTTAATTAAAATAAATAATAGCTTCCGCAATGTACAGGTACCTAGACAATTTTTAATTTTCTTAACAGCATAGCAATGCCTATTCTTGTGCAAAAAATAATTATCAAATATAAGATCACAAATTTACAATGCAATACATAATATGCAAGTCATATTGACTTCAATTTAGTTAATTAATTTAATAAAGCGCTTATTAGTTCATGATATGGTTATTTCTTCTTTCTCTTTTTGAACCAACTCTAACTAAAGTGTATAAATGTCATACAATCAAAGGTTCTCCCAGGGAATCCGCAGCAGCTTTTGTTCACCTGTATAACCTATAACAATCGATCCCCATCCCCAGTCCGTTTACCAAGTGTGAAGAATATCAAAACCTCCCTCATTCATGACTTAAAAACTTCAGTGTACTTAATTACAAGTTGTTTACACACACTAATCGTTTTCCTCTATTTAAGATTTAAGTGAGATTATAATACAGGTCTCTACGTAAGATGTCCACAGCTGGACAAAAGCTTGCCCAAGGACGTGATGGACGTGATAAAGTGACATCGATAAATTTATAGCGTATTTTTGTTTAATAGTTGTTTTAAAATACCAGAATTATTTGAAAACGTAAAATCGCACGCGTTGATGTCTTTTATATGGAAAAAGTAAGTTTTTTTTTTTTTTTTTGAATTGGCCTATGCTTGTGTCGAAAAGGTACGACAAATCAAGCTTCACCGGACTTGGAAGAAAAAGTAACTTGTTGCGTTTTATGCTACGTATACTAGGAATCAGCTCCGTGGCTGTGGCTACACTCATTCCCAAAGAAAAAAGAAGCCTTTATTACTTGCTGTAATGTCAACTATCGGCTGGAATATTTCTGTTTAGGCCTAAACGAGTAGTCGGTTGCAATGAATCGGTTTCCCTATTTTTGTGAAAATTTGTTTCAATTAATTATTAAACTTTTTTTTATGTCCCGTTCACTTTTTGCTATTGAAGCAAATGTTTCGGTTTCAAGTTTTCTTTTTAATATTTATTTGATTTTAATTATATAAAAAATTATACAATTGCTAAACAACACATTGCTTACTGCCCACTCTTAAAACGTGCTCAATTCCAAATTCCGAGAAAGTTCACTAACAAAATGTAAATTCTCGCAATTTCTGCACAACAACGTTTTACGAAACGTACTTAATAAAACTAGATCGAATTCAATGTCAATCATCACCGGAGCAAATTCATTGCTAGCATTCCAATGCTGCATCTTCAAGGCGTAACGTCGTTCGCCTTGAACATGAGCGGCAATGTAAAGGGTAAAGCAAGATTGTCGTTGGGGGAATGTCGTGTCGCGGTAGGAAGTGAAAAAAGGTGCGACGACGCGGTTACGCAATGTTTAATGCCTATACTCGCGTTATTTTGTATTATTTAGGTATAGTAAAATTGTTATTAACTTATATGAATAAACACGCAGTGTTGTGTGTCCTGACTCCTGATGTTTAAAGTTTGATTGAACTCTTTTTAAGGCAAGATTTCTATATATTTCGTATCTAAAGAATATTGTAATAGTCTTCTGCTCTATTCTGAAAGATTCATTATACTAATTAAATGTCAAAGTTAGGACATCACCCAAAGACTGCTCAATAAATTGTAATTTAATTAGGTATTAGATAGCTTTTACCTAGATTAAATTCAAACATACAGTACTCTTTATCCCGAAAAAAATTGAAGACTACAAAACCGCAGAACAGACAGCTAGTGTTCAATGATCCCCATGCAAATAAAGATAAGGAATTTAATTATTGTTGGGTGAGGACAGTTGACACGCTTCCAATTCTCTGAATATTATATTCTTACAATGATGTATGATGTCCACAACTGGAATGGTAGGGTTTTGGTCCAAATAAGTCTCCGGATTTTAGCACGTAGAGAACATTCTTCAATACAATGATTTTTTAAATTAATTCACTAGAGATCTTTTCCAGCCAACTATCACCGTGATGGAAAAGCGAGCTAGAACCACCTAGACCTAAAAATACTATTTTATTCATATAGGTTTTACAAAAATACTATAAGAAGTAGACATAGACAATGATTGATATGTAGCTGTAACCAAGGCCGGCTATCATCTCCCATATAAACAAGTCTAAACAATAACCAATATTTTAAAGAGGCGATGCTAGCTAAAGCACGGACGCGGAGCAGAGAGAATTTCGTACGTTGACCTCTTTGCCTACTGCCAGTGGTGGCAAACATTTTTACTTAAAGTATGTTTTTTAAATAAAATGTTTAATACTGAAAATTTGTGGATATGCTAAAAACATATTATTCGTGGGAAAGACCTTTTCTATATCCCAAAAAGTCGTACAAATTACACTCGGAATGCTGTGAATTTCAAATTCACTTGGTAAAACTATTTAACTGCGTACGAAAACAAACGATCACTCACTTCACTAGCGCATTCGAGACTCGAATACTCGATCGCGATGACGCGTCAATCTTTTTCTTACTTAGCTAACCACTAAAAATCGTGTACAAGAACAATCCTTAATAATGCAGGTAAAAGGTTTGGAATCCCTTACGATAGCGGCCTTTGCTTCTGTGCGAGCGCGACAGCAATATAATTACGCGGGAGTAAAAGAGACGGGTTAACAAAGTTCAATGGTCAAAATTCTCTCTGTTCGGCGTCCGCGCTTTAGCAGCTGAGCAATACAAAATATATTTTTTACAAAAAATTGGTTTGTTTCGAGTCTTGTAATATCATAACCTTGTGCCACAATACAGCCCACACCACGTTGCAATCAAGTTAGTAAACATCAAGTGTACAATCTGCTAAACAATTAAAAGGTATTGTTACACGCGTTGATTGCCGAGTATCGTCCCACGGCTCGTTTCTGCGCGTGCGCTTTCACGCATAAGACTTTATGTAGGGTTATCAACTTTATGCTCTAAGTTTATTAGTAATACGACTTAAAATGCCAATAATTTTAATACTTATTTGTCAGTCTAGATTTATTAAAACAAGCGTGTTTTTATTTTAGTCAGTATGTTATTTTTTTTTTTACTTTTTTGTACAATTAATGTATTTTTTTTTTTTAATAATGTAAAATATATTTTTATATTAGCTTAGAATGATTAAATAAGGTATTTTTCTTCTTTAATTTACATTTTGAGTGCTAGATAGAGCAATTAATATGCAGTGACCAAAAACTCAAAGAACTACCTATCTATCCTATCCCTCAATGACTATCACCAAATTGAAAACTAGATAAAAAGCTGCCAAAGCTTTATTGCAAAACAATTAAGATTCCTAATGAATACCATTGATGCTAACCTTCAGATTTAACAAATAACATATCACTTATACCCACGGTTTTGCCGCGTCGACAGCCCTGTTGCCCGCACGCAGTCAGACCTTGCTCTGAACTTGTGCGTTCGCAGCGCGTGTTGACACACCTTCGCTCCTTCCTCGCAGAGGACGTGAGTGACCATTGCCGTGTTCGCCGAGCCTTCAATTACGACATAACACAATTATGCGCAGGCCCGAACATGGTTCGGGGCCCCTTTTCCGTGTGAGCGTTTTGGGGGTCAGTAAATTTGTGTATTTAGTCCGCAAATTAAATCCCAAAATTGAAAATTTTAATGAATAAAAGATATAGGTAAAAAAATTATCGAAAAAAATTCTTAACTAACAAAATTATTCAATTTCATTTCATTTTTTTGCTCATGGATATATATAAATTAACAGCTTTAATTCCAGCTACTAAAACAGTTTTTTTTTCTTATTAATTGTTTTTAATAATTTAAACCAGTAAATAATTTATGGAATTGATAACATAATTTTCATAATTCACTTGACTAAATATTCTGGTCGTCTAATTTTTTGTGAGTAAAAGTTTTGATGTAAAAAGCTTACAATATGTTTTTGATAGAATCTATTACACACTCAAATTCAAACTTAAAACTTATACATGGGGCATTCTTCGCCCAGCCTAAGTCCAACCCAGCAATAATGAAATACCGCAAAAAAATTTGCAAGTCGAAAGTAAATTCATGGTCGTCTGGTAGGCATTTAACGACCATAATGACCGTTGTTTTAAAATAGATCGATAACGTGATATAACAATTACGTATAATTATAGATCGAAAGAATTTGCGTGTCTTTTGCAATACTAATCTGGAGTCGGTAAAAAATCAGTCCTATTCAATTAAGAGTATTTGACATCAAGGTTAGGTTAATGTCTAATGCTTGAACAATAATTCCTGAATTAGGGTCATCATCATTATCATCTCAGACAAAAGACGTCCACTACTGGACAAAGGCCTCTCCCAAGGATCTCCACAATGATCGGTCCTACTCTGCCCGCATTCAACGGCTTCCCGCGACCCTCACCAGATCGTCGGTCCAACTTGTGGGGGGCCTGCCCACACTACGTCTTCCGGCGCGCAGCCGCCATTCAAGAAACTTTCTGTTTCTGCTCCAACGGCCGTCAGTTCTACGTGCAATGTGCCCAGCCCACTGACACTTAAGTTTAGCGATTCTTCTGAATTAGGGTGAATAGGCCTTATTTAGTCGACCACTTTGGCCAAGCGTGGTTAGCTCTTGTTTAAATTAAAAATATCAGTTCACTTTCATTCAGCTTAATTTTGATGCGATGTTTGATAAATATCTTCGTTTATTTGTGCTTTACTATAAACATATTATATTATTTAGATTTTCAGTATAAAATATCTTTCTCTTCCACCGACTAAACTTTTGAGAGGCCTTAATCCAAAAGTAGACTGTTATAAGTTGAGGAAATTAGGATTTTTCAAAATAAACAAATATATATGTGTCCATTGTCCATATCAAAAAGCTATGTGTACGCTAACTATAGGATGGTAAAGGGCTGCTAGCTAGAATGAAATCATGACGTCACGCACGTATTTTAAAACTAAACTGTCAATAGTTATAAAAAGATCAGCAGGGACCGTCATGCTATCCTATGACATATCTAGGGCATCATGTGATTGATATTACCATTCTTACATTCACTTTTGACCTCCATGAGATATTCAAAACCATGCCCTTAAGGGCCTCAAATTTATTTCTTATATTACAATGAGATGAGAAATTGTACCTACCAGCATCAAATATCTATTCCATAAAAATGGTTTTACAAGATTGCCTTATTGACCTCCATATTGGGCAATAGGTAATGAAATGAGGCATTGGAATATAGGCCCTCCGGCGATGAACTAGTTCTTCAATGGCGTATTTTATGGTAATTAATATCTTCTACGTAAGGTTGTAAATATACTATTGCACCAGTTTGATAAATTGTACCCTATTGCTGAAAAAACGATACATAATAATATTATCTAGTATAAATAACCTACAGATGTAGCTTTTAAAGGAACCATAATTATTATAAGCCTTAGGCGGCCTCAATAAATACTGATACCAGGATTTGTGAGGTAGGTAGTCAACCTCGAAAATTTACACAATAAAAAAGCACCTAAATTAACAATCCGTTTCGTTTAAAGAAATAAAGGTTCTTTATTTTAACAATCAATGTAATGACTGGGATATCAGAATTCAGTCGAAAACTTGGCTAAAGATTTTAGAGATGCTTGAAACAACTGTGTTGTGTTGAAACTTCTACTGTATTCTACATGCAACACGAGGAATATTTATGCCCTCGCTCAAAAATTGTACCAAGGCTCGCTCATATAAGAAGCGGCGCGTAAATAGGTAATTATTTATATAGTACAAATTACAATGCACTTCCATTGCAAGGCATTTTATTTTTTATTTTTCATTCAACTTCGTAATAAATATTAGTATTTACGATTTTATGTACCGAATGCAATTCGCCCTCGTTTTTAACGCACGGTTTATTGTGTGAAGCCTTCTGTTTTATTTCTTACGATTGTTTTGATGCGATTAGTTATTCTTAAACAGTCATAAAAGCGCAGTAAAATTATTTTCAATCGGCATTAAAAAAATATATTTATTATTTAATGGGTATTTTATTGTTCTTTGAAAGATGTCCACTTCTGGTCAAAGACCTCCTCTCTTCGGTCAAAGATCTCCACAACGATAGGTCCTGCGCTGCCAACATTCAGTAGCTCCCACTCTTCAAATCATCGGTTCACTTTTTACATCAAGCATCTATTAATAAGTGCTGATGACACAAAAACACAAATCCTACTAATATTATAAACGCGAAAGTTTGTGAGGTTAAATGGATGGATGTTTGTTAACTTTTTCACGCAAAAACTACAGAATGGATTTTAATGAGACTTTACAATAATATTATAGCTTATACATCAAAATAACACAAAGACTACCTTTTGCTGCGGGAAAAACTGTTAGCGCGGGCTTAGCCGCTGGGCAGAAAGCTACTACCTTTGTGCTGATCACACAAAGACATCAATTCTAAACGAATTTCTCGTATCTTTTCCAGGATAAGGAGACAGGCGACTCGAAGAACTACCAGGAGCTTAGAGACGGCAGCGGGACGGTTCACGGGTACTACACCTTCACCGAGAACGACGGCCGGAGCCGCACCGTCACCTACGAGAGGAACCCGCAGAAGGGGTACCGCTCCATACAGAGGATATTCTAAAGATTGGGACTCCAGGGGCGGAACTAGGGTCTATTGAGGGCTGAGGGTTGATTATTGTATTTTAAATAGCCTGAGCAATTTAGATATGAGGGCATGATAACAAAAATAGGTTAAAAGTACTTTTTTTTACAACGAACTAAGGTACTAATTTCTACCTGGCAACCCATAAGAAACATGGTACTATAAAACTGAAGTTTAAATTGATAAAAAAAAATAGAACACAATGTTTATAAAATAATTGTTACATATAGTCTGACTAAGTAGGGCAGGGCCCCACAAGGTGAACCGAAGATTACTGGGGTAGCATGAGGTTTTATGAAGTGTGACAAGGCAACATATATTTTTGTCACGTTTTCTTCGTAAAGAGTTTCGATCCCCACGAAGGCCCTCTGTCTGTACCACTGGGGTACCAAAGAACAACAACATACTCTCTTCCTGTTGGGCGACACTTACTCACAGTTTTGGCAGTTATATGTGCAATAATCTCTTGAAATAAAGTATTGTACAATTCATGCTACCAAAACTCGGGATTAGTCGCCGTGGAGATACTAAGGAGATCACTTTACGGCTGAAATGATGAATAATGGACAGTCTACTACCTGGCGAAGTAGTTAAGGCCACTAAGGCCAAGTAAGAGGATCTCCTTCATTATTAGGATTGAGCGATCAAAATAAGGTGCTTATAATCTCCAATACATTTTGTTGTACACTGCATAAGCTTTAGTAAGTCTGTTTTGGTCAAACTATACTAGACCTAAACTGTAGCACATAGAAACTATAATAAAAAACTCTAGTCCATCAAGAACTTAAAATAGTCTCTTATTTAAGTGAGGACCCATTAGCCTCTCGCCTAGATCCGCCACTGTTGTCCAGTGAGTATTTTCAATTAATAAATCTAAAATAGGGTTAGTAAATGAATTGTATGACAGAAAATTTTTGTTCTATATAAAATGTATGTACTCCGTAAGCAGTTGAATAGTTTTCATGTCTTATAATCTCATTAACACGGTTATGTTATACCAATACAAGTTACTTCATCTATGTGTCTATATCATGTTTATATGTAATTGTAGATTGGGAAGTTCATTCTGTTTACGTTACGAGTATGTTATAGATCAATAAAATCGCTCTATTGCATCAGTTTTTGTTTATGAATCGGAATGGTATCTGATACTTTCAATGGGGTTGTGTCTCTACAGTAGTATTATTATTAATCTGTAACATAAATTATGCTGAAAATGTATGATAAAAGCATCAGAAAACTGTAGAACTGACCTAAAGTTGTAAAGGAAAAATATATATTATTCCTGACACATTCATGATTCATTTAAAAAAATACGTAGGTGGTTCATTAATCTTGCCACCAGGGTTAATGAAGTCGGTAAAAATATATAATTTTCAAGTATAAAAAAACGCCCACAATATTAAAGTTTTGAAGTAGAGCCAAGTACCAAATATAGATCATCTTTATAGAGTCAATTCTATTTACGGAGGTATTATTACATACAATATCACAACAACTCTGTAAACTTAATCAGTATGTATGTATAAATAGATAAAACTGAAAATAAGTATATGTTCTGGTTATTTTGTGTTTTTCGAACTGTTGTGTTAATTTTTCTGATTGAGTATTTATATATAACGATGAATGGTATGTTGTTTTAAATGGTGTTACAATAAAAAAGGTATGCTAGTTTAGTTTATGGGTAACCGAATCAAAGCAAAGTATTTACCTTGACATAAATTGACATTATTATCTATCACCAGTTTAATGATAACTGAAAAAAACACAGCTTTTGCTTGTTCTATTTATGCATTGTATTTGTTACTCTGTTGACTATTCGGTTTAATTCTACATGACACGTGGTCTTAATTGTTCTTTAAATGTTAATTACTAATTATTAATAATTCTTTATTGCGAATAACTGTAGGTTCAAAATATTCTTAGAAACAAAACCAGTTACCTTAATGTTAGTATCTAAACTTAAGCCAAGCTGCCAATGTTTAGAAAATAAGTAGCCGTTTTGTACTTTTTGTAATAAACTAAACATAATGAATTGTAAATAATAAATTGGTGTTTTTTTTTAATTAAAAACTAGTGACTATATTTTATGCTAAGTAAGCTAGGGTCTCCATTAGACAGGGTTTTGGTCTTAGAGAGAACGAAAGGTGAAAACAAGTCAGAATAAACCGATCCTGATGAAGTCAACTTATATGGAAAGTAATAAAACTAATTTACTGAACCAATTAAGATTAAATCAGCCAAAATATAGTTAGTTGTAACCCGTACTTCGTAGCGTGAATGACTTTAAAATAGTCAGTGCTTTTATATCCAAGTATTATTTTTTTCTTATTGACCTATGCTTGTATCGAAAAAGTACGACGAATCAAGCTTCACCGGACTTGCGGGGGACGCGTCTGTCTAGGGGTGGCTCAAGGGAGCTTCGAATCTAGGCTTAGCGCGATTACGGAAAACATCGTGAAGGAGACGACGACGCCTGAGGGGCTCCGTCTCTTATTATCAGTTTTGATTTTGAAATTGGCCGTGCCCCCGCCCCGGAGCGCGTACGGGCATTGTTACCTGAAGGGTACCTTACCTAACGCCTGATAAACTTAAATAGCAAAGCCGTCTGAAACGTTTCAAAACGCTTTTACAAAATATAATATCAAAATCTCAGATTTGCTCTAAAACCTGGGCCATACAATCTTTGAATATAAACTTAAGAATTTGTACAAAAACAATGTTTTAAGTAACACAGGTAAAAGCTGCTACTTATCCCCTGGGTCATGCTGGCAAGGCACATGCCTCATACAAATTTCCAAAAAAGTGATTACTCCGTTTTGTTTTAATAAACACGCAATAATATGAATTTTAAAATAAAAAACACAAGTAGGTACAATGTTTTTAATGTTTGTTTGAGGCTTTCACGCTTACTACACATTATTACGATTGTTTACGGGTCTTAGCGCTATCTATTTAAAATTATCGCGCTAAGACCCGTAAACAATCGTAATAATGTACAATGTTTTTAGTTTGGTTTTAAATATTACAATGATAAAGAAACATTGGCCATGTTGCACAAAATTAATAATGAAAAATAGTCCTGCTAGCGGCGACGGACGAAGACTGTTTTCTTTTGTAGTATTCGCCAATCAGGATGATCAGGAGTCAGTAAAGACAGCTATGTACATCGCTCGCAGTAAGTAACTAAGTGAGAATCGTACCAGGAGAGCCCCTCTGAAGAGAAGCATCAGCTTTTATCACTACGCCATTGACGTTCTCCATAATATGCTGTAAGTAATTCTATAATTATTAAATAAAATTTTGGAAATTTTGATAGTTTTAGTAAATAGGTGTCTCGCATATTTTATTTATATTTTATTTTACCGTTCAAGATTTACTCGACGTACCTTTAACAAATGTTTATTTACCCATCTACCTGTATCATCCAAAAAAAAGTTAAAAATCAAAAACCCTCTGCATTACAAACAGCCAAACACAATAATGACTTTAATCCTAAACTGGATTCAGAAAAACTTGACACTGACATGTTTAAGCAACAATAGTATCACGGGGGCTTACCGTGGCGATTGCTACCGCGGTCAGCTAATCCTTTGTGTCCCGGCTAATATTGTTAGCTTAGGGCCTCGACTGACATCGATACCCCTAACCGACTCTACAAAAAGGATTTGGATTGAAATGTATTTTTTGGGGTCTGTAAGTCTCGTCAGACGCAATGAAGTATAAAATAATGTGAAACAAGCAGCCAGCCAGGCCACTACATAGTTAATAACAATTTATTATTATAACCTTTTAGAGAAGAAGAATTTCTGAAATTATCTATATTCTGTATTTAAAAAGCTTCATAAAAAGAAAAGGGAATTATTTAAATGTTCACTACAAAGAAATAGTTTGCGCCCCAATGGTTAGGTTAGGTTTGGATTATGTCTTTTCCTTTCTTTCTAACGCAACCTTAATACCTAGTTATCTAATTGTCAAAATAAAATACCCGTGAAATAAATTCAATTACTATTGTCAACCTATTAAACAGCTTATACAAATCCACACACAGTTGAACCAGGCGGGGCTATCGGAATGTTTTAATGATGATTAACACAAATGAACGTTGCTACCCATTCTTCCTCTTCTTGTCGAATGGGTTTCACAAACCCCGGTGCCCATTGCTACCCATTATTTGAGCCGTACTATGCCTTTAAGC
Source organism: Teleiodes luculella (assembly GCA_948473455.1). NCBI lineage: Eukaryota > Metazoa > Arthropoda > Insecta > Lepidoptera > Gelechiidae > Teleiodes > Teleiodes luculella. The sequence continues at coordinate 14,960,433 of OX419592.1, read as the reverse complement.
GCCTGTAAGACACCCATAGGAAGAATAGGGTATTTGAAATGGTCCCATTCCAAACTAGGTGTTGGCGACAAACCTTTTTTTGATGTTATTTACTTTTTAGATTCTATTATTTTTCTTTTACATTTTTGATATTATTTTGTTTTTCTATTTTGTCACTTTTTTTCTTTTGCTTTTGCCCTCAATGGCGAATAAATTGTAAAACTATTAAAAAACTTTTATTTTAGGTATAGTAGCTGCACCTCGGTGTTTTATATGGTCCTTCTTCGGTAAGTAATTATATGAACCACTTTTTCATTTCATTTCGTGTTATATTACCTACTAATAATCTTCTGTAGCGTCATACTAGATTTTCCCATATTTTATGATGCTTACTAGAAGCAAAAGCATTAGGAATATGGCTGAGCAATCCGCTACCTCTCTAGAGCCGATTCCCTCGGATCCGTCAGCAAAGTTGCCAGAACGGCCTCAAACTGCACAACCTTCATCCATACCGAGTCGCTCTGCCCACTCAAGTCGCTCCAGCGCGACTGTCGTGGCGCAAAAGCTTGCGGCGCAAGCTGAACACGCTCGACGCGTCGCCGAGCAGGAACGCGCTGTGATGGAGAAAGAACGCGCTGTGATGGAAAAGGAGCGAGCAGCCGCTGACCTGGAACTACAAGCCGAGCTGGCTGCCATCGAGGCACATAGTGGTTCTAGTCGGTACAGTAGAACAGCTGATTGGGTAGATTCATGTAGTAATAATGATCCTAATTTTCAGGTATCCGGGCTTAATAAAAATGGCGATCAGTGTGTACAATTACCGTCAGTGCTGTTACCCAGAGGGGTACTATTATGCGGCGCGGCGCTGCAAATACGGTTACACCTGCATCGCCTACTGTGGACAAAAAGCCGCACCAAGGGTCGCCGCCGCTTATTGAGGCAGCAAGGAGTGCTGCCGCGTCGGCTACCGTGAGGCTGCAACCACGCCCGCCTGCCGGAACTACCTCAGCAGCTAAGTTCCTACCTCAGCCGGAACCAATTCCTACTACCCATGCGAAGCTTTTAGGTACACATACACAGCACGAACTATGTAACAACATTAATAAAACTAGCTTTTGTCAGGATACACCTACTGATATTCAACAACTAGCGGAAGCTATCACGAGCCTTGCAGCATCGAAGCAGCAGTCGCCGCGGGTGAGTGACCTAAAACTTCCTTTGTTTGATGGGCGAATCCTAGACTGGCTACTATTCAAAAGAACCTTTGATTTTACTAAAGCTGGGTTTTCTCCTCTAGAAAACCAAGCTAGACTAAATTTTGCTTTGCGGGGTCCAGCTAGGGATGAGGTTGGCGCGCTTTTAGCCTCTGCGCGAGACCCAGAAGTGGTTATGAGCGCCTTGGAGGCTAGGTTCGGCCGTCCCGAGCACATAGTCCTGCACGAGATAGCCCACGTCAAGGCTTTGCCCAGGCTCTGTAGTATTGATGGGGGTAGGGAGTTGTCTCAGTTTGCCTGTCGAGTTCGCCGGTGTGTGGAAACCATTCGCGTACTCAATCAGGCCGAATACTTGAGTTCTCCTGAGCTTTGTAACACCATCGTAAGTAAACTAAGCACGCTTTTGCGGGCGCGATGGGCAGATTACGCATTTTCTCGTAGTCATACTAAATACAGGCTCGAACTTTTATCAGATTTTCTTTATCATGAATCTGAAATTCATTCAAAGTTTGGTTTTATCCCTGACATAAAAATGTCACTGTCAGATCGGCCAACAACCAAAGAGCAAATGTATGCGTATGACGACGAAGAAGATTCTTTGGAAAATTATTTGACAAACGATTATTCACAGGCAACTAAAAACTCTTTTGCTAAAAAATTTGCTCCTAGACCAGCGCCATCTACCATAATTCAGTCAAAGCTTTCTTGCAAATTTTGTCAAAAAGACGACCATGAGTTAACTGAGTGCAAGGAGTTTCAAGTGCTGCATATTGATGATAGATGGCAGTGGGTTATTGAAAATAAATTTTGTAGGAAATGTTTGAAGAAAGGTTCGCATTTATACAAATTGTGTAAAGCTAATTGTGACGCACCTTCCTGTAGCCGTAAATTTAGCCACCATACTTTGCTTCATTCGCCGATGTCGTCGGAGCTTTCTAACCATATTTCATTGAACCTGGATGGTGAATCCTTACCCGGGCACTCCAAAGCGTCTGACGCCGCTCAAGACCTGAGTGTTGATGACGTTGAGGTGGTCGCGCATACGAATACGACCTCTCAACAGCCATTTGGTGGCCGTCGTCCGTTGCTAAAGGTGATTCCCGTAACAGTAAGTGGTCCACTCGGTTCAGCAGATATTTATGCTCTTCTTGATGACGGCTCAACAGCGACTATTATTGACTCAAAAGTGGCAGAAGAGATCGGCGCAGTAGGGCCTAAAGGTCATATTAGGGTAAATTGTATAGGAGGGCTTTTTAAGAATTCGGACGTTTCTTTTGTAAGTTTAAACATTAAAGGTAAACATGACGAAAAGTCCTTTAAAATATCTAATGTTCGCGCCATGTCGCAATTGAATTTAATTAATCGTCAATCGATTTCCTCGGATGATATATCTTGTTTTGGTTATCTTTCTGACTTAGTTAAAGAGCTGTGCTATGATCAGGCAAAGCCTTCGTTGATCATAGGAGTTGACAACTGGCATCTGACTATCCCTATTTCAGTACGTCATGGTTCTAAGTCTCAGCCAGTTGCCACTCGCACTCCTTTAGGCTGGGTTCTGTATGGATTTTCTTCCAGTAAAACAAAGCCAGTTGATTTTGTGAACCACTGTGTTTTAGAAGAAAGCGAATCCATAGAGACACTCATCAAAGAAAATTACAAATTAGACTCTATTGGCATTGAGAAAAAAGATTACCGCACGAAAAATGAAGCTCGCGCTTTGGAAATATTAGAAAGTACTACGCGTCGTCTTCCCGGAGGACGTTTCGAAACCGGTCTCCTCTGGCGGGATGGTTTAACAGATGTTCCAAATAATTTCGAAATAGCCTTGTCACGGTTTAAAAGCCTCGAGCGAAAATTTGAAAAGGAACCTGATTACGCGGAAGCCTATCGAATTAACATGCTGGCTACTATTGAAAAAGGCTACGCTGAAATTTGTACTGAGCCTCCAAAGGGTTTCGTTTGGTATTTGCCTCATTTTGGGGTCTTTCACCCACAGAAGCGAAAGTTAAGGATTGTCCATGACGCTGCAGCTAAGTTTCTGGGGATAAGCTTTAACTCTATGCTTCTGTCAGGTCCCGACTTGTTACAAAACCTTGTCGCAATTTTGATGCGTTTTCGAGAGGGCTGCGTAGCGCTAAACGCGGATATTCGGGAAATGTTCCCTCAAATAAAAATTCGAGAGTTTGACCGCGATGCGCAGCGCTTCTTGTGGCGAAATGAAACAACTTCCCCAATTAAAATATATAGGATGTCATCTATGATTTTTGGTGCAACCTCTAGTCCCTGTACTGCACTGTATTTAAAGAACAAAAATGCACTAGATTATCGTCACTTGTATCCAGAAGCTGCAGAAGCTATCATAGAAAATCATTATATGGACGACTATCTGGGAAGCCTAGACGACGTTAACGAAGCCGCTCGTCTGGCAGCCGACATAGTTAAAGTGCATAGCTTGGCTGGTTTCGAGATGAGATCATGGGTATCCAATAAACCTGAAGCATTATCCTCCTTACCACCTGAGTTATGTAACCTCACCACATCTCAAGTAGGTTTAGGTCCATCTTCCTCCTCACCAAACGCATCTTCATCAGACTGCATTAAAATTCTAGGCTTATCTTGGAACATTATAGAAGACAACCTGTATTTTAGAATTGGCCTACCTGAGGAAATTCCTTCACCACTAACCAAAAGAGTTGTTCTTTCGTTATTGATGAGAGTGTACGACCCTCTTGGTTTTCTTTCCCCAATCGTGGTCCAAGGTCGTATCATGTTCCAAGAGCTTTGGAGAACAGGCGTGTCTTGGGATGATCCGATTCCTGTTACCGCTAAATTAAACTGGATGTCTTGGTTTCAAGCACTTTCGGAAGTCAAAGCCTGTTCAATTCCTCGTTGGTATCAGGGACGATGGTCAGAAAACCAGAAACCCGTTTTAGAATTACACGTTTTCGCTGATGCAAGTGAACATGCTTACGCTTGCGTGGCTTATTGGCTTTTGAGTTTTGGCAATGACAATGTTCGACTCGCCTTAATTGGCGGTAAAGCTCGGCTTGCGCCTTTAAAACCTGTGTCTATGCCCAGGCTCGAACTTCAAGCTGCCCTGATAGCTGCGAGGTTTGCTAGTTTCATCATTCAAGCACATAAGCATAAACCAAACAAAGTAACTTTTTGGACTGATTCAATGACTGTGCTTAGGTGGTTGCGCAGCGACGCCCGCACCTTTAAGCCTTTTGTCGCACATAGGGTAGGCGAAATCTCGGAAATTTCTGACATTGCCAACTGGCGTTACGTTCCGACTTCTAAAAATGTTGCGGATGACGCCACGCGCCCAAGCACATCCAAATTTGACACTTCCGCTCGCTGGTTCAGCGGACCTTCATTTTTGCTAGAATCATCTTGTCATTGGCCTACTGAGCCGTCGAGCGAGGCCCCATTATTTCGTGATGATGAGGTAAAACGTTCTTTTTCATCAGAAATGGTGGGACATATTAATTTTCAATCGCAAAAACTTCCTTCACCGGTTGTTGCGGACCACTCAAGGTTTTCGGAGTGGTTGCGTTTAGTCCGTTCTACGGCTCGCGTTCAACAATTTATAAATTTGGTTCGGTCAAGTTTGAATTTAAGACGTCAAAATCCAAAATTAAACTTCAAGAAAGAATTTTTAAGAACAAAAGTCTTCCATCCTTTGTCAACGGAGTTGGTCGAAGAAGCTGAGAAAAGGCTTTTTTTTAAATCTCAAATAGATAGCTTTCCTAACGAAGCTGTGCAACCAAGTCTCGCTTCGACAAACGCAAGATTAAAGAACCTTGAATTCCATCGGTCTTCGGATAATCTTCTTCGCCTCGTCGGAAGGATTCCACGTGCTCAAGGTGTTGATACGGATCCGAACCCTATAATTTTAGACGGAAAGCATCAAATTGTGCAATTGTTGATTATGCACTTTCACAGACAGGCCGCACACGCAAATAACGAGACGGTGGTAAATCAACTCAGACGTAGATTCTTTATCCTTCACCTGAGGCCTTCTGTGAAGAAGGCTGCTTTTTTGTGTCTCTTCTGTAGAATCAGAAAGGCTCAACCACTGACACCTTTAACTGGAGACCTTCCCGAAGCAAGACTGGCACATCATCAGCGACCGTTTTCAAATGTAGGTCTTGATTATTTCGGTCCAGTCTCTGTGAGCATCGGAAGAAGAACGGAGAAAAGATACGTCGCACTGTTCACTTGCCTTACAGTTCGAGCTGTCCATTTGGAAATAGTCGCAAGCCTTACTACAGACTCTGCTCTAATGGCTCTGAGGCGTTTTATAGCCAGGCGAGGCAGCCCTTCAGTCATAATCTCTGATAACGGAACAGCCTTTGTTGGGGCCAACAACAAGTTCAATGAGTTGTACGACTTCGCTGCTAACCACAAAATTGTTTGGAAGTTCATTCCTCCTGCGTCACCATCGATGGGAGGTGCCTGGGAGAGACTAGTAAGATCCGTAAAGTCCGCTCTGTCCGTTACCTTGAAGGAGCATTCACCTCGCGAGGAGGTTCTTCATACACTTCTTCTGGAAGCTGAAGCCCTCGTCAATTCTCGTCCACTCACTCATGTCTCGGTAGAACCGTTTGAAGACGAAGCTTTGACGCCCTATCATTTCCTGATTGGGTCAGCGACCAATGAACCACCTCTGCGCCCTGTTTCAGAATCCGATCTTTGGGGTCGCAACCAATGGAAGAAAGGTTTAAGACTGGCTGACCATTTTTGGAAGCGTTGGGTAGTTGAATACCTTCCAACTCTTATACCAAGACGCAGTATACCTCCTCAGCCCAAGGTTCAGCTGAAAGTTGGAGATCTGGTGTTGGTTGCTGACGGATCCCTTCCAAGGGGAACTTGGCCGCGAGGCAGAATAACCGCAGTGTGGCCTGGTTCAAGGGGTGTCGTCAGATGTGCTGACGTGGCAACCAAAGCTGGAACATTGCGTCGCCCAGTAAGAAAGCTGGTGCCTCTGCCGACTGTCGCCTAACTCTTATGGTTGCCTTGCACCGCGGGGTGCCATGTTGGCGACAAACCTTTTTTTGATGTTATTTACTTTTTAGATTCTATTATTTTTCTTTTACATTTTTGATATTATTTTGTTTTTCTATTTTGTCACTTTTTTTCTTTTGCTTTTGCCCTCAATGGCGAATAAATTGTAAAACTATTAAAAAACTTTTATTTTAGGTATAGTAGCTGCACCTCGGTGTTTTATACTAGGCTTGCTTGCTTAACGAGTGAGTTTCGAGGTTTACCTACCTCACAAACCCTGGTGTCGGAATTGTTAAGCCGCCTTAGGCTTCCGACATGGCTCATATTAAGACTACATCCGTATATAGTAGCCGGGACCAACGGCTTTACGTGCCCTCCGAAGCACAGAATCATCTTCCAAAGTAAGAACCTTACGACACAAATATTATTTCTAATAATTTTGGCCAATATCTCTTCACACTTACACCAGTATCAATATTTCACGTAAAAGATTAAAACAAAAATAAATAAAATGTAACAAAATCTAATCAAACGATCCGAACTAGCGATAAGAAACCCAAAAACGCAACTGAAACTTGATTAATTGCTCATTAATTATGATAACTGTGACAGGGTACTATCTCAGATAACAGATAAGGGGATTAGGACGTCAGTAAAACCGTTGATAAATAAGCAAGATAGGGATTTTGATAATATTGCAAAGATTTTGTTTAAAAACCGATTTCTTTAAGTCGTTTACGCAATAAAGGGTACAGAAATCATATCAAATTAAATCTAACCTACCACAGCTTATACATATAATAATTACTACGTAACTTCCACTAAGTATATCTTATAATGGCCCACTGTTAAGTTGACTAAGGATTTTCATTCAGAAGGATGATCTTACCAATGTTATCAAAATCCCAAGCCACAGGAAAATACCGCCAGCGTCCATTCCCTTTTCCTTTTCTAGCCTATTCCTGTAGTAAGCCCTGCCTCCCTTCCCTGACTCCCTGTCTTCCTTTCTACCTAGCCTAAAAGGCCTTGTACTCAGAAATACTTATTTTGGTTATATTGGTTCTAATCCTAAAACTACACATCATCATCATCATCTCAGCCGAAAGACGTCCACTGCTGACGGGCCTCCCCCAAGGATCTCCACAATGATCGGTCCTGCGCTGCCCGTATCTAGCGGCTCAGGTATTGTATAACCATACGGCAAATATAAAATATAGTAAGATAAAACCTATTCCATTCAACGCAATTTTTTCTTAAAAATATGCCAAGCCATACAACAATTCAGACATACCATAATGATATTCCCAAGAGGTTGACGAGGCTGCCGGAGTCATAATGGCCAGTATTGGACAGCCACGAATGCCACGATGTCGTTACAAACATTAAGAGAAGAGGCGTCCCGGCGAGATGTCAAAACACCTATCTGTCCCGCAGCTCAGCGGATATGCCAGCTGTGCTCAAATTTGTGTGTCACAGGGTATTTGTTACACAGAGTTCCGTAAACTAGTTTAAAGAATTGACTAACTCATTTTTGAAAACTGTTTCAACAGGAAGATAAAACAAATATTTACCAGAAAACAAAACAAAAGTTTTTTGACGACAAAGCTGACCTCACGTTGTAGCTAGATCTCATTGTACGAAGCATTTTGGTGGTAATTTTTTATTATAAAATATTGAATTAATTTAATTATTTTATTTTTCTGTTTAATCATTTGTTCCGTTATATTAAAACGGTAAAAAAAATGAAACTTGATTGTTAAGGTTTTTGACATCATTAACGCACCACCCCAACCGCATGTCGTCGTTGCCAAAACAAGACCTCTTATGTGACGCCCTGGACGAAAATCACTTTTTTACACCATGTTGTAAAAAAACAAATTCTCCACCTTGTACAAAAACTCCCATGTCAATATCTTATATATTCGCAGAGTTACAGGCGACGATAAATATCTCCCATGTGGCACTCGAAAATAATTGACAATCAAAATATCTCATGTGGTGCAACTGTGCACATGAGATATTTTAAATATCGCCAAAATGATATTTTGTGCTAATGATAAACACTTGCGAGGTTTTGACTTGCATAGGTACTGTCTTATTCAAGTACAAAAAAGATGCTCTATACTTATTAGGTGAGACAAATAACTACACAGATCAGTGAAGATGACGAAAACCTTGATAGTAATCTGAAATCTATAAATATTCCCCAGACGGGACAATCCCTACTATCCCTACTATTATTTAATATTATAGATGCAAAAGTTATTGTCTGTCTGTCTTTCTGTTACGTCCGCTTTCACGCCAAAACCACTGAACCGATTTTGATGAAACTTGGTACGGAGGTAAAATAGACCTTGGGGCCGGACATAGGCTACTTTCTACTGCGGGAAAATACCTCATTCCCACGGGAAAGACTGTAAGCGCGGGCGGAGCCGTGGGGCGGAAACTTGATGAAACTTGGTATCTTTACCAATCTAACCTTGATGTATAATAGAATAGACTTTGCAACCTTCATAGTAATAAAAAAAATTTGGCGAAATCATGTTTTTTTATCACACATCAAATTTCAACGTAGGTACGCAACGAAAATGGAATTAAACCGAAAATATTTTAGAGCATGAAGAAAACAAAAATTACGCGCCTAAAATAAAATAAAACTTTAAAATTTCTTACTTCATGTTTTAGAGCGATGATTTTTTATGATTTTAAAAGTTCTCTCTCTCCGCAAGACTGTGCCGCTTGTCATCAAAATACTTTTGGGGGAGAAGCACCTTGTTTGAGCACCGTGAGGCGATGGTTTGCTGAATTTCAGTGAGGTCGGGTTTCTCTACGTAACGAATTTCGTGAAGGGCAGCTTTGAACTGCCGTCAAAAAAAAAAATATGACTACTGTTAAGCGGCTAATTGAAGAAAACCTGTGGATTACCTATGAGACAATTCGAGGACTATTGGGGATTGGCGTGAGCCAAATTCATAAAATTTTACACGAAGTATTAAAAGTTTGGAAACTTTGTTGTCGTTGGACCCCCTCATAGAAAACATATCTTCAGATCAGTGGTCCTCCTGTTTTAAAAATGGTTCGATCTCATGAATTTTATGTATAGGAGAGTATTTTGGAAAGCAAGAAACATAATACTTTGGTTATAACATGATTTGTTTTTTTTAAGTTACGCAAAACATTTAGTGTGACCTAGCTACGTAGACCGACTACTTATCATCCATTTTATTTATTTTTGTGCCTGGAATTTAAAACTGATTTGTGACTGAACTGAACAATTTCTTTTATATTTTGTATTTTTGAGAATGTCGACTTAAAATACGTGAGATTATAGAGGTTGATTTTATAGTAGTCTTTTATTTTTAGTTTCATAAAACCTCTTATGTTTCTAAAATTAGCAATTAAAACCTCTTATGTGCAGCAGTCGTCAGAAAAATTAAAAAAAAGTGGATTAATGTCTCGGTATCGATACTGTAATAACTATAAAAATTGTCTGAAATATAGATACATATATAACAAAAATAAAATTGACATGCCTCCATACATTTTTTTTTCACGAAGAAGTTTTTTTCGATTTTCTCAAAAGTACCATCTGTGCACATACAAGGTCTTGTTTTGGCAACGACGATGTGGAAAATGAACAGCATTGGTTACCTGCCACCCTACTATGTAAGTAGCAACAGACTCGAGAAGCTGTCAAACGCGACATAGTGACATTAGAGCCATAGTAGTTCTGTCAATATGTCGCGTTTGACAGCTTCTCGAGCCTGTCGCTACTTACATAGTAGGGGGGCAGTAATTATTATGATACAATTTGTAAGTATACGAAGCGAAAGGATTATTATAATATGCCGATGTCTTCAGAACAAAACAGGAGACCTTCAGCGGACTGTTCTTGCTAGGCTGGCTTGTAAAGAATAGGACACTTGTAATTTTGTAAGATTGGAAAGCGCTGGACGCCCGTCAAACGTTCAATGATTCGGAACAGGCTCAGTTTTTTGTCGCGTGGCGAGCCACTCAGGTATTATGGAATCATTTATTTTATTATTTATCAAATTCCTTACAAATGACTAATCGATTTCAAGCTGCAATCACTGGTAGACTAGATACTAAAATAAAGCTTTTTGAGATTAATGTAGGTATGTAGTACAATACGCTGCCTGGCGATACTAGCCTACGATGAGAATTTTCATTACTTAGTTAGTGTGTATTGTTGGCAATAACACCTGACGAGGGCTTCGGCAGATTTGATCATTTATTGGACTTTATAAAAAAGAATATTGGGTAGGACCCAAAAAAAGTCGGAAAATCAAAGGAACATAAATTTGGATCAGGTTGTTAATATTAAATGACTAAAGGATCATATCCAGAGAATGGGCAGAAGGATTCACATGTGTAACCAAATACACAACTGTGATCTCCAACCCGCACGCCAAACGTAGGGTTATGACAGGTTAAAAAGTGGACTGAATTTTAGCTGCAATAGTTAGAAATAAAGTAGTAGGTACGAGTATATACTTCTACTTTAGAATAGGATTAGATTTGAACCCATGATATTTGGTAGGTGTCTCCCAACCGAGCAAGGAAGCCGTCAAGCGATGCGTGCGCGCCGCTAGTAATTTCCTCGGTTGTCTGTTTCCTTAACGCGTATATCTCCGATCGTACACCCTCATATCCGCCGCGCACTCACTGGGAAGTGCAAGGGTTACTTGCAAGCTTGAAGTCTGTAAGCCTATAGACTTGTTTGGGCAAGGTCACGCAATGTTTCATTCATTGCTACTGAAAACTGCTTTACTACAACATGTTATTAAAATTTAAACTTTATACGCGAAATCAGGTTTTCTAGGACAAACATCTCATCTCATTAGCCTGTTACGAGCTTTAATGGGAACACAGATATAAAAATAGAAAATTATTTATTGCCAGAAAAACAATGCTATTCCTAAAGCTAGATACAAGATAATATGTTCAAGATAATATAGGTAATGGGAATGAGCTTTGATCTGAATCACAAAGCTCGCCATAATTTTAAAAATGAGATGTTGATTGCCATTTGCCTGGAAAATCAAATAAGACTTTTCTTATGACATTTTCCTGTTAACATTTTCTTACAATCGTCCCCCAAAGATTTCCACAACGATTCTGTCCTTCAAGAAACCAGATGATATTATTTATGTAAAGCAAAATAATATAGCTATTGTAAATACAAACTGCAAACTCACCTACAGACCACCAACTAAGTGCGTGAGCGCGTGTCCGATTCTAAAGAATCAAAATCCTTAACAAATAAAGCGACTTATATTTTATCATTTGCAAAATCAACCACAAAGTTCAATTGACTGATATTTCTGTAAAAATAAAACTCCAATACTAAGCTTTATTCCTTTTGTAAACGGTAAAGATAAATTTGTAAAATATTTGCCTTATACAGGAGTACGATGCACTACGGGGAATCAAATCCCGTAGGAATAGAAAAATGCAAGACGGTTACCTTTTTGTATAGAATCTATTTGTTTTATAGTTGGCATGTCTGTGAACTAAGTATATGTACTCCTTCCCTTTATTTGTTCTTTATCCAATAAATTTTTTAGTTATCAATTAAATCAGCTGACTAAAGAACGTTTTTTTTCTTAATCTAAAAAACCTAGGATACATTATAAATATTATTTATATTGTATTCTAGATTATTACTATTCTAGAATTCAGTTTTGAACAATCAAATATGCACCATTTTTGAAATGAACTATCTCTTCAGAATTGAAAGTTTCTTTGCGGGTGCATTAATTTACTCTAAGAAATTAAAGACGAACTAACAGCTCTTTCTAACTTCAGTGATAAATTAGAATATAGAATAGAATAGAATATACTTTATTGCACACCAGTAATAAATTACAAGAAATACAGTTACAACAATATACGCGAACAAATAGGCGGCCTTATTGCTAAAGTAGCAATTTCTACCAGGCAACCCATTCAGTACATATTTTAATGAACTTGACTAATCCTGACTAGTTCGTGCGCGTGTCTGTGCGCGTATCTGAGCGGTTGACCGCAGCTTGTTTCTGTCACACTATCATACAAACAAAAACTTGTAACCTATCAATGGGCGACTCCGCCATATTGAATTACAACCGAAAATATCGGCTCAGGTCAGAAGTTAATTCTAAAAGGGTTCCGCAAATTTAGATAATTGTCATCTTTAAGACGAGACACTTGTCTTGGAGAGTAGGGATTTTTAGTTTATTGATTTTGCGAGTGGTATTTGTTTATCTTTAATTAAAATTTATTTATTTTATTTAACCATTTATTCTAAACCATGATAATACATAAATAAAGTACCAAAAAACTAACGTTGTGTCGTTTAGGCCTACTTATTTTCAGGGAATATCTTACAAAAAGCCCAAAAATAATGGGATAATGGTCAGCTTATTCCTTACGGCAAAAATTTTTTCCAGCGCATGGCAAAAATAAAATCTGTAAATTCTTGCTTTTTCAAGCTACAGCAATTGCTCTATATGACAGGTTTCTTAAAATTATCTTTATTTATTGAAGGGAATACTGCTAGAATACTGCAAATAACTATGCACCTAATTTTATGAGTGCTAAAATTGTAACCTTGGTTATGTGTGGTGTTTATTAACTAATAAATATTTTTTGTTTTATAGAATGGAACCCTAGTCGACCTGTCCCAACGTCTACGAACCGTCATACACGGTCATCCAAAATTGAAATCATGTCAAACGATAAACAAAATGACAGGGTGATATCGATACAGAAGAGACACGACTGGCGCCTAGTGCATTACTTTAATATCACCAAAATTCTAAATATTATATTAATTGTCTAATTTATTTAGATATTGCTATAATAATTAGCTATTACTTTACGTAAGTACTAACTAAAGTACAGACAACGCTTTGTAACGCAATTAATAATTCGTATTCCATTTATTATTTAATGCATTGCAATAATTACGGCTAACACAAACACTCATGGATAACAAACAATGAAAAACAGGAGATAAAAATGGCAGTGTCACCGCACGGCAATATTTCAAAAACAAAAAACTGAGCTGTCAAAAACCACTCTTGTTGCTTTCCCGCCACCGCAATCTGGTTCCAACCGCTTTGGGAGTAAAATTCAAAATGGCGGCGGACGAACCGCGATGTCCAGTCAATTATTTTGAAAAAGTTTTATGTTTCTAATTATCTGGTGATGGTTGCTGTCGACGGTATCGATAAACAAATAAGAATATGATATTTTCCGGTCCGTGGGACGTGAAATAAGAACAAAAAGGTGAGACGTCACGCGCTATCAAGATTGAGGTTAAGCTTTTGATTTTTGGTTAATAAAGTGACAGTTCTGATTTTACTTTTAAATTTACAGGTCAATCAACCTCAGTTTAACAATAAAATTGTTATTATTATAAATGTATTTTTTAAGGACATGGTACAATCCATAGTTTCTAGAAATCCAAAAATCTGATTGCTAGTTGCTATGAGACAAATTATTTTTTATATCCTATTATATGTTTTTTATTAGTAACAAACTCGAAAATACCTGAAGTTTTATTAACACTGGGATCAATGGATTTAACAGAAGAAATTTCAAAAACATCATCAATATCCGAAGTGCAACAAAAACGTTATCTATTTACCTATTTATGAAATTAATTTTCGGCGGCATAAAGTCCAATACAAACAGAATAGCTTTATCAGAGGAATGATCAGATAGGTAGAGGGTGCAACGAGCAAGGGTTCGGTAGCGATCGTCTAATCCCATAATCCACGCTATCTCTACAATCCACGTATCTACACTCTGACATATTGTTTGTCGTCATATTAGTTTTCACACGTGATGAGGATGGTCGTTACTAATTTTAGGTAAATAAACATAATAAGCTCAAAAGATTTAGCTCTAATAACACGCTACCTATTTTTACGTCATTTATTTAATTACAGTCAACTTATTTCATTAGATACCTACACTTTTAGGTAAAAGCCTAGACGATAGATACACCTTTTAGTAAATTGCCTAGGCTGTTAACTAATTAAGCTACCTGTAGTTGGCTGAGATCATTGGGGAAGGCCTTTGTCTAACTATTAACGCACTACGGCTGAAATAATGACGATGTCTGACATCACGTTTATACAGCCTCTCTTGAGCTGTCGTATGTTTAGATATCTAAGATAGCTTTATACCATGACTTGTTTTCAGTCTACGACACCTGACCAATGCTATTGCTTACTTAATTATTAAATTATTAAATTACTTGTTTGCTATCGTGTGGGTTTTGAGGTTGGCCTACCTCACAAAAGAAATGACCGCTTAATGAATGAATCTGTAGATAATAAGTGGCCTAAACCACAGATTTAGACGTCTGTGGCCTAGACCAGTTAACCTGCGTGCGTTTCGATTCAAGTAATCATCTTTCTTTACTACTACTTCGGGGTAAAGCCCTCTGCTTCGCCGCAAGTTCGGTAAAGCTTGATACGTCGATTTTGCGGCAAAAGCGTAGGTAAATTAAAACAAGAAAAAAAACCTTGGTTACGGACTCAAAGAATATGCAGCAGCCTTCACTATAACAACTGCGAAGTCGCTTGACAAAGTGTGGAGAATATTATAACATCGCCTCCCTAAAAAAATTTTGCTCTTTATTTTGTACAATAAATAAAATAGACAGTTTTACGCGGCGGTTCCCTGAAATCCACCGTGTAGGGGATGTGGGAATGTTTAGGTTTGAAACTGTCGTCCCGGGCGTGCGCTATCCAGGAAGTTGCCCGGACAAGACGGATGGTCCCACCGGGATGAACCAGCTGGGGTGGCCACGCGTTTTACTAGACGCGATGACACCAGGACATGTTTATACTTAAATTACAGTTTTTAATAATCTAAATTGTGGTATTTTTATGTTCATTACAGTAAAATTAATTCTTTATGCACAAGTAACGGTGCTCTTAAAATCAAAAGTTGCCAGCTGCATGAACTGGCTACATGTCAGTGCATACGTAAAATGCACAAGAGAAGAATAAGAATGTTGTCCAAATAATATGATTGCTATGGAGTTTTCCAGTTAAGTTAATCAACAGTAGACCCAAAACCAGAGACGTTGCAATTTTGATAATCTGTAGCTGTACTGTATAAATCTAAATATGTAGTAAATTAAACGTATTATTTATTGATTCTTTACCTACATAAATTTTACTGTTTCGATGAATAAAATACATATCATTAAAATTGCCACAACACTTGCCCTCAAATAGAGCATAAAAATAACGGGATCTACGAGTCATACAATGTGATACCCAGATTTCCCTCTGTAAGCCATGGTCACTGTATTCCCGAAGGACAGCAGCGGAACACGCCGAGTTGTCGCGCCGGTTGACGGTGAAGGATTGCTCTCGCGCTGCCCGTGTATGATTGAGGTGTCTATACTACACTACTGTTCAATGCTTTGATTAGTTTTATAGCAAAAACAAATCTTTCTTACTCGGTGTCGCTCTCTGGAGCGAGTAGTCATAATTTCAGCCAGTAGACGTCCACTGCTGGACAAAGGCATCCCCCAAAGATCTCCACAACGATCGGACCCGCACTGCCCGTATCCAACTGCCCCTCTAACATGCCGGGTCCACGCGTGACAGATATAATTTTGTCGAGCGTTATTCTCTTATCCTATTGGAGGATATTTCAATATGGCGGGATTTTTGACAGTTAAATATGCGAAAAACTTTTGTCATAGCACTGCATGTTACGGGGGTAGATCGTCTGTCCACCTTGTATTCAAGAACCTTTTTTCCCCAACGGCCATTGGCTACGTGCAATGTGCCCAGCCCACTGCCACTTAAGTTTCGCGATTCTTCGGGCTATGTCGGTGACTCTGGTTCGCCTGCGGATCTCATCATTCCTGATTCGATCACGCAAGGAAACTCCAAGAGTAGCCCTCTCCATCGCTCTTTGGGTGACTTTGAGCCTTCTTATGAGGCCCATCGTAAGCGACCACGTCTCAGATCCATAAGTCATCACTGGCAGACAACACACATTGGTCAAAGACGAGCGAGCGATTGGAGCGAGTAGTACCTACAGGTGGTGGCAGGATTGGATTAGATTGAACGTCTTCGTAGTAACGTGTACTGGCTGGTTTAGAAAAAAAATCAAATATTTTGTTTATATTATATTCGGCTTTATAATGTTTCGACCAAGGATTCTTTTTATTATTACTTAGGTACTTACTACATAGATAACTACAATATATATAAATATGATTTTTACGTTTTTAAAGTTGCAATTGCAAACCTTTGGCGATGTTTTTCTAAGTCATAGACACGATTAATAGGTGCCGGATTGATAATATAAGTATTGAGTACAACTGGTCTAAAATAATCAAAATACATATAAATCTAAAGGATATCACAAAATAATTAGAAGTAGGGTTAGCTCATTAGAAAAATTACTTTTTCTGCAAGGTGATAACTGATAAGAAGGCAGACGTATCCTAAGATTTCTAGCAAATAAATATTATCATATTACACTTGCTACGCCGCGCCGTAGCGCTAACCGTAGCATTCATCTACGAAAGTGTAACTGACGTTGACATGTGTAATGAAGACAGAATTCTACTTTGATATTTCTTTTCTTAGTAAGCTATCTCTACTTCTAATTGTAATTACTAATTACTTACAACAGATACGGTCGTGCTTTAGTTACAGAGCTCGTTTTCGATCTACAAACCTGGAAAAGAAATAATTTAAAAAATACTAATTCTACGCTAAAGAGGTCTTAACTTTACGTTCTTCTTCAATAAAAAAGTATGAAATCGATCAAGTTCAAAAATTCTTCCCTTTTGTTCCCACGACAATAATGTAAGTTTTATTGAGGTCGTGTTAGCAACACAAGGCGCCGCGCGATAAGCCATATCTCTACCGCTATCTCCTGTTATCTATCTCATTTTATATATATCAACAACAAAATGTAGCTGTACGGCTGTGTGTATAAGTAAGTAGGAAAATTCTTATTGTAATATTTTACATTGTAACTTTGATCATCATAAAGTTGTAAAAAAAAACGAATATTCATATTTTTATCAAATTGGTTATTTTCTTGTTAAATTTATTAGAATAGAATAGAATATACTTTATTGCACATACATTTATTATTACATACGTCTTCGTCATCAACAAAAAAAGATTTTTCGCATCTACATTTATAAAGCATACCTATACTTATTTAGTTTTTACGTAATTTGATATATATGTTATGGCTAAAACCCGAAGTGCGGCTACATCTAGTTGTAGCCGGTTAGAACTAGGTATAGCCACTTACTCTTGGTTAAACCTAGTACGAGCCGATTGTTTTCGGGTAAAACTAGGTCTATCCTTCATCATGCCGGCTACAACTAGGTCCGGCCATTCCCTGTTGGATAAAACTAGGTCTATCCGATATCATTCCGGCTAGAACTAGGTCCAGACAATCCCTGTTGGATAAAACTTAGATGGGTGTCCCGCCACGCCTTCCTTCCGCCCCGCGTCACACTCATGACTCACAGCAGCAGCAGCAGCAGTCTGCAGCAGCAGCGCGTGTCTTAGTTTTATCCAACAGGGATTGGCTGTACATAGTTGTAGCCGGCATGCTATCGGCAGAGCTTTTTTTAGATATTAAAAAAACATCCAATAATAAGAAACGTAGAGAGTTTTTTTATTATTATAAATCACATTGTAATAATTAACACAAATTATAAGGAGTACAATTTTTAATATAATAGGAACAAACAGGATCATTTTTTTAACAACAGACAATAGTTGTATATTATAATTTACTTGTTTCAACGCCTGTTACTTGTTTCAACTTGTTTGCATCTAGTTTTATCGAACAGGGATAGTCTGGACCTAGTTCTAGCCGGAATGATATCGGATAGATCTAGTTTTATCCAACAGGGAATGGCCGGACCTAGTTGTAGCCGGCATGATGAAGGATAGACCTAGTTTTACCCGAAAACAATCGGCTCGTACTAGGTTTAACCAAGAGTAAGTGGCTACACCTAGTTCTAACCGGCTAAAACTAGGTGTAGCCGCACTTCGGGTTTTAGCCGTAACATATACACAAATTAAACTTAGGTAGGTACTCGTCTTTTTACTTAAACTACACAGGCAAACTAGCGGGCAGGCGCTATAGTAGCTGGTAAGATAAGGAAGGCAATGTTTGTATATTGATTCCTTGGAAACAATACGCGCTGTTCCCGCGTGGGCGACGAGTAACGGGAAATGAGGTCAAAATCCTCCACAATTAAGATTGTCTTACATCAAAATTTTTAGTACGTAGGTTAAGGGTGAGGCCAGACGAGCGTAATTTTTGAGTCGTGCGTGTGTGTCGCTTATTTTCGGTCGCGCAATTTCTGTTTCATACAAAATACGTTACTCATTTTGAGTCGCCGTGTGAATGAAACAGGGGTATTGCATGAAACCGAATGCAGCAGAAATTGCAAAAATCTGCGACTTACGACTCCCGAATAATGCTCGTCTTGTCACAGCCTAAAAAGTTGACGATGTAGCTTACAGTAGAAAAAGAACGACCGCAGACTGGTTCCAGCCTGAGAATAATACATAGAGCACGCGCATCGTTCCGCTGCGCTGCCTTTATGTCAAGCGTAAGCAAATTTTGGCAGATTTTGTATGGGCGGTGAAATCAATAATATATTATTTTTTTTATTTGTTCCTCGAGTAATGTTTGCAACTTATCACTGCACATTTCAAAATGTTCTCCTATTAAATTTCTTATTTTCACTGGGAAAAATAATCAGCTCCGATAACCATTTGATACTAAATGAACGCGCTGAAGATATTCGGACTATTCATATCCGTGCTTACGGTTCATACTCGATTATGCGTACTCTATTCCTCCCAGATTTTTTTCTTTTTATACTCTAAGTGTTCCAGCTATCATAGTGTGTCAAATTCAGCTCGCAAGATTTAACTCATACACACAATACATTACAAGAATAGAATATTTTTACACACCAGTAATAGATAACAAGACATACAGACAGTTCACAATAAACGAGTACCTACAAATGGGTGGCCTTATTGCTAAGGTAGCAATTTCTAACAGGCAACCCATTAAGTACCTACAAACAGCAGGTTAAATAGAAGCTTTTGATAAGCTTAAAGCAGCTTCCGGTCTTGGACCAAAAGTTTTGTACGGGTGACGTGAATGCATAGGAAATGTGCACCAATGTTCACCAGTGTATATTATATGCCCGCCTGAGAATTATAGAAACAGCTCCCTTCAAAGAAAAGGACATGATGCAGCAGTAACCGCAAATGCTGGTATAATAAAAATAAAGAAATAAATAATATTAGGAAAAAATACGATCAGCTGTAAAGATTTCCCTTTTCTTAGCGCCGAGGTGCATGTTCTATCTCCAGCCGACTTATCTAGCCTCTAGCACTAACTTTACCTGTGTACAGGCTTTAGTCCCCCCCGTAACATGCAGTGCAAACAGTTAAATGTGCGACAAACAAAAGTTTGTCGCACATTTAACTGTCAAAAAACCCGCCATATTGAAATATCCTCTATAGGATAAGTGAATACGCATGACAAAATTATGTCAGTCACGCGTCGTGGACCGGGCATGTTAGAGGGGAGTAGTAGAGGTTTAAAGGATGATATACTTACACCCGTATTCAGAAAGGTTTCCTCATGATTTCCTTCACTCCACTTAACCTCAGTTAAGGATTCTGATTTTGTTGATTAGATGAGATAGAATTGACTGGTTATATACCTAGTTTAGTTTTTCTACTTTGACTGGTTGCCTTCATCTAATTGTATATTGTGTTTGCACTCTGTCATATTAATCAAATTGTTTAAAATAATAATTTTTAATTTTGTAAAAACATTTTGAAATGATGCAACGCCTGTGGAGTTTCTTCCGGCGAGTTCTTCTCCACAGAAGACAGCCAAATTTCTAAACTCGCCACAAAAGAATATGTAACTGACTTAACTATGTGATATAAATATTCTGAAGTTAAAAATAAATACTTTGAACTTCTTAAATGACATAACCGTCCTCGCCTTAAAGTACCTATTTCCTTACTGAAGCTGAAAATGAGTCGAGGAAACAAAAGGTACATTAAGCATGGACCTTAAGGTTACCTTAGCTGAGGTTCAAGTGAAGGGAATCTTGAGGAAACATATCTGAATGAAAATGTTATCGTGCGTAAGACCTACGTGATTTCTGCAGTAAAATTATTGTTATCATAAGCCGTGTCACAGATTGACCGGATGGCTACGTCACAGGTGATTGAGATAACGCGTAGATAATGGTATGTGACAAGATCTAGACTTCACAGACAATAATAATAATAAGATAGTATTATGGATCGTGAAATTCGCATTTATAATATTAGTAGGGATAGTTATATTAGTCATGGATTAAGCATTATAGGTACCTATTTGTCACGTAATAAGTAAATAAAGGTACCTACTCAATAAAGCAAAAAATGAAATCAATGGCAGGCGCATCACTATATTCACAATAATTATTATCCTACTAGTAATATAAACGTGAAAGTTTATGAGTATGGATGGATGTATGTTTGTTACTCTATCACGCAAAAACTACTAAATGAATTTTAATTAAACTTTACAATAATATAGCTTATACATCAGAATAACACATAGGCTACTTTTTACCGAGGGAAAATACTTCTTTCCCACGGGAAAACCGACAGAAGGCTAATATAAAATGAAATTACATTAATTATACTAAAATATTGACAAAAAATCAAACTGAAGTAGGTATTTCTCATAGTATAACTAGTGCTATAAAATATTGTAGGGAGTTACTTATATTTTGAAGGCCCTATAACCACACTATAACTGCTATAACCTAGTTACTAGTTGGTAGTGTGACTATCTTAAAGGGTCGCGGTCGCGGGTTCGATCCCCGCCCAGTTGTTTTTGTGCATACTGATAGTTAAATAATAATAATAATTTTTCACAGTAAGCACATAAACAAAGTTTTGTTAACAGGCTATATTATTGCTAAGATAGCAATCTCTACCAGGCAACCTTTACGCTATTATAGAAAACGTGATGAGTAAATTACTGAATGAGCTAATAAGCAATTTACTTCTAAACTTCCTGCAAAATCAGTCAGTCAATCACCTCCGACCTTGAACTGTCAGCCCTGACAGCTGTCAGCGTGACAGGTGACAGCCGGTGCCGCAAAGTGGTGACAGGTTAATTGATTAATTAGTGCTGCGCTGTGACTAATAAACGTGACGCTCGATGTACAGTCAACTGTTTGTGACGTGTTTGATGCCTGTCACTTTGTTTCGACTCGTTGACGTAGTTTTATGTGTGATCTTGTAATTAAAGCCTGAAAAAAAACATGCAAATATCCCGCAGCTGACGCAAAGAACGGTAGTAGGTATGAATTATTCAATCCCCAACACGCTGCCAAGCGGGGGGACTTTGACAATACATACGTACCTTTCTAGGGAGAGGCCTAAGCTTTGAACTACTGACCCCTAAGGAACATAGGTTGAAATATCAACAATAATTTCAACTTTTCATATAAACTTCAGTCACGTAACATGCCACTACTTGGCGTCAATCGTGACATATTAACATAAAAGTCATTATGTCGGTCGCTTTAGACACTTTTTTAAAAGTCCCGCACGTTACGTAGTGAGCCTACTGTTAAGTATTAAAGGCTACAATACAACAATTAGAAGTAGTATAAAAAAGTGCTTTCTGTAAATTTTTGAGTTACGTTGTCTTAATAATGAAGCCATCTAAGATTCTAAGCAGTTACGCGGGAACGCATTAATTTTAATAAAGCGTTCTTAGCCGCATTTCATAACTGGATGCTTACTTTGTCATGCTGCTATTAAAAAAATAAGCAACCGTTACATTCTTTTTATATCCGCACCCACTTAATGACAGAGCTTTATCGTAATCTTAAAAAAACCGGAGAGAACATTAACCAATCTTTATCGGTTTCGGACAATGAGACGGTGACAACCGACGTCTTCATACCGGACAAAAACAATGCCCTATCAACTTACAAGCTATTAAAATCCACAACTCCACTTAATTCCAAAACCACTCATAAATAACTTAATATTAAAGTCGATATTACTGTAACGTTTCGATAAACGTGCCCAACACTAAAACGATTCAAAAACCGGACGCGGTTTAAAAGAAAACCGTTCTAAATTAGAATGCTTAGAGTTCGAAATTTAAAAACGGTAGGGAATTGAAGGGGTTATTATGAAATAACGATATCATAGTGTTGTGACGTGTCGCTTGATTAATAATGGAGCAAGCTTGTCCACTCTCGAGTTTTTTACGATGTTGATGTAGGTAACATGTAACGCTTTTAAAACTTAAGTTCGTAATTTTTTAACGTCTTATTGAAGGCATTCGAATTTTAATCAGGGATTATAATAATAATTCCATATTTTTAATGTGTTCGAAAGTTTTGGTGTGTTATCTTAGCTGGTGAGCTTTCAACTAATGTGTATGACGTCATTGAGTTTATTTATAAGATATTTTGATGAATAAAAATAATATAGGAGCTACAAGTGTTATTGTGTCATTTCGCATCTAAGTTTAAGTAGACTTGTAATTTCTTGAAGTTGTTGTAGGTACATAATTTATATTATTTTCTTTTATAAATTCTACTTTTACATTAGATCGTACACCATATAAATAAATAACACTTCAGTGTTACAAACTATCACCATTAATCATTGGATCTAAGCGCACGGCTCCCGTTGATGTGTGAGAACGAGATAGTGCGATCCAGAATGAAGATGATAAAATGGAACGGAAAACGGCACTCGACAGCTTAATTGAATGCTCGCGAGGGCTCCGTGGGCGAATTTAGTGGTGTGCGGAAGGTCGATGAGAGTTGTCGATGAATACTGTCTAACCACCGTTTTCCGTAAAAAAGTTATCAAAGTCTCTAATTGTGTATATTTTATTGTCTACTTATAAACAATTAGGGTCGGTTGAAGTACTTTATAACTATTTATAGTTAGTTGTAATTTACAACTGTTAGAAGTTTTATAGATTGCTTGATGGTGTAGGCTTTTCTTAAATCATTTATAATTTTTGTATCATTGGTAGGAAAAAAAACTTTCTACCAACTATAAATAAATTATATTTGTAGATTTAGGTCAATAGAGTATAATTCTAACATTTTATACGCAACGGGAACTATGAAATTTAATATTTTGTGAAAAAGTTTATCGATATTGATTTTAATTTTTCGTGGCCTCTACTCGTATGTCGGTTGCTTGGTCCATTGTTTATGCAATAACGTATCTACCTTGTTTTATTTTAATATTACACTATTACATAATAGTATCACTTCACCTAATTTTAACTACCATTTTAACATGTCAACCAACCCGAAACCACATTGTTACTTCAGCTTTGATGTCGAATAATAGTTTTATAGAATTTTACTTATAATTTGCGTACCTATCTAGAATCGAGTGATGCACAGTTTGATGAAAGCTGGTGAGCCTTTTTTATATGCGTTCAGGTTATCTATGCATGAAGGAAATATTTATTTTCTATAAATCGATATATCTCACGAAAAAAACATTATTAGAGTCTAGTCACTACCGCATAGAGCCTACACAAAATTCCATTTAACATATCTTTATATCTTGTAATATACGTATTTTAAATACAATTATTTATCTTTTATAATAATATGGTTTTTGATTTATTACCATTTTGCAAATAAATAACCTTCTAAACTATTATTTTGCAGTCAGTGTACTCAGAGTTTGGACTCTTAGCAGGAAGTTGCAAATACCTATAATATTATTAGATGATTCAAATTATCTACCTATCTGTCGTATTTTTTCCTACTTTGCCAGGATGGCCGTGGCACTTTCCTAACAATGTCATCTGAATAAACCTCAGTCGTTCATCCGTTGAATTGAAACGTGACAAAGTGAATAATAGTGTCAGTCTGTCTGTCTGCGTGTTGCCCGCGGATGATGTATCACTGATCTCTTTATTTGCACTCAATCGGCAAAAATATTGAATTTTTACCATATAAATAAGCACAAAATCAACTACAAATAAGTAGTTACCTTTTTGGAAGTTACATACCTAACTGAAATAAGATAATCAAAGTATTAGTAACTTTAGTAAAACCTAAAGGTATTCTTTCCAGTGGATTTGAGTCTTTTCGTCCATTATTAAAGTTCATTGTTATAATTTAATACTTCAGTTTCAAAATCTGGTAGGTACGGTTTCCTACAAAGAAAACGGACCCCCTTGTCCCACCCAAGCAGCAAACTAGTGTTTTCGACGTCAATATAGCAGCCTATTAGAAACTTAGAAATTTATAAGAGATGTACAAGAGTTTCAGAAGACGCTTTAGGTTTCATAAAGACCTATTGAGAGTTATTATACAGCTCAAACTGTATAAAGACTGTATTAAGGGGTAAGCAAATTCTTTAGGAATTTAGACAGGATAAAAAATCACTAATATAACATTTTAAGTATTCGATTACACTTCAAGCTATTTTTTATCGTCAAAGCTGTACAAAGGCTGCTTAGAGCTTGTGATTTCTACCATATTTCAGCTTAAAGCGTTAATATAGTATCACTAAAAACCTTTTTCTGTACAATGCTCTTTTCGAAAACCGTTCAAAAACCTATTCTTTGAGAGTAATTCTACACTCTTGTCGAACTTAAAGTGTTATGAGTTATGTAGAGGAGAGCGTTGTAAAACTGCAATAATAAATAACACCTACAGTACAGCTTTATTATTCCCGTCGCTCGCTACGCATATTCTCTCGAAATCGAGTTAATATGGTGTTAAAAAAAACTATAATACAGCTTGAATCATAAAAATATTACGTTAAAACTCTAATAACAAGCCAATAGCGGATTGAAATAATTTATTTTTATTTATTTATTTATTCATAAAGGTACACCAACAGCACAAATATTACACATTGCTAATTACATTGTATACAGCTTATTGACTAATACGTGTGCCTATTATAGGTATACACAACATTCTAATATACAATAGGTACATAGGAAACGGGGAAAAAAAAATCTACTTTATTACTTAAATTTAGGAGTTAACGAAAGATGCCAAATATTTATAAGAATTTAGACAATAAAAAGAAGAGAAGAGTTATAACAAACACACAAACAGACAAAATATTCTTAAAATACATGCAAATTAACTAAATTATAGAGTGCTTAATTAGCGGACAAAGGTATTTTTTTTAATATACGGCCTTTAAAACTGTGCAAGGTGTCCAGAAATATGTCCAAACCAAGTTTAGCATTTGTACTATTATATTGTGAGCATATCCTAATAATTGGGCTATATCTATAAATATTGGTTTTACAGTGCGGTACATAAAATATATCCGCTATGCGTCGTCGAGGCATGTTGAACGGTACAGAAATTTGAGTTTTGTTCAATAACAAGCTACATCGAGACAAGCCGTTCACGTTCTTATACAGAAACATCATATCGTGCATGAAACGACGCTGACGCAGCGAGACCATATTAAAATACGAAAGCCGATCATCATATGGGTTTCTATGTGAAAATCCAGAAGCGCAGAACCCTAAATGCCTCGTAAACGCGCGCTGTATAGACTCGACTCTCTGAGAGTGTAACGCGTAATGAGGATTCCAGATGACACTGGCGTACTCCAGATGACCTCGAACCAGACTATTATATAACAAAATTTTGGTTTTTACTGAAAATTCTTTGCTATTTCTTTTAATGAAACCTAACATACGGGCAGATTTTTTAATCACTTCATTTATGTGGGGCACAAAGGTAAGTTTCTTGTCCAAAATAACACCAAGGTCGCGAATTTCACTGACTGATGTCAATAAATTTCCGTCAATATAAAAATTTGAAGGTTGGTACTGCTGTTTGCGAGTGAAGCTCATATGATAACATTTGTTAGGATTCAATACCATACTGTTCGATTTACACCATAAATGTATTCTATTTAAGTCGCTTTGCAAGAGATTGACATCAGATACAGAGTTAATGGCGCGGTAAATTTTAAGATCGTCAGCAAAAAGGGCATACTTACAATGGCGAATATGGGAAACGATATCGTTAATATAAACTAGAAATAACAATGGTCCAAGATGTGATCCCTGGGGCACACCAGAACCTGCACAGTAAGGTAGAGAGTCAAATCCACTCACCGAGACAGACTGAGGTCTCATGCACAAGTACGAGGCAAACCATGCCAGCAACGACCCATGGACACCAAATATTTCCAGTTTTCTGATCAGTATACTATGGTTGACTTTATCGAAAGCGCTAGTGAAGTCTGTATATACAACGTCAACCAGGCCTCCCTTGTCCATCTCGCATGCAATGTCAGACACAAAACAAGCGAGGTTTGTGTTGACTGAGTGGCCTAATCGAAAACCG
Organism: Teleiodes luculella; assembly: GCA_948473455.1. Classification (NCBI taxonomy): domain Eukaryota; kingdom Metazoa; phylum Arthropoda; class Insecta; order Lepidoptera; family Gelechiidae; genus Teleiodes; species Teleiodes luculella. The sequence continues at coordinate 14,933,784 of OX419592.1, read as the reverse complement.
TGCTGGTGCGGCGTTAACCGGGCCTCGACGAATCTAGACACTATTGGACAGATGACAGCTTCAAAAAGTTTCGATATGCAGGATAGTATGGCAATAGGTCGATAGTTCGTAACATTATTAGGATCACCTTTTTTATAAACAGGAACGATTCTAGATCGTTTCCAATCTTGGGGAAACACACCGTCTGATAGCGATTTGTTGTAAATTTTAGTGAGTGGCGGGGCCAAAACCGCAGAACAAGTTTTAAAAAAGACTGGTGGTATGTCATCTGGTCCAGCACCCTTGGTCGCGTCGAGTTTCTTAAGACACTTGAGTACATCTTTCTCATTTAATTTAATTGTACCTAGAGAAAACTGATCACTAATACTCGGAAAATTATCAACAATCGGAGAATTATTCAAGCTGTAGACGGAAGAAAAATGAGTCGCAAAAAGATTGGCTATATCGGGACCTTTATCGGCGACTACATCATTTAGAACCATCGTGCTTGGTATGCTATTCTTGCTACTACTGCTACGTTTATTATTTGTAAATTGCCAGAAAGGTTTACTTGATTTAGCTAATGCCGTCTCTATTTTACTCTTGTAATTGTTATAACAAGAATCAAGCAGTGCATGACATCTGTCCCTCAGCAGATCAAATTCCAACTTGTCCCGGGGATTATCATATTTACGGTACCTACGGCGTACCTTATCTTTCTCAGAAAGCAGTCTTATCAAAGAGTTACTAAACCAGGCTGGATATTTAGACTTTTTGAGCTTATATTTGGGAACATATTTATCTATAACAGTTGTTATTATGGTATTAAATTCAGCCACCATGTCATTTACATCTATGCATTTGCTAAATTGATTATCCCAATCATAGGTTTTCAGCTCCTTAATAATGGAAGTGTAATCAGCTTTATAGTAATTACTTCTAATATAAGTGTTGGGTCGCAATTTGTGTCTATGTAAATTCTCCAATGTTACAACAAGACCAGGGTGCTGGGGGTCCAGTTTGCTTATGAGATCTAAGGGCGATTTTACACATAAATCACGAATATTACTGATGACTAAATCTAAGATTTTGTTATTACAGTTCTGTATATAGTTATATTGGATTAGGTTCTCACTAGTTATAAAATCTATCAAATCATATTCTAATCTAGTTTTACAGTTAAAAGGCTTTAAAGCATTACAAGAGAAATTGTCTGAATCAACCTGCCAAGAAATTGAGCCAAGGTTAAAGTCTCCAAGAATGATTGCATTTTTAAAATGTACTAGAACATTAGCCGCATTGGCAAGATATGTTGACTGAGTATCAACTCTGGCTGGGGAAGGTAAGTAAACCACACACAGTGCGACTTTAGTTGGAACATTATTTATATCTATGGTGATAGACAGCCACAGATCTTCGCAATTACTTTCAAAATTAGTAAGTCGGCGAGACTGAATTTTACGTGCCACTGCAATTAACACTCCTCCGCCATCCTTCTTAGAATTACCCTTAATCAAGCGATCCTTGCGATAAACAATGTATCTTGGATCTATAAATTCATTGTCATGAACATTAGGGTTCAGCCATGTTTCAGTAAAAACAATAATATCATAACAGTTACATAAGATGTTTTTATAAATGTCACTAAGTTTTGTCCTCACACCACGCACATTTTGGTAATATATAGTAATCATTTTGGGGACGTAGCACAATAACACTGCCATAATTAAATTTATACTAGGAGTTTTAGGCTGTCCACACTTCGGATAAGAATTGACTGTGAGGCTTCACTCTTACGTACGAAGATATGACCGTTGCGCACCCAAGTGAATTTGTATTCTAGTTCCTTGGCTTTTTTCCTAGTGGCTGCGTGAAGTGATTTATTCGCAGGGCTTAGATGTTCCGATACATATATCGGGGTCTGGATACTGCCAATACCGAGATGTTGTGTGTTTAACTTTTCATTTGGGTTTTTCTTGTTGAACCCCTGAACCGCCGCGAGAAGCAAGTCACGATGTCGAGGGCTTCGAAGCTTGGCCACGACCGTGCGAGGCCTATTGGTGGTAGTGTCTAGTTTAGCAACACGCGTGACGTGCATAATGTCTTGATCTTCTATAGAAGCATTAACAGCTTTCACCAGTTGCACCACAGTTGAAACAAGATTTTCGCTTCGATGTTCAGGCAATCCGTTTATCTCAACGTTTGCATCTCTCATGTGCTGTTCAGTTAAGCTTAGCCTTACCGACAGCTCCTTGATGGTAGTCTTTAAGCTATCATTTTCGGACTGTAGATTATGAACGCTACTGGTATTCTCCTCAAGGCGGCGATTCAAATCATCGTATTTTTCATTAAAAAATGAAAGAGATTCATGGAAGCTATCCATTTTGGTATGAATGTCGGCTAGATGACGGGAAATTGTATCATTTATCGTTTTTTGAAAAATTGACGTAAGCTGTTCCTTTAAACCCTCTAGCGCCTGCTCCATATATTCCTGACTTACATAAACTACCTTTGCTCCTTCGTCTTGTACTTTGAGGGTATCCTTTGATAGTTTCGTCTCCGATTCTGCACGATTTGAGGACTTTGTGCCGCGTGGTATGCTTTTCTTGCTAGTCTTAGAATCAACCGTAGGACGACTTCCCCGTTTTGTGGATACATTCGTTACAAATGTATCGCTAGACGGACTGACGCTACGCAAATGTACAGGGGTACCGGAGTTGTCGCCTTTAGGTATTTGAGAGGTACAAATGGGGCACAGCCAGGAGGCCTTATATTCAACGGAAAATGTTTTAAATTGCTCCTCCGACAAGCTCAAGCACAGCAAATCATAAAACTCAGAGCAACGTGAGCATTCCAGAAAGCAATCATCGGTTATTTCCGATCCACAAGCGCTACACGAATTCATTATTATTTTAAGTACAGCGGTGGCAGCGCGTAGTAAGTAAATAACTCGAGCGCAATGAATAGCGCTGTGTAAGTGACGCGTAGATGCGCTCAGTCGTAGCTCGTAGCACCGCCGCGGCCGCGCCGCCGCCGGTTACGTCAGCCCGCGTAGCCAGTGATCGTAGTACTCTGCTACGACGCTCTCCACCTTGTAGCACTAGCGATATTTCGCTCGGCAGTGTAACTTGCGTTGTGGCTCAGTGGGAACTCGGCGGACTCGAGCGCAGCGAGATCGGGCTCGCGCCCGGCAACCGGCCAATCAAATCTGCACTTTGTAGACACGAAAGTCACAAACACTGTCTATCCTTTTCTGAGACCGCCCAGTGGGAGGAGTTAGTCCATTCAATCCTCGTAGGCGAGACAAGGAAACGGATTTTCGAAAATACACCAATCACGAATTTACACTTTCGAATTTAAACCAAAATTGATTTAAAAACAAACACACGTCCACTTCCTATGACGATCGACGAAGACGAAGAATAATCTACGAATCACATTGTACAGCTATTTAACTTAAAATACTATTCAAATATCCTTCAAGCTGCTTAATAAGTTGCGTCCATTTTTAATATTTGATTATCACGATTTAAGGATATTCGTGATTATATGATAGAATATCACACTAACAAAACATTATTACCTAGACTTATAGTTGAAGTTTCTCTTTAAATGTAGTATTTAAATATCAGTTTTGTTTGTAACCTCAAAAATAATAACCTCAAAAGTTACTTAATGTGTTTTAATTGAATTATCTTCTTCGCTATATGAAGATATTTCGCAGGCGCGTCAATAATATTCCATAAAAGTATACTGTATTCACAATAAATATTTCACCGCACTTAAATTTACTTCTATTCATACCCACAAACATAATATCAACATAATCCGACATTTGTTTCAATCTTCATAATATATTTATCGCGCCATTACAAATATTAATATTATTGCGTAAAGTTTTTGTTTTTACTCTTCCTAAATTATTTCCAAAAACTAATATCGTTACAAAGTCTTTTATAAATAATATTTGTAAAGTTAAAGTTTCCTTCTACACCTTACAACATCTTTAGAGAGATTTGAAGTTTACTTGTACACCTTACAACAGCTCTATGTAGAATTAAATTTTCCATGTACACCTTACAACAGCTCTATAAAGAATTTAAGTTTCATTCTACACCTTACTGCAGACTTTATAAAGCTTTTAAGCTGATTGTACAGCCACTGTACAGCTCTTACAACGTTAAAAGCTGATTAATTTGGGGCCCTTTTTGGTGTTATAATGTCTGTATAAACCCCTCTACAGCCTAATATAGGCTGCTATAAATGCTTGAAGTATAAACAGAAACTTAAATGCAGCTTATATACAGCCTAATTTGCTGCTTGGCGCGCGACTACCCGCCGCTTACGACAGGGGGTTCCGTTTTCTTTGCAGCAGACTGTATTTATTGTAATAATTTTAAAGGAGCAAAGTATAATCTTACATTAACTTCTATTCGATAATAAATTAATATGAATAAGAAGAAGATAGAAGGGAAAAAATATAAACTTAACTTAGCCGATAAATTAGAATCCGCCCGCAATAGCTTCTTTTCTATGACGATAACGATACCCAAATCACAGATAATATAATACTAGTTCTACCTACATTTATTATGGGATGTCAACACAATTTTCACTAAAACATGCATTCTATCAAGACGCTTCACACCTCCGGTTGGTGTCGCAGCAAAGTGGATAATGATGTCAATCTGTTTGACTACCAGCACCCTCAGCCGTATGATGAATAGCTTTCAAAAATTCTTTTATCGTTAGAAAGTTACATTTACCCTGAGAAACATAGGCTATATTTTATTTTGTCAAATATAAACATAAACAGAAAAAATCCTTAGTCTAAAACCCCGCCCCAACTCGCTCCAGGTCCGAACGTGCCCATAATGCTGGCCGCATTTCCACGCTGAATAGCCAGCGATAATTGCTGGACCAGGAAAGAGCCGGCACGGGGGTCACTACCACGGTTCCTCAACCTTTGCCCGACCTCTCCAATAAAAACCTTCGCTGCCGAGCACCAAACGCCCGAGGTCTCGACTGCAAAAGGCACAAAATCGTAATTTTGCAGGAGATCATCATACTTGGCCAATTTTTGGCAAGCTATCCACTCTGCAGTAGACCCAGCCGAACGGGTACTTCGCGTGAGATGAGAAGCCGCATATGTGCAGGCACAGGTTGCATCCCACAATAGGCACCGGCCTCTCTTCCACGGTATCAGAGTTAGGCCGTCTGGTCTCTTACCGTCGGACCGAGAGAGGCCGGGCGGTTCTAGGACGCAAGGGATGTCAGCAGATACCAGGGCACGGCGAATCAGCTCATTAAGAGCATAGTGCCGAGGCCGCCGGCCAGAACATAGCCTGCAGCTAAGGCCATGGCGACCGCTGGCATCCACAGTCGCGCCACATCTGCACACGTGCGGCTCACAAACCTTACAACCCAGTCTCAAAGCTACGGCAATACGCAACGAGTTGTTGTCGAGGAAGGTGCCCACATGTGGTGATGGCAAAGCATGTAGCCAGGCACCAGACTCGGGACAACTGGCGGCTTTAAGGCGAGCCAGATCCTCACCACAGGACGACTCCTTGAGCCTCTCAGATGACAGTTTAGCACAAGAGTCATCCCACAGGCGCTGCACCTCAGGTCTTGTAGGGGGCAAAGTATTGGGGCAGGCTGCAGTCCAGGCGGCGAAAGCCCCGTCCACAAAAGGGACGCTGAAGTTGTCACCGTTAATGTGAAGAATTTTAGTGACAAGTTTCAGCACTCCATTTGCGGAAGCCATAAAAGCCGACGGGCCTGTATCCTGAACCCTTCTTACCCCTATGCCGCCATGCCGAATAGGCAAACATGCTTGTTGCCACTCAAGTGGACCCAGGCCAACGTTGAGCACCACCTCGAGTGAGTTTTTTAGTACTTCGTCTAAAGCACCAACCTCTTGAGGATAAAGCCATGTAGGGCAAGTCCTAATAAAGTAATTTAACTTCGGTGAAGACAGACAATTCCGAAGCAAAATGAGTGCCACGTGAGCCGATAAATGCCGTAATAGGTCATGTGATTTGGACAGTAACATTGTCTTATCCCGTAAGAACTCGGGAATCGCCTCGGGATAAATTGGAGAACCCAGCAAAGAAAAGGTTTCTTTATTTACAATTTTGATTCCTGGGATGAGACGCTCAAACTTCGAACAGCTGGACAATGCCTCTGCCCCACACGGGAAGAGCTCACACTTGGCGCTGTTAACCAGCAGACCAATCTCCCGCAGCTTGGGGAAAAGGCTCTGGATATCCCCTGCAACTTCGTCGATCGTACCACCAATTGTACCGTCATCCAAATACCAAATGTTTAATGGAGACTTTAGTGAAGCGATTATTTTGTGTAATGCTAAGCTAAACAAAAGAGGCCCCAAAGGATCACCTTGCTGAGCACCGACCTGAGATAAAATCGGGGAACCCGCGTAAAAAAGGTTAGTGGGCGCCGCGTAACACTGATATAAAAAAGGGTACAATGATGGAATAAGATCTTTGACTTCCGCGAGAATGGTATCCCTTTCCACGCTGTTGAATGCATTCTTGACGTCGACTTTTAAGATGACTTTGTCGGAATTACACGGATCCATTGCGAAAGCTCGCGTGGCGTGTATCGCTGCTTCGCATCCAAGTGCGGTTCCGAAACCCAATTGATGTGGTTGAAGAAAAGACGCCATTTGATCTTTTACTGCCCTACATCCCAACTTCGCCACCAGACGGCGGATAGTGTTACCTACAGCTATGGGTCTGATGCCGCCATCTTTTTTCGTAAGTGCGCATAGTGAAGCGCCATAAATGTAGGGGCAGACCTCTGGATTTACCCTACCCCTCAACATAAAATTACAAAGACGCGTCAAAGCCTCCAAAAGACGTACCCCATTATCTCCAGCTGATTGTGAAGTAAGCTCCTTGAGGTGTTGTGGCCGAAGCCCATCCAAACCAGCCGCGGAGCAGTTATGGAACGTACTGATTGCCGAGGCAACGTCTTCAGCCTTTACGGAAAGGAATGGGGACTCCCCTCCCGGCTCTGGGGGCAGCGTGATATTTCGTGAAGGAGAAGGGTGCTTTTCCCGCAGGGACGACAGTGTATTGTTGTCCGCCGTAGCGAGACTACAATCCGACAGCAACAACCGAACAGCTCCTCTTAGGTCTCCTTCATGGACCTTCGACTCGATACGCTTATAATCCGAAGTCTTTCTTACATAGCTCGTCTCCCCTGCCATTGGGAGAAATGGACACAAACAGTCGACGTTATCTTTAACTTTTGCCGTCAAAGACCTTCCATCTTCCCGATCAGGCAACCTGAGACCAAAATATGAAAACGACAGCAAAGCATACCAAGCCTCTTTAGAGTTGGAACGTAGGCACTCATCTATCACCGCGCAAAGCTTTCCCGCAGCAGTGTACCGAGCACCCTTGGGAATATGTTTTAAAACTCTAACATTTGCCTTCAAATCCTGGAGACTGTCCAAACAGCAAGATATTGTAGGTGTTGGAGACGTTCCGCTCCCACTAACAGCGACATCTCGCTCCGCGAGTACAGCTTAATAGCTGAATAGCTTCTGTTTTCTTCTCAGAACCTTGACCACTCAATATGATAAGGCCTGATAAATCACGGCTCCTGCGGTAGACAAGTGTGGAATACATTGTAACGACACTAAAGCCTGACCAAAGAGATAAAAAACCTCGCCATGTTGCGGAATTTCAATGGAACTAATTTTATAATGAAATTGTTGCCATATTATAACTATAAAAATATACACGTGGCTCCCCCAGAGCAGGATTTGTATTTCTTTGGTCAGCAGTGCTATTCTCTAAGGCCGATTTCTAGTGCTCGAAGCTGAATCCGCCGTGAGTTTACAAATCGGCATTCTGTAAACCTCGATACATAAGACGAATGCACACTAGCGCTACGCGTGCGGGCGCGGCGGCGAGTTGAACTAAAGCAGCTTCGAGATTATGACATTTAAGTATGGAATGACGTATAAATTGGCATTCTCTAAGCATCATCTCGCAACTCCCCTCGTTTAAGAACTCGAATCGATCTGTCAAATAAAAAGTTAGTGTCGACTGAGTGAGATTCAATTAAGATGTTTGTTAATTTACTTAAAATATATTTTTACTTAGTTTTTGCATTAGTTTACGTGTTTATAGAAACTTCAAAAGGTTTAGCATTAGTTATATTTGTATTTTAGGAGATAAAATAAAATTTTTTGAAGGGCTCGTTGATTTATATTGTTATAGACTAATTTGGTATAGGTGTTAAAGTATGATTGAATAAAAAGACAGTTGCCTCTTCCAAGTAACGCGAAAGCCCTCATTTAATTTTTTTTTGTCAACTACTAGATACCTACGTCATCTTTTATATAATATTGTTCTAAAAAAAAATCCCAGGGTATTTTTCCTCGCTAAAATGCATGTAACTAAGTCTGTAGTAATGTGCTTATTGAAGCATAAAATATCCTTCCCCGAAATGTTCTTTTTTAATCGCATTTGCAATTCGTTCAGCTGTTGTCCTCAAAAATAACACAAGTAGAAATAAAGTCAATCAATTATTTTACTTCTGCATTTATAGTGACATAATATACGTAAGGAGTAAGGCTAATAATATAATGTAAGGATTTTCGCAGAATACATAATATACCTACCTATACATATATTAAATACATACAGTCAATATAGTGATAAAAAAACAGTCATATCAAAATAACACAAATGTTCTTTATTGACACCAAAATAGTAGGTATTACAAAAAATCATTCAGCTAACCCCATTATAAACACGTAAATAACAGTTTTTAATTAATGTTAGTCTTTTAGTGGCCACTTAGTTTTAATAAATGATAATGATGATTCATCATCATCATCCATCATAGATAGTGGTGAATAGCAAAACATACAATGCAAAAATTATGTTAATTATATAATTATTACAGCTTTTTAAACTGAATTCTAAATTATAATTAAGGTATAAACGGTAATTTATCAACGAATCTGTATTAGAGAAGTCAACCCCGCGCCGGCGGCGCCCCAGCCGATACTTTGTTGTTGCCGCGACTGTGCTCCACAAGCACCCACAAGGGTCCGGTCCGTACCACCTCGTATGATGATCATCACTTATCTTGATCTTCAGTTGCAGTTCTGTGACTCCGTTTGTCATTGCTAATTTTGAGAAGGTGGTATTACATTAAATTTTAACTGGTTGTGTGACCTCTGATGCTGAAAATAAGTTATTCTATTGAGATTCTTTAGTAGGTAATATATCAATTTTTATCACTTTTTTAACTGCCATGAAGCTAGGCTAAGATAGTAGGTAAAGAAAACATTATTCAAGAAAATCATAGACGAAATTACTAAACATGTTAAAATTTAATTTAAATAGGTAAATATCTGCTCTAGATATTGATGTCATCTAAATGGGTAAAAATATACCTATTATTTAACTTCCTACTGAAAGATTTTTTTTTACATAATTGTATGTTGAGCAGCCAGCACATGCGGCTGGACACTTTGACCTTGAGAGCGCCGTTAATCCATAGGAGTAGAGGCCAGTTTAGTAATGCAAGTGTCCAGCTGCATGTGCTTGCTAGTGTACTTACTAAATGGTAAGAATTAAGATATATACTTGAGCATCATCAAAAATGCCTTTCTTTAGATCTTTGTAATTTGGTCCAGCATCTGAAAATATAAACACGAACTTAGGTAACATAATAAATGTTCGAAGCAGATTTAGACAGTAGTGTACCTAGTTACTAATTACCTAGCACAACGGCTGAACCTTAATAACTTTATTTTGTTAATATAAACAGTGAAATTAAACATATCTACTCTCAACAGTGAACAAACTTCCTATCTTGCCGTGAAACATGTATTTATAAATAAAGGGCTTTGAAGAACCAAGTAATTTTGAAGTGTTTCTGAGAAGTAACAATAGGTTAATTAGGTACCTACTTACAAAATTTGGTTCACTATCTGCACGAGTTGCCCATACAGACTGTTTAACTTTGTTCTTTGATATTTTGAGTGTGCGATATATCTTTCGTCAAGTCCAGAAAGCCATAATTGAGCTAGATTAAGCTATTGTAGACAGATGAAGATGAACTATTCGATTGTTCTGAAAAAAATTTGTTGCTGTTAGTTTGTACAAAAAAATACCTGTTTACTATTTCTACAATCAATATAGTAAGAAATTAACTTACTTCATATTCAAAACACGCATTAATCAAATTAAAACACAAAAACAAAATGTGAACAAATTAACCAAGTCCCTAATTAACTTCACAGCACAAACAATCTTTTTTTTAAACTTGTTAATTCTTTGAGAGCAAAGACAAACTCATACAGCCAAACAACTTAAGGTTTTGCTATTTAATATGTTTTAAAGCATACTTATGCTTGTATTCTATGAAATTTTGCTCTCTGTTATCATTTAAAGTGTTTAACTTATATTTTTTGTACTGGCTGCAATAAATTTAACAAAAAACAAAAAACCGATAAAGACCGGTTGACGTTTTCTTAGCACTACGCACTAGAAAGACATCTCGACGGTCACTTCACATCGCAAGAGCGATAAGGATGTTTACAGAATGCCAAACCAAGGTCAGGCGGGTTCGTGTTCGAAGGGAGAGCGGTCATCGAAGTGAGATGCGAGTTCTTGTTCGGATTTTAGAGAATCGACGTGCAGGCTTTACGTACATCCATCCAAAAATGTAATATAATCCGCGGGAATGACGAATTTTCCGGCAGTACAAGGTAGTCTATGTTACTCCCCAAGGTCTACGATATTCTATACCTATTTAAACCAAGTTTTACTAAATCGGTTCAGTAGTTTCAGAGACTATTCAATGCAAACAAACAAACAAGCAAATCTTTCCTCTATATAATAATGGTCAGAATGAGTGATTTGTTAATATTTCAAAGAAACTTTTACCAATATAATGAATGATTTCGTGTATAGTAAAGTTTTCAATTTGAACCTTGTCCTTGTGTGCGTGATATTGGATACAATACCAACTTTAAGAATCTCTATGTCAGACAATTATTGTTTACTACCTTTCCGCCCGTTTTAACCGTTTTTCCCGTGGGAATGAGGTATTTTCCCGCGGTAAAAAGTAGCCTAAGTGTTGTATGAGCTAGATTACTGTAAAGTTTCATTAAAATCTATACCTAATGTAGTTTTTGCGTGAAAGAGTAACAAACATACATCCATCCGAAATCACAAGCTTTCGCATTTATAATATTAGTAGGATTTTACTTTGAATAAAATCTTTGAATTTGAATGGTATAAATAATAAAAGCAATAAAGTTGTTTATTTACAACGAATACCGGAAACGTTTATTAATGTGATAATATAGGTACCTATTTATTAACTAATCGAGCAAGTGATGAAGGCTACCGGCAAATTATTAAAGACTTAAAATTATTCGATACAATCAATTTCATAACTTTGAAACTCGGTAGTCTGATAAGATAAAGATAGAGAGAATACTTCAAATTATGATAAGAATAATACAAACAGAAATAAAATATGTTCAAGATCTAGTTATGAATGATAAGATTACTAATAGCTAGTGAAGACAACGTGTTAGTAAAAAATTTTACAACGGCTTTCTGAAAATTATCTATACCTACTACCTATTTTGAAGAAAAAAACTGCATGGCCAAACTTAACCATTTCAAGCATAGTTAGATTTCGTTAGGTACCTAATCAAAAAAATATTCTAGAAAAGAAAGATGGGTCGCTTGTAAATGAGTACGTAATAATATGTATAAGAGGAATTAAGAGAATTAATTACGAGTATTATTGTTTAGATTTTGTTCTTCAAATTTTGGGCAAATTTTAAATCAACCCTTATATTTTTGTCCTCATTAGTTAACTAAAAAAGAAATAGAATGGTTATTAATATTAGAAAAGGAATACCTATTGGTGCCTATTGTCAAATAAGATTAAAGGAATTTCAAGAAAATTTTAAGAATTATGTATGACAATATTATATAGCGTACAAACGACAGCTGCTATCGCGAGAAATATAAGGGAATAAAAAAGTAGCTGTTAGCACCTTGAAATCGATTTTCGTCAGCGGATAAATTGAAGCATTCCTTGGAAATGGACAGCTGAGAACCATTCGCAGTGAACAAATAAAAAAACATCCGCTACATCCAGCCTCCGAGATTCGCTCTATTATCTCGCTGCGGCCAATACAAAATGGAGCGCGCAACAACTACTTCTGATTGGTCGGCCAAATCCCTTAAACTCCACCCTCTTCTTTGCTCCGCCCATTTTACACAAAAAGTTTCTAGAATACCCGCTACCTGCCCCGCACTACGCCACTCTTGCTCAGTCACATTTTTGTCGTCAAAAGAATTTTTATAATAAACTTATCCACCGTAACCGGATAACGATTCTTTCCATTAAAAATCACGTTCTTTATCCGCTTATCAGAAACTCGTATCGGTATTATTTAAGATTACTTTATCTCTGTTGTGTAGTGGAGTTTTCAGTGTGATAGAAAGGGATAGAGATTTTTAAAGTTTTTAGGTGCAGGAAAAATTATGCCGTGCGTGAGGCCGCGATCAGTGTCCGTCGGTTCACCTGGCGTGCGGGCGTGCGGTCGATAGTGCATGGTGCGGCTCTAGCCCGTTTAAATTTCGAACTTTACGAATTTCGGGACGCCAATCGCCGTGCACGCTGATTTGTCGTAGTGATGTGTGTGATGTAAACGGTTGTTATCGATAAACACGGTGATCGTGACAAACATGATGACTATGGACGTCGGGATGTATAACAACCAGCAAAATTACAGCGCTGAATATTACCAGCAAGGTGCCTCATACCAACCGCCTTACGAAGGCTACCACGAAAGTTACTATGAACCTGCCACTCATTACTACGAACCCTTAATTCACGGTCAACCTACTCACGAACCTCCAACCCCAGTTATAAGCACCGATACTGGTCTGTGTTACACAAATTTAGACTATGGAGAGCTTCAGCAAAACTACCCTCTACATTCTATTCCTCCTCACACAGAACAATTCAAACATAGAGAAGAGATACCTAGACACGAAGAAATGCATATGCATGAACATAAATTAGACAATCACTATTTGGAGACGAAGTACAATATGCATTTTGTTGATGAGACGTCAATGCAATACAATCACGCGGGGTCGCCGTTGCCGTGTCCTGAGTTTGAGCATTACCAGCCGAAAGAGGAGTATGGTCTTCGGGAGGGGTTCCCTAGAGAGGGGGAGTGCGGAGGGCATCTCCTTCAGCACCAACAGCATCAGCAACACACCGCTGTGCCAACATACAAATGGATGCAAGTCAAGAGGAATGTGCCTAAACCTACGGGTGAGCTATCTCTAAATTTAATTTATTTAGGCTAGAAATAAATGTAAATTAAAAATAATGTAGGAAAATAAAGGTTTGTTATTCTTGTGTAAACAGTAAAAGGTTAATAAACATGAAAATTAACTATATAAGGGCATAAACGTGCTTTAAGCTAAGTTTTTACAATGTGTTCAACATTCCGTAGGAAATATTCAAAATAATAAGAATACCCTTTGTTAATTCGTCTGAAGACAGCGTTTGAGAGTGTATTTATTGTTATTGTAAAAGCAACTAATGACAATAATAAATAATATGATATTATATCTAGCTAGCCGACGATGACAAGTCTGAAACCGTTCCAGTGGATTTCAGGCTTGTGAACTAACTTGTTTTGAGTGAAAACCATTCACACTGCTACTAAAAGAAAAACACATTGCCTACTTCTAATTTTCCAATATCATGAAATTGATCTAAAATATCAAGAAACAAATCACAAGACATCTAATGTTGTCAGTGTCTTTAGTCGTCGAGTTAGCAAGTGTTTTGACGGGTAGTCTGTACGCGTACAGTCAGTGTCAAAGGTTGCGACACGGACCTGTGTCACTCAACGTGACGTTAGGAGCAAATAATTTGACGGCCGTAGACGTGCTGTGAGGTTGTACGCTCGACATGACTGAGGTTGTATGCCAAGGAAGATGAAAGTGATTAAATCTACGATCTGCTGTCAGATTAGTCATTCATTTAGGTACTAATCGGACAAGAGGTAGTCAAATTGGGTAATTGTTTTTAATAAACGATTTATTATAAAAGCTGGAAGTGAGGCTTTTAGGTGACAATCCTGTTTTTATAATAGTCATTTATTTCACATTAGTCAGTCACGTACACGTGTGAAAATCTTTAATATCTTATAAAGCGATCTAATTATGCATGAATCAATAATGCACAATATAGAGACTAGAATTGACATTCGGTGCATTCACAAATTGACTGCCAATTATTATTGACATACTCAAACAAGTCACAATAACATTGTCGACATAGCAATTAATGTATATTGAATGTTTAGGGTACAAACAAATACATACGCATATTTCAATGCGTCAGTAAAATTGTAAGTTTCATTGTTATTTTTAACTGTGTAATTTTTTTTCTTTTGAAAATAAACATTAGTGTAATGTATAAAAATAAATTGTACTTTGATTCGCCCGACTCAATGAAATTGGAATATTTATTACACAAAGTTAATATAGATCTACTTGCACAACGGAACACACTTGAACTGCAAAATATAGGTAATATATTTTTTAATCAGACAGCAATAAAATATTCTCTGAAATCAAAGCTCGAGAATCAAACAGTCGTCACAAAAATTCAAACCTGTAAAATGTTTCCAACTAGATATCTCTATACCTTGAATTGTATATCTTTCGGTAGACTGAAAATAATAATTGAGCAGCTATAATACGTTGATATGAAGTCAGTCTGTATAAACCCTAGAGGCAAAGTTTCCCCCCAAACGGACGGACGGACAGACCGACATGTGGATGCTGATCGTGACTGCAGATAACATACAACGCGGCACGACATGAGTATGACGGTTAGCTTTCAATTTTAATGACCAATGATTTATTTAACTAATTTAATTTGTTCATATTATACGCAACTTTGTATCGAAATAATGCATAACAAAATTTGAAAAATGAAAAAATTACAATGTAAACATAATCTGTCATACTACATAATTTACATGTGTAAAACTCTTATCTAAAAATTCTGTAAGAAAAATCTCGTAAAGATTATTCGGACACGCGCTCAACGTGTGATTTTTTTTTGTGATTAAGTTAAATTTATGTTTAATACCGTTTTATTACACCGACTTAAAAGATTACATTAAAATGATTAAACAATTTTAATAACAATAAAATTTTAATAATTTTTCAAACTATCGATAATTTTTTCCCACGCGGCACATCACTAAGCTCCCTAATGTCTTTACAAATAACCCTTGAGCTCTTCATCAAATACTGCTCGGACTCGGAGTATCCTCAAACATTTACTGACCAACATTATAAGCTAATTCCATTTCGAATGACTTGAGAGAATTAAATCTCATACATAACTGTGGGCCTAAAAGTGCCATGCCTATAGAACATTAAATGGTACAAAAAAAAATATTTAAGTATCAAAGTCAAAATTTCATAGGTTTTTTTAAAACACTTGATCAGAAGTTAACAATCTAAACTTTAAGAGGTATTCCATTCTGATACCACTAAACCGATACCAAAAGAGTTTTTACTTAGAATATTTCCATTCTGATACCATCGTACTTTGTCATTCCATTCTGATACCAGTCTTATTATTTTAAAAAAGTATGGTTAGCAAAAGAAGTGATAATGTAAGAAATAATATTTATTTAATAAAACATATTTTACAAGTTGTAATAATTAGAGGTTAGTAAGTATGCCATGCAAAATCAACAAAAAATACCTTACAATATAAAAAAACAACAAACATACATAGATCTTTAACTACATAAAAATCAACTTTAAAATCACAGATTTGTCAAAAAATACCTCAAAAATAATAATAATAAAAAAAATTACATAAATCTCTACCTCATAAAGACATGAAGATCAACTTTAAAAACCACAGATTGGTCAGTCAATGTAATTAATCGAACATCTTGCACTCACATTTTTAGACTTAAATCTTTATTAATTTAACAATGTTTTATTACATATTGTGTGAGTTTTCTGCTAACAGTACCAAAAATATGTTAAAATATTGAGTGGGATCAGAATGGAATAAAAAATAATTAAATATTTTAAATAAATTGTGATACCACTGCAGTGGTATCAGACTGGAATAGAAAATAATATTTTATTCAACGGATACCAGTGGTATCGGTTCTGTGGTATCAGACTGGAATACCTCAACTTTAATACCAGAACCAGTGTAATTGTGTAGGTAATTCAAAGTGGTGCATTGCAACCTCATTTCCACCTCATTATCCATTTCTTTCTCTAAATCCAACAATTTTGGAATTCCTTCGTCATTCATACGTCATCTTTGTCCATTCAGTATAAAAGTCAATGACAGATAATCAACTTTATCGAAGAAACTTTTTCCTGAAATGACAAAAATTCAAACTGTCCAATTAAATTGACTATAATACTTTGTATGAATGTGTCGAATATCCGATGAATATTTTTTGGGAAAGTTATTTGAATCAATAATTGACTGAGCTTTCAGCATTTGCTAACCCCCTCGTTACACCCTGTGCCCTGATACTTTTTTATTTTATTTTCTTCATTTGACTGCTTCTATTATACATCACAGCGATCCTTGTTGAAGGTTATGCTCAAAAAAACGCATAGATTTCCTACCTCTCAGCTATATAAAGAAGCAGAGGTTCTTAGTATTAGACGTCTCTACTTAATCAAGGCCGTTCTTTCCAGTCATAAGTCTGTATTAAATCATCCAGATTACAAAAAATGGTTAAACCGTAGGATTTTTACAATGCCGTTTTCCAAAATATATGTTTCCGCACATTTACAATGAAATAGTAAAGATAATTGACATCAAAAATGTTTCTGTCCGGGAAGCGAAACTTCAAGTTACAAACTATATACTATCTTGGGACTACGAACGCACGGAAAATATACTTAAGACCTTAGTTTAATCCTAACATACTCCGATCCTTACCACACTCAATAATACTTTAGTTTAAACCTTACATACTCCGATCCTTAGCACAATTCAATTAACTCACACAGACACACATACACACACACACACACACACACACACATTTACATAACAAATTGCACGCGTGCAAACACACACACACACACAAATTCATTTTTTAACACTCGCACACACCTACATTTGTAACATCATACTTAATATTCTGGTTCTACCCAACTTTTGCAGCAATGTTGGTTAATGCTAAAGAAACCTCAAAATATCATAGGTATATTTAAAAATTAGATTAAAATAACCTTTGTTTTTAACTGTCCTTTTTAGAATCTAGAATAAGTGTTTTCTGTTTGTCTTTTTTCATTATAATTTTTGTTCACATAGTTATACAATAGCCAGTGTCCTGTGTTATAATCGTATTAAGATCAAATAGTAGCCACGATACAGGCTGCGCCTAGTGTGGTTGCTATTGCGAAACAATTTATTGTAACTGGTAAAGTTTAATAAAAATTATTATTATTATTATTATTACATAATTTGTTTAAATTTACATTTTTCATCTTCATTTTAAATCTGTCACGTATTATATTTTAAATAACTTGACTTAATTTTATTTTTATTGTGATTTTGTTTTATTTTTATATGTATGGACATTATTGGACATGTTAGTCTGAAATAAATTTTTTTTTAATTTTTTTAAATAAAAATATTAAATAAAACGAGCAGGTCTATTTTTTAAGAAAAAAGTATGTAAAAACCTACACGATCGTAGCCGCATTCGTAGCAATGTTAAAACAATTGATTTTAATATTAATTAACACATTTTTAAGGGTAGTAAAATATGTTACAGTTCCGTTTATAAATCAGAGCAGCCCCTGTACAGTCTGCCACAGATAACGTTACTGTTTTTCTTTACATCGAAAATTGTAGATACTGAATTAAAAAATCTGTTGATTCATCTATCGTGTTGATTTTAAAGGCAACATCCAACCTAAGCAAATATACTCAGAATTTCAGAGACTAAATTAAGTCACAATTATTGACGAAAAGTCCGAAAATAAATACATATTCTCAGCTGAAAGAAAAACTGAGATAAAATGAATAATTGGAAAGAGTCCTATATATTTATTTGATAACGCTTTATTTATGGTAATGTCCACTAAAAATTGACGTAAATTGTTGTCCTAAATACGCGATGTAGAATGTCAAAAACTTAAAAAGAAACGATTTTCATTTAGATTTTTTGAATAATTTTTTTTTTTAACTATAGGTAATAAGTCTAACAAATATTCTTGCAACTGTACTTATTATAGCTACTGATTATTGTCGTTATGGCTGTATTATATTATAATGGTGGTTACAGTATTTTGGGAAACTAGCGACACGCAACGCGCGCCACTGCACCCGATTCTAATTGCCACAACGACTAAATCTACCTATAAAATATCATCATCATCATTGGACCCATGGGACCACTAAAAATATATTTTTATTTTTATTGTTTTGTTGTAAAAAGTGTTAGAAAATATAATTTCATTTTAACTTTCCGCGGCGCAGAACTCTACCCGCGTAAACAACTTTTTCTATGGAAACGAGATATTTTTCCGCAGTAAAAAATTGTCTTGTGTATTAATCGAAGGTAAAAACTATCTGTATTCGTGCGTATGCGAAATCTTACTGGTTTCGTATTCGTAATAGTATAGGTAGCGATTAATAAAATAAGGTCATAGAAGCTCTTTGGGGTGAAAATACCTCCCCCTCTACTATTATTAAGTAGATATCTATTTATATGCAAGATTTAGACCGCCTTTTTTGAAAATCGAAGAAAAAAGAAAAAAGACAGTTGCTGTTAGAATCAGGGTCAGTTTCTTTAATCCGGGCAACAGGGCGCCAAATTTTAACCAATAGAAAAAGATCCCGCCATTGTTTTACAATCTATTGTATCGCAGGTCTAATTATAATGGAAATGTGTTACCGATATCTGTTTGTTTTTCTAATTACACGCAACTAGGGACGAATAATGTCTGAGGTTTAAACGAAACATAATTAAGATTATGCCTCAGTTCTATATAAATCCTAGAGTCCTAGATTCAAACCTTGACCGGTACTACATATTATAGAGTAAATCTCTATCTACCTACCTACATATAAATAAATTTAACGGGATTCCTATACCTAATGTAAATAAATACAGCGGAAGTCATTACGACTGAAATCTTGTGATGGGATAAATAGGTGCATTTTAATTATCCATATTTACAATACAATACACAACAAATATTCTTTATTGCACAAAATACATTTACAGTGCTGCAGGGAAAAAAAGAATACAAATGACGGCCTTATAGCTTTATGCGATTTCTTCCAGGCAAACTTTATATTTATTTAGTTGTACATATTACAATTTGGTTTAATGATTTCAGAAGTAAAAAATATATTCTTTAATCTAAATTGTACAGAAGCCAGCACATGCGATTGTACTTTCGCATTACGAAATTATCCCCTACCGCTAAAGAATACGGGCGCTCTCATGGTCAGCAAACAACATGTCCAGCTACATGGGCTGCTTACTGTACATTCTCAGAGTCAAGTGTTTGCAGCAACAAAGTAGCTCTCACTAGCTTTAATAACATTACAAGCCTTAATAAGGGTTTATAAACATCATCACTACGTCGTATAACTGTACTATAACTAGTATTACTTTACTTACCTTACGGTCAATTACTGCTGCAACTTGGTATAAAGTTAAATTACATGTTGCTACAAAGTTACTATAAGTTTTGCGTCTTAGCTGTACTAAGGCAGTAGGTTAACAGTTGCAACATTAAATTCAAACAGTTTCTAAAAACAATATGGCAGAGACCTCCTTTTAAGCCTAGGCCTGTGTCAGGAAACCCCCTCATACAAAGTCATTTACTTCTTCTTTTCGTGTCGATGGCAAGTCAGATTCAAACTATATTATAATTATTTTAATTACTAATTATATCATTCCATTATTTTTTGTGACACTTGTTTTTTTAATGCGGGATTCACTATAAGAATTTTATTATCAGTTTTAAAATCCAGTTTTAAGAATAATTAATGGCAATCATTAAATTCAGGCAAAATTTTGACATCTGCATCCGCAACAATCAATGCGGATTTTCATGCGGATGCGGATTTAAGTTAATCGAGAAGAATTTGAGATATTATCATCGATAGCATGAAGATTTTCATCCACTCCACTCCACTCCACCAGGCCACTGCCTGAACACTTTCCTACCGAACAATTATTTAGTAGCGCGAGTATAAATTTACGAATCTCTGCGTAACTCTTGCATCAGTTAAGGCGGCAACATTATTCTTTATTAAATATAATGTTAAAATAGGAGTATTACACTCACTTCATACAAATTTTGATCTTTGGGGGAGGCCTTTGTCCAGCAGAGGACGTCTTTAGGCTGAAATGATGATGATGATACAAATTTTCATTAAAGGTTAATAATGACGTTATTAATGTTTTGATTCTTCATACATATACTTTATTTATATAAGATCTAAAACATCCGCATCCGCATCTGCAACATCCCTGATGGGGACGATGAGATAAACCATAACTAACCCTTTGCTAGATTCTAGATCTTTTGTTGTTGTTTTTGTACTTTCTGGTGTGTAATATTGTATAATATTCTATTGCATTCTATTCTAAACGACTATTTACTACATAAATTAAATTAAGAGCCCAGTGACTAGTCGTCCTGCTAATCAAGCGAGGCTTCCAAAGTTAATATGTCGAGTTAACACAGTAGTGTAATTGCTAGTTTTATTACTCTACAGTCATTATGGCCTCTACACAATGGGTCTCATGGAAAAGGCGAGTTCGTGGTCGTGAATCGTAAGTTGATCTGAAACAAATTTCATGCTGCCTTGTGGTTTTCAATTTAAAATAATATAGGCAAAAATATCTTATTAACATTTTATCTGGCGATGTGTGCCAAGCTCAAGCTAAACTACCTACTATATAAACATACATAATTTGGGTGACTATTTTGGGGTAGAAGTCTGCTTGCGACACAAGACTAAATAACAAAAAAAACTGTGTTTTTTTTTTAATACACACATAAAAATCACTAAACTTCTTGCAGTCGATTCTGTAACTTTGCTAAGCGAATCCTGCATTTTAGACCTTTGTTTCATTGGCAAATAAAAACAATTTTTTGTATTCTCCTTCTTTCTAATCTAGAAGTGTAATGTGTGTGTACACCAGCATCAGACCATTGTATAATGTCCACCGTTTCTGCTGAACCGCTTTATTTCTGCCCAGTCAGCATGACGGGGCAGGCCGGTGTGTGGGGAGACAAATTTAATTGCGGGTACACTTTGTGATACACAACGCAGATAGTAAAGCACGTTCCTGATTACTTATACTTCGCTTTAAGTATAGTTGTGACTTCAAAAACGTCCTGATATGGGCCCTAAGTTTTATCTCTTCAAAGGCATTCATAAAACTGAGCAATTTTTTTTTTAATTTTGTGATGTCTTTAACCATCTGTTTACACTCAAAGCATATGGGATTTGTAACAGTCTTTTTTCATCTTCTGTACTAAATTAACTTTTTCAGTAATAAATAAATGATCGATTATACTTCAACTGATTAAAAATATTATAACATCATTTCAATTATAGAAAACTGAAAGATAGTTCAGAAAACAATCGAATAATAACTACTTTAAAAGGGAAGACAATGACAAATAATTTTATTGACGCGTTTAGTCATTAAAACTACCTACTGAACCAAAGAAGGTAAGTAGGAGGTTAGTAGGTTACAAAAAAAGTTACATCTACATTCACACAACATAACCAACACTATGACGTCATCAAAAACCCCATCAAAGGAGCACTGCAAATCACAAAGCAAATCGGACCACACATCCGAGCTGTCAAAGATATCGCGATGTTTATCTATTCGTACCGAAACCCTTGCAAAGTTGTATCCAACTTCAATATCCCTACCAACGCGCATTTGCATTTATCCAAACCAAGACTTCATAATTCTGAACCTTAAAGGAATATCATAGAGTAGATTCTGTGAAGCTTTGTGAGGATGCAATGGAACGTGAAAGGTGGTAGGATTCTGGTGGAATGTCTTACTGCATTGACATTTTACGCTTGATCGTCTGTCGTTGTGAAGTGACTTTGAAGGTTTTATAGAATAGGGCAGGAGATAGCAAGTTAGTCAATCTTAAAGTCTACATTTAGAAGAATAAAATTCATAAGATGTATGAAGTAAATTATTCTGTCTGTTTTCGTACTTATTAGAAAAGAGCGCAATCAAATAAAATTTTGAAGTATAAGTTTCTATAGATACTTCATGTAACGCAAACTATGGCCAACAATAATATTTATATTGTTTCAAAGCATTGTTATAAGCATTTATATGATTTGCCTTCAATAGCTAAGCAAACTTCTTAATAACTCTGATTTAACATTTTGAATTTCCGTTTAGTTAGAGCTGGTAGCCCTACCATAAGTTAAAGATATTGATTTAAAATTACTTTATCCCGTCTGACCTTGTAAGAAATTGATGAATCTATATTTCTTATTGCCGACCCAACTAATTTATCGATAGTTTTAAAGATCTTGCAATCGAGTTTTCAGGATATAATCGTATCTATTTACAGAATTCTAAATAGTTCGTATAATTAGTAGAATTAATTGCTGAAATCATTTTGAGAATTAAATGTAAATAAATATAAATGTCCGGCAGTGGAGTGTTTCGGCTGAAATGATGATGAAGTTAAGAAAATTAAGGCCAGCAAGCATGACTCACTGTATGACTAAACTACAAAGCTTTACTGTCACAATTGGCTCTTAGTAAAAACCACGACGCCACTGAAAGAGTTAAAAAATAGTAAGTACTGGAAACCAAAGAGACCAGAATAATTATAGTCAAACAAAAGTAAGGAAATTTTCACACGCACAAATACTGGAAACGACATTTTGGGCATATCTAAAGAATCTGTGAAAAACTTGTTAACTACAGAAATGTTACTAAAGTAAAAATTCAAGAAGTGTGTAAAAATGGAAAGAAAATATGAGGTAAAGAAAAAATATTCTAAATTTAAAAATCCGAAACTACCCAATTGAAGGCATAAAAAAAATAACAAAAACAAAACTGCACTAAATCAAGTCCCCAAAAATCGGAATCTACTTCACGCAGGTCCGGCGACACTTGCCATACACCTTTAGCCGCATTTTATTGATATTAAACAAGTGGGGTCATTACCAGGCGGGACACGCCGAACGTCGGAAAGGACGATCGCGTGCCGATCGCGATAGCAACCAGCCACCGACCCCCCGACCGGCACCGCCACCGCTCTAATCGGTTTACTACTGAGGCTTATGGTGATGTAAGGAGAAAGCGAATAGCGGCTATAATGATACGGAAGACGAAGATCCACAGGAGAAATCAAAAGAAAATGTTGCTGCTGGAAAATTGCTGTGCAATAAAATACTCGTTTTCAGCCTTTAAAATGCTCTAATCCGAAACTATCCTAAACTTAAGCTCAAATTCATGAAAGATTTTTTAAACTTATAATGACATACTAATTAATGAATAGAAACAATTTAAAGTGTTCGTATCACCGTATTCTAATCAACTGAATAATGATACAATTAACAACATCGTTAGAGAACTGAAAATAATAGCAAGGAAAATTAATACTAACCACGTTGCAGCCCAGCCATTATAAGGAATTATAAAAGAAATTAAGTAAGAAATTAGCAAACAGTGGACAAAAAATAGAAAAAGATAGAATATAGACTGACTATTGCCATTTTGTAATTCAGAACCATTTGTAATTTTTCCTATAAAATATATATTATCCCATTAAAACACAGGCGCCAACAGGAGTATATTAAGATAGGCTACTTTTAATGGGTACACCTTGTTTTGTACGGCTTTCAGTATCTACATTATTCTACATGTTTGAACTACTCATACATTCGTTCCAAGCCTCCACTTGTACCACTATCTACACATTTCTCCACTAATGCCAGCTGGTGACTTGCAGGACTTGACCTGAACCTGAAGCTAATAACTGCTTCTGCCGCGGATCCCGTCGCTGAGGCTAAAAGCCGCGAATTATCAAATTACGCTTTGACGGGCTTTGCACAGGGGCACTTATTTCAATAGGGTTACTAAGCATGTTCAGAAGAGCTTATTGTAGTTTCTGTAAAAGCTTTAAAAGAAAGTTAGTAATAATTGTATAGCTAGGTTTAGTTGCTGGCTTATTTGAATGTGACCGCAAAAGCTACTATTTTACGATGTCTTAAGAATACTTGCATATAAATCGTAATCCCTACTTCCTTACTAATATTATTAATGCGAAAGTAATTCTGTCTATCCGACCGATTTTGATAAAACTTGATACAGAGATAGAATAGAGCTTAGGAAAGGCCGTATGCTACATTTTATTGCGGGAAAATATATTACCATATTCCCACGGGAAAAACTGTTAACGCAGGCGGAACCGCGGGAAACTAGTTTAATGAAATGGGATTTAAATATTATTAGCGTATCAAGTATACTGTAACACAAAGTTTTCACCTAATCTTGCAGTTGACCACTGTGACTATCCTTGAGGTTGAGATACAATCCAGCTATGTAGATAAATTTCATAGAGAGTTAAATCTTTGAATTCATTTAATTTTGGCTGGGCATTTTTTGGGAAGATTACGCATAATTTTACGCCCGAAAAGTTGAACAATAAGATTTTCAAAACCATTTTTCGACGTCATAGATTTAAATATACAAAAATATCAGAGCTTTCCATTGTTGGCACGTTTATATAATAACAAATACCCCAGTTTTCTCGAATCCAAAGTGTACCATACCCTTACCCAGGAAAACTTGTGTCCAAGTCTAAATGGGAACCACCCGCGTGCTTTCCTATATCGACTTATGATAATGAAGATAAACTCCATAATTACTTCAGTAGTACCCTGATCCCTCCCACGTATCAACGATGTTAATATTAATAACTTAGGTCAGTCTGTTCATCTATCTGTATCTTTGAGACTTAAAACAATGGGCTTTATCTAGGAATGCCGATGTAAATAGCTGGTCGAGTTATTATAATGTTAATAAATAGGTCAAGTGCGAGTCAGATACAGTATTTTATTAGTATTGTAAACATTTCAATTTGCAATAAATTAAAGTAGAAAATCGGCGACGCGCTTTCCATCCGAGAGGCCACACTGGTACAATTCCCAGCCATAGTAAATTTTTTATCGAATCTCAAATTATTATTTTTTAATAGGACTGTTCCCCTGAATAGTCATGTACCAACGCGTCTAGAGGCGGCTCGAGAGAGAGCCTCGGACCTACTCCTAGCGCGTTGATACGGAAAAACAATCGTGAAAGAGATAACGCCTGAGGTGCTCCGTCTCGGATTACTAGTTTTGATTACCAAGGTGGTCGCGCCCCCGCCGGCGGTGGGTACGGGCATTGTTACCTGAAGGGTCTCAAATTTATCTCATAGGGTCGAAATTTCATAGATGACATAGATCTATAAGGACATTCTTCTGGCTTTTTGAGGAAATCCTACGTAGGTTTTTTCTTAGGGGGAAGAAAAGCACCATGAATATATAAACCCAGTACTCACCCGCTAATGAGTGCAAAGGTTGTATGTGAAGTTGACTATCTCGGACTGAGCTAGCATAGAAGACTATAGCCCGATCCACTGCCAATTTAGTAGGTTCCAGCCCTTTAGTGATGACGTTACAATCAGATTGAAGATTAGACCACATATTTATAATATAACTTTAATTCACTAATCTATCTATATCACCTGCCATGTATAGGTTGCTTTTATTTTTATATTATTTATTTAATTTTATTAAAGAATAAACAGTCACACATTTATATTTTAATTACATATTTGTATGTTTAGAATACAGACCACATTATGTATGTATATTTACTTTAAATTTACAAATACAAATATGTTTTGGTTTTTATTCAAAACTTTTTAGACAAACGTTTAACATTCGTTTAAGATTTCTGTGACAAAATAGTTTCTTTTAATTCAGTCAACTAACTACCGAATGCGATATAAAAGGTTTTGAGAGCTCCGTCGCAGGCGCAGCTCAGTAAGCTTACTATAGTTCACGTGGGTGGTGACGGCCGATACGTGCTTACCGATGACAGGAGAATGCGCTCTTATCGAACCAGCTAACTTAATGATGCTTAATGCCCAACTTACCTACTTATGGCCACTTACAGTATCCTTCACTATTTCAACAAAAAAAAAGATGGTTAAGTAACAGCTCCTGGAAAGTGATGATTCTTTTGAAATGATATACGCTTTCGTTTTGCAAAATTCACGTAAGTATGAGTAGGCTTCACAGGACTTATGAGAGAGTGTTAAAAAAATAATCACGAAAATAAATAAACTTTAATCAAAAACTCAATAATACATTATTATCATAATAATATCATGCATTAACAATATATTGTTATTAAATATTTATTTATTAAAGAAAACAAACAGCAACAAAATATGTAATATGTACATTACATGTTATTTTACATTTGTAATCAGTGTGATTTTTGAGCCTGCATCATCTGTATGAGTTCAGTAATCCTAGTACCTACTAATATTGATTACACAAAGTTACACGCAAAACATCACGTTAAATTGTTGGCAGACCAAATTTTCGCTCCTGCTGACCTCTACTTGGGAAACACTGATCTGAATGACGAATACATTATTACAATAATTAAGCAATGTTAACATTCAAACTTTAGAATTATGTGATTAACCGCTGAAAAAATGTTGCCAAGCAAAAGAAGAATGATTCTACTCTGTATTATAGTATCTATCTCTTACTGAAGACGCCCCATATGACACCCAATACATAGAAAAGTGAAGAAAAAGAAAGTAAGAGGAGGAAAAACAGGGCAGAGAAAAGAAAAAGAAGAAAAACTTCAGGGAAAAGTTGAGTTGATCCCATGTTGGTCCTATTTTTTTACGTACAACTTTATTATTATTAATTAGATGTTAAATCGAGATGTCACTAACATAGTTGCAAGTTGCAACCGTTTTACGCTGTAAACCTTATACAGCTACCTTTTATGTAACTACCATATAACTGTACTACTCTTATTTATGCCGCTTTACAACTGGGATATCTGCCCTGTTAGATATTTTATTAAAGACATTTAAGAAAATATCGCAAGCTTTGTGATATTGGTTAGACAGGTTCACACGCAAATTGTACATTTGAATTGTACAAGTTTATTCGCGATATTTTCCTTCTAAGAATAAATAATAGTACTAGGTACAAGATAAGCTAAACATGGATCTTAAGAACGAGTGCAAAGTTCGAAGTATTCAGCTTAGCATGCTCATGGCAGCATTTACAATATGGCAAATGGCAAAAATTGAGAAGATATAATTACGTGATGGCAGGGGTCGAACCAACTCCTCCCAAATGGGAAGCAAAGGCCCTAGCCAGGGCTTAGTAGCCAGTACGTTACCGACGCTCCAGACCTTTAATGCTGGCGCCATAAAATTTGATCGCTGATAAAACGTCACAAAGTCATAAACAGTCATAAATCTTACAAGACACAATCGAGATAATTCTGCTTACATGATGGCAAATATTTGATCTCTGATGCTCATTTTGTTCACATTGGTACAGATAAGGTATACCTCATCTGTGTGGTGTCTGGGGTGGTAGTGAAACGGGAGAAAGTGCAATTCCCATCAACTACAGCCAACAATAAGCTAGACATAGCTGAAAACTTAGAAGATTATGCAGTGCCCCTCACCATTTAAGCTTTACTAAGAACCCGTTAACGGAGGCTAAGTTTTAAAAGACCTGCGTGAAAAGTTAAATCAAACTTAAAAGAATGAGTCAGTCCAGTAGGCAAATAATTTTACATCATAGAAATGGCGTATTTACGACCACAATGGAAAGAAAATAGATGAAAAACAACTGTGTTTTGAATTAAATAGGTAGATTACTTGAAAATAAGAACCACGTTAAGGAAATTAAGAGTTTGGTTTGTACACAACGAGCTCTACAAACTACGTTTTATATTTGCGCTCACGCTCCACATGCCAGGATTGAAGGGTCCATTCCTTATGATCCTGAATATTGTTTGTCACATTTCGAATTTAAATGGTCTTTAGTCTCCTTTCTCTTTTCTGTCTAAAATAGTCTAAATAATACATACGTACTCAGAAAAAACAGAGCAGGATAGCTAGAATCAGCGCCACAAGTCAAAAGCTCAGTTCGTGGAAAGTCCGCTAATAGAACCATCCAAAAAACCTGAATGGTTACTTACGCGTTATCTACCACCATCCAAACAGAGCTATCATTGAGATGTACATTTAATTGATTTATTGTATGTTGACACGGCCGATGGTCCGGAAGCCCCGGTGATACAGTGATAGGAAGCTATAATGTATGGGTGCAGATATGACAAGTCTACATGATGGATCGGGCACTGCAGCTGCAAGGTGACCATTGTTGTGGACACCGTTACTCTTGAGGTCTGAATTAGTGTAATGAGATAGAGAGATCGAGGTTGTAAGGCGTTGGTGAAATCGCGGCGGGTGTTATTTTGTGTGGCCACTCTTACTTAGGTGCTTTTGCTTCGATTTCAAGATCGTAAGTAAATCCTACAAAGTAAAAAAAATCATTACAATAATATCCTCATGCCAATTTTTTTTGGCCATGCCGCCGTCGGCCCGCAAGATTTGTTAAGGAAATCTAAATGTAAAATTATTTGATCTGGTAATGGTACCTATCAAGTGTCAGTCGAAAAACCCAATAGATTACAAAAAAAGAAAAGGAATGCAACAAATCAAACAAAAAGAATTTTAATTTTGTAATAGTTTAAGTTAGAAACTTTTCATAAAGCCGAAAGACTACTCTGGTATCTAACTTTCTTCTTTTTAGATCTAAACCGTTCAATCATCCGAAATCCAAATTTGAAATAGAATAGACGATAAAAAAATAGCAATACCAAGATAATCGAAAAAAAAATATGTTGTAATTTAAGAAAAATTTAACCAGTACACACGAGATGTTATCACGAGACAGATAGCGGGTTATCGCCGAATTATGTGAGATAATTTTGATGGATGATCCCTCTAATAGATGCCAGGCTACCGGGCTTTGCTCTCATGTGAACTAAACTAGTCGAATAATGCACAGAGAAGCCACGAGAAGCTATATTCGGCTTATCACTAGACACTAAATTTATCAGCAAAAATAAACTATAGGTGAATTATTGTACCAGACAAATTAATTCAGGATTTGTTTTCCAAAATCGACGTAATTCCTTCTTAACGGTATGTATTTGAAATAAACCTACCGCGTCGAACATTTGTTCCTCTTCTGCTTCATTCCATCCTGGAGACTTGAATTCAGACAAGTCAAAAGAAAACTTACCTACACGTGATTATATTCTATTTAACTTAGCTGGCAAAGTAAAATGTCTTAAATAATAATATTTTTGGTCAACTTTTGCTATCAAAACATCAACACAGTGATTTTACGCCTTTTCTTACACTGATAAAGTTATAGAGGATGATTTACTGCTTTTTAATAACAATAGGTATTTTCAATATACTCGTAGGTTACAAAATGTAAAATAACATGTATTTATTTTCATAGGAAATTTGATAAATTCGAAATAAATGCAAATGTATCGTCAAACAGAAATGTGTGAATGCTGATTATAAAGTTTGCCTGGTAAAATTGCTACTTAGCAATAAGGCCGCCTTTTGAGTATTCTGTTTCATTCTGCTTTTCTTTATATGTGTTGTATTTCTGTGTTAGGTGTCAATAAGGTGAATTTGTATTGTATATAAAAATAAAAAAGGTCGTAATAGCCTAAACTGTAAAGGTTGATATATAGAGTACTGGGCTTGGAGTTTGTGAGCGGAAAAGTGATAATCAATTCAATGCGGCACAAAAGTCTCTCAAGGCTCGTGAACTCAAAGTGCGATAAATGCTTGAAGTTTCCTTGTGTGATCTAATTAGGAGCGCTGAAATCCGCAGGTAAACCAAAGCTACCAAACAGAGTCCTAAACACAAATTAGTAGCAGTGGGCAGGTTCACTGGGACAGGAGAGGTTCTCAACACTTGTAAGTACTCACAAGAAAATACAGACAGGCCTTACTGGACCAACCAATGACCTAGTGAAGTTCGGTACCCCAGAAGTATATCGCTCGATGTTGGCAAGAAGTCCAAATAAACATTGATAATTGAGAACCAGAAGACAAGGCAGCCTGTATATGTAATCATATCAATACCTACTTAGCCTGATATTTACAGATAGCTTATCACTTATCGTAACAGCACAGTTATCAAAATACACGTTTATACTTAGCATTTTCTTATCGGTGTCGAAAAGATTTATTTTTGAGATTTGGACAAATTCTCTTCAGAATTAAATTTTGCTAGTAGATGTTTATCTCTGGCCTTGTATTTTTAATCTGCGTATCGAAATGTCGAAAACAATATTATTTTGGTGTAGGTATCCAATTTTTATACGATATTTAAGTATAATGTAAACTTGTAGGAAATATTCTGAATAAAAAAACTCTACATAAGTAACAACATAGGCTACCACTGCAAACTTTGCGTCAAACTATCGATACTCCTAAAAGAAAGTACATACATATCTAAATGAAAAAATAAATATTTTAGAAAAAACTGCGATGTTTTTCTTTTATTATAATAATTCAATGGCTAGTAATGGCTATGACAAATAGTACGTCTCTCCTAAAAAAGAGTCAATAGGCCAACTACTAAGTACTACATCTACTACTTACTTAGAATAGAAGAATATAATGTTTAAAAAAATCCTTTAAGGCTCGGACAGCCAAGGAGATGCGGATTCGAGTCCCTGCCCGAAGTTTTCGCTGCGATTCAAGATAAATAAATATTAAAAAATAATGTTTCTTGTTCTCATATTTCCTTTTTCCTAAATAAAATAACGTCAACGTACTTTGACCAGATATTTGTGTGTGTATATGTAATGTCCACAATAAAGCCGGGAATAAAAATAAAAGCTTGCCGGTGGACAGCGGTACACGTCCCCGGGGAGGTGATCAATCGCCCCGTGACGTCCTGTTGCCCCCGGAGGGGCGTGTGGGAACGGTGTTGCCAGCTCTAACGGCTCATCTACTTACTTGTGTGTCTTTGTTGGGAAAAAATTTTCGTATATGTACACCGTCGCTGTATGAAGTAATGAAGTAGACCGTCGTCGTTGGCCTAGGGGCTAGAACTGTTGTCTACAATTTGGTAGGCACAGGTTCATGGCTCGGTTTCAAATAAGGTTTGAAAACCGACAATACGGTTTAAGGACCGAAGTCCGACAAGACTTTATACTCCGACAAGACACTACACCGACGAGTTCGGTAGGTTAGGTTAGGTTAAGTTTTATGTGTTGTCGGAGTAGTATCTTGTCGTAATTCCGTTTTGGATTCCGACAATACATTGGTTGAGTACCTACATACATGCCGAGGTTTAAACCCGTGCCTCAGCACGTATCAATGTATTGTGGCTTTTTGAATTTATATGCATTCGAAAACATTGCGAGCTGCGCACATCTGTGAGGTTTTAAGTTGATTACAAAAAGCGTTGCAAAGGAAAGACAGAATGCCCTTCCCACGTAACTAGTCAGTGAATGGTACCTACCTACTTTACCAACAACAGAATACCTACTATATAATCTAAGAAAGTACCAAAAAATTAAAATGAAGGACGAATAATAACGATATTTTTGGGAAAAAAAATCGCATATTTTTGCTACGTAGTAAATTTGTGAAAAAAAACATCCAGGTTACATATTACTTACAACCATGATTTTGCATATTATTCTAGTAAGTAGTAGACAGATATAGGGTTATTGAATGAAAATCTAAAGTGTTTGATATTTAAGGCTTTTAAGTACAGAGATCGAGTGGGATACGACTTTTGCAACGGATGACCGCGATAAGGACTTATCGGTTTATCTCAAATCTTTGCACTTTATCGGTTGTTACGTCTGTTTTCTAAATTCGGCATTATGTACGGCTCTTGCCTGGGTGTGGTTGATACTATTTATCATGACGTAAAATTTTGTTTTTATAGAAAAGTGGGGAAAACTTGGTCCTTATCAAATAGTTAATCTGTTCAAACTACTTCAAACCAAGGAGATTATAAATACTGTTTTATAGCCGACTGTAATATGTATTTACGAGTATATTGATTTATATTAGAATTTAATGTAGAAGAATAAATAAAAACAAAAAAAAATAAACTCGTTTACTGTGCATGCAGCACGTTTGTGGAATGACCTACCGTCAGAAGTGAGAAATTCTCCTTCGGTGCCTACCTTTAAAAAACGAGTAAAGAAAATCTGGGATGTCGAATCGTACATTTGAGAGTGGTATTTATACTATTATGTATGTATAGGATTTGTATTTTATATTTAATTAATCTGTTCGTGTTTGTAACTGTGTACTTTATGTTTAATAATATTATTTTTATAAATGTAGTATTATTTATTCAGTATTTATGTAATTTGTGACTGTACGAACACTTTAGGCACTAACAGTCTGCCTGCCATTCATAGGTTTCTTCTAGATACTCAAAGGTTGACTGGAAGAAATCCCTTATGGGATAAGTCCGCCTTTGCTCAACTGTTCTGTATATGGTATGTCTTATTATGTTTTTATGTGCAATAAAGTGTTTACAAACAAACAAACAAACAAAAAAAAATTAAAAGCAAAAAAACTTTTTTTAAAAAAGCTTTTATTTCATCGCTCTAAAAAGAAGAAAATAATTTTTTTCTTAAAAATTTTAACTATCAACTTATAACCTTATTATATACAATTCATATGATCATAAAAGCTTGATTACCTAACAATATTTAGTAAATTGTAATTGAAAATAAAATAAACTTAGGTACTATTTTATTTACAAATCATTCATTACAAATTAAAAGTTTTTTTGCATTTAACTTATTTTTTACTTTTTAGCTATCGCACGTTACATTATTTTTCGAGTTACTCTTAACGAGCCCTTTCATTTGATACCCATATTGTATAAGTGCATTAAAAATAAATACTCCGCCATCTTGGATAGCCCGCTATAAGTATAGGATTTAGAATGACGCACATTATTTTTCGAGTTACTCTTAGCGAGCCCTTTGATTTGTTACCCATATTGTAAAAGTGCATTAAAAATAACTACTCCGCCATCTTGGATAGCCCGCCATATTGGATTTAGAATGGCGATACAAACCATATCGTGCATTGTCATCCAAACTAAACGTGTATACAAAATTTCAGCTAAATCTGTTTAAGATATCTACTTCAAACTTGAGTTCAAAGATTCCACCCGAACAAACATACATACATACATACATACATACATACATACATACATACATACATACATACATACATACATTGCAAGTTAAATAAAAGCTTTTAATGAATGAATGGAGCTTTCGCGTAAAACAATATAAAATTATATTTTTCCTTTGATAAATAACGAGAGATTGACGTTATGCGTCATGATCATGAAATGCATGAAGTAACCAAACGCTGAATTTGTGTTACTCGTAACTAGCTTTCCATCCCGCGCGGCTCACGGTAAAAAAAAATCTTACTAGACTCTTTCTTCTAGTGACTAGTCCATCGAAAAACCATCATGACAAAACCACGTCAAAACGATAATAAACATTGTAAAGTTGTAACGAGGTGCATTGCATGCTACCTCGTTGCCTCTTTCCTACTTCATTTCTCATCTCATTTACCATTTCTTTCTCTAAATTTGAATATTTAATTTTGGAATTCATTCGAAAATCACGCGCCAAACAAATCATCCATTTTTACTTTCATTTCATCTCCAGGCCTCATGCTACTCGGCCTTTCTATAAATGTATATCATTATTTTATAAAACCTTGTAAACCAAATCTAATACCAAATCTAAAACCAAAATATATTTTAAAATTTATCAGTGACTATTGAGTTTTCATTACGTCGTGTTTTACCAACCACCTCATCAACCACATCTTCGTGTCGCCTGCAGGCGCGCTTAAGTCCAAGGCGGCGTGCCGCGGGCGTAACAAAGTGAAGTGCGATTATCCTTTACGTACCTTACATACATATTTTCTAACCCATATATTTTCAATCCGAATTAAATCCAGAAGCAATCTTGGGTTGGGTCCCTCAACAGGGTTCTTTGGCAACGCTAATGTTAATATATCCGGAACCGTGTTTGTGCATTATTCGTCCGACAGCCGGATGACGGATCACCACTCGGCCGCGGGTAGAAAAATATTACATCGCCCAAAATATTGTAAACGCGGGGATCGATGATGGAATCATCGTTTTTGGGACGTTATTGTTCAAAGCAGTTGGTGTATTTTCGTTATCAGCCTATAAGTATATTTCTTGATCAAGCTTTTGCCAAACACCCTAGGCATTATCCCTGACCTGACACACAAAATTTGAATTTTAAGCGAATATTATGTGCAGAGATTTCCTTACGACGAGGACTTAGTAGCGCTCTCACACCACAGTGGTACCTACTTCATATATTCATTACTATTTGTTTATTGTATTTTTTTTTATGTATTTATTTTATGTCTGGTTAAGTTAAATTTGAGTTTATTTTAAAACATACTCTGTATAAACTACCAACCCGCAAAACTTTTACCTACGCTATTTCCATACCCAAAGTTTGCGTGGTAGAAATTGCTACTTATCAATAAGGCCGCCTTTAGACTTCTGTTTTGTTCTGTTTTTCTATAATATATGTGTTGTATTTCTGTTTGGTGACAATAAAGTATTTGTATTGTATTTTAATACTTACAAAAATTTGTTAAATATTCTATTGGCGAAACTGTATAGCCTAGCTAGTCAGTAGTCGCCAGCTTTTGAAATTCTAACCCCGTCCAGGACGAGTATTATTGTGATAAACACTTATGAAAGAAACATTTTATTATTATCACTTGCAGTTGCCTTGTCTGAATTTGATCTATTTATAATAGGTGTAAGCATGTATGTTTATCTACCTTATCGATAGCTACAGGTTTTGCTAGACTATTATTATATTATCCCCACATATTCCTTTATAGGAAAATCGAGAAAATAAAACCCAAACAATCGCATACAACCAAACAGCACCATGTGACGTTAATAAAAACAAATGTACGAACAACCATTAACAATCTGTCCACTCCACGTTATCGGCGGGTGACATTAATGAACGCACAATAATTCGCTATCTAAGCTTGAGCTTACCTGTTTATCAGTATTGGCTGGTTCAGGCTTCAAGCGCAAAACTAATTTTGGCTGTCATTCGACACGCTGTCACACACTGCACTTTTATTAAAATTGGCCGCCATCTTGGATACGGTGCGTATAAAAATAAAAGAGTAAAATTTTGCGTTGCTGGTAACAAATTGTAGAATATACATAGTACAGGTTATAGGCTTAGGAAAAACAGAAAACGCATGTGCAATAAATGTTTTCAACATTCCAAAAGAAACTTCTTCCGGACACAAAAAAAATCCACACTGCAAACTGCCGATTAAAATGACTA
Organism: Teleiodes luculella; assembly: GCA_948473455.1. Lineage (NCBI taxonomy): Eukaryota > Metazoa > Arthropoda > Insecta > Lepidoptera > Gelechiidae > Teleiodes > Teleiodes luculella. The sequence goes on along the minus strand of OX419592.1, from coordinate 14,898,158 downwards.
TTGTCGGTCGAATGGATGTTTTGTTTTTGTCCGAAACAAGTTTCTGTTGGAAAGTTGCTCAAAACTCTGACGGATGTCCTTTTAGTTTTCCCAAACCGCCGTGGACTTATATAGTTTTTTATTTTAAAAATCACACAACAGTTTCTTTACACATGAACTTAATAGGATCCCAATAGAACCTGGAAACCCATAAGATAAGCAGGCGATGAGAGCTCTACATTATATAACTACTGATTCTTATTCTGCTTTGATCAACTGAAAATTTTTGCATTGAAGTATTTTAAACTAATTGTAATGTCGCTGATTACTTAATGATAATAGTAAAATACTATACTATCTATAAATACAACCCACGAAAGACTACCTAACCAATCATCGACCAACAAAATAATCTATGTTCAGCTATGTGTATCTTGCTTGTTGATATTTTCCATTTGGAAAAGTAATAAATTTTACTTTACAACAAATTAAAAACATGTTATTTTACTTGGCCGCAGCTCGAGCATAAAATTAATTTGTAATTCTGACTCGAATGAAAAACGATACATCATGCCATCCTCGCGACCGTATCAAACCATCGTATAATTATTACTTCGGTTGTGTTACGAGTGGCATTGCACCCTTATTTACCTTTTAATACATGTATGCTATCGCTACAGTATCGCTACATCTCCTGTCAACTCGCTTCACGCCAAATTGAAACGTTCAGCTGCAGCAAAAACTCGAATAAAACAAGTTTTTTTATAACACCCATTTTTCGTAAAGAATTTAAGCAAACATGGCTGACGAGAAAAAAATAAAATTGGAGCGCATCTGCCGTATTGTCCAATTTCCGACCAATCGGCGGGCTTCCCGCTCCCCTAGCTGTCAGGCGGCTGACATCCGAATTGTTCGAAATTCGAATGTTATTTTTTTCATGGGCGTTGACGCAGAGTACATGTGTACAGCCAGTGGTACAATTGGGTTGATTGAATTAGTGTTAATTCGGACGGTCGGGATGGACGGGACGTTATGGATTGCCCGCATGTCACGTAAATGCCGCAAATAGAAGTGAAAGGGTAAAGTTCGTGTCGTTTGTCTTATTTACTGAAAAAGTATTTTGTAACAAAAAGGACTCGAAGCTTTTGAATTCCATTGAACACATTTATATAACAGGCATTTGTTTTATTTTGTTTGCACAGCGACTAATATTTCCAATAATTATAGGTACTCTAGACTGAAATGTAGGTAATGGTTAGGTTTTATGATATTTTTGCTTGCATATGGAGAGAAACAGAAAAAACGTAGCATATACAGTATTTCAGGAGTCTTAGATTAAGGTAATTTGGAAAATAGTACATATAACGGTTTTCATTTTAAGTTTTTTTAATTTTAGAATTTTATCTCTTACATGACCTACCTGTAACTAAAAATGAGATTAGAAAATATAAAACTTTGCTCGAGCTTAAAAGATCATATTATTTGCAAAAGCATTAACACGTCTATTGCCGTAAAACGGCTTAATCATAAATGATGGATGATACATAGAAACAATCTGAAACACTGCACTGGCTGTGCTGGCAGTTGGCACAGTGCATGTTGGTCGTATTTCGATCACATATTTGTTATTTTCTAAGCTTTTACGGGTTCGCTAGACATTTCTTTTGCCCGTGGCGTCAAATATTTGATCTCGAATTACCTATGCATAAACAGAGCAGCAAAGAAATCTACTGCTATGGCAAAAATACATTGGTATATGGCACATTCATTGGTTTGGCTATTCAAGCTGATGCTGAATTAAAACTGACGTCTCTAGAACGGACTGCAGCGGCCTTAAACAGGCAAATATAATTTTCTATGAGACTTGAGGTATCAAAAAAAGAAAAGCTCGGTATAAATTACCATCTGCGCAACTCGGCCGGTCGGCTGGAGCGGTGTCGGTCGTCGGCAAACGCAATCGAGCCCGAAATCCCCGCGCGTGCAAACATTTGCCGACGCGTAATGGATTAGCGATGTCGCCGCGTCTAGAGTTACAGCACACAGACAACACAAACAGAGACGCAGGCTGCGGCTGCACAGAGATCAAACCTGTGCCTGCCAGCGGAAAAAAAATAGTCCGTACGACGTGGATTGTCGTTGTTGTTTCCACAGACCCGTCTCACTATGTTGTACCTCACCCTTAACTGCCTGGTAGATATTACTACTATCAATAAGGCTGCCTACATATTATACATTTTCTATCCTTTTCGGGAAATACTGTAAGTACCATTTGTTTAATTGAGCAATGAAGTATACTTAATCTGTTGTCTGTGGTGTGTAAGCTTTCCAAGCTTTTGTGAGCTTTTTACTCTAAAGGTATACGTTGTTAGATATGTAACAATGTGATAGAAAATCTCACAACTTAGAAGGGACCAACTTGGTAGGAACTTTGGTATGATATAGGATACATATACTCAAAAAGCTCACAAGAAAGCTGGTAACTATGTATGTATCTGAGAAGTTTCTAAAATTATTGAAAAGTTATTTGCCTTTATACTTATGAGCTTTTTTGAGCTTTACAACGATTTCAACTAGGTATTCTTCCCTAAGCTTTATCAAATTGCAGTAAGAGCGTCTGTACCTGTAGGCATTGTCCCAAATTTTAGTCACAAGAAAATTTATAACAATACTTTTGATACTAAATGAGAATTTGTTCTAAAGCAATAGCTCAGAGCTCAGTACCAATTTTTAACCCAAAGACTTATTAAGTCCGCTATAAATTAGCCTGCCAAGTAGAACAATGAAGAGGCCTTAGCCCAGCAGTGGACTACTAATAGGCTGCTGTAGCCAAAACAGACTATGAGCACTGCAGTGTTAAATCTCTTTTGTCAATATTGTTCAGGCTGCGTACGCGCAACAGCGAGCAGCGACGCACTGTTTGAAATGAGTTCGCGTTCCCACTGTTATTGAAACAATCGTAGAAAACAATAGGTATGAATGTTTATTTATTTTCATGCTCAGGCCTTCTAATGCTCATGCCTCAAATTCGATCAAAATCACTGTCATTTTGGGAAAAGCTCATAATCCACATAATGAGGGTTCAGGAGCGCCATTTAAACAGACTTTCTTCTACTTTGATGATCTTTCGGCCCTGCCAAAGGGAAACGCGATGATGCGAGCCCGGTCGTGTTATGCCTTGCTGAAACGCATTCTTTAGTCTCTTCTATATGTTTTAGCTGCTTCAAACTCCTTAGTGATTACCTCATTAGCTGGCATATCAGGTAATTTAGCCTGCAATGTCCAGGACATTAGGGAATTTCTCACAAAGTGATATTTTATTGTGTCTGACGAGGTCAACTGGGATTCGGACCTCCGTAATAGCAGATTTTACAATCCGGCTTTTCTCGTATCGTGTATGATAATGAATACCAACAGAGTTGACAGAGTGCCCGCAATCCAAGTGGGCATTGCGCAAGGGCAAATACAGATGGACCACTATTTGCTCCGACGACGGATTGAAGGTTGAAAACAAATGATGCTAGCCGGGTGGAGGAGTCCAGCAGCTTTAATAGATAAACGGAGGGTATTATAATATAATGCGCCTGGTATTCTCCTAAATCCGTGGCATATATCTTGTACTACATCATCAAAATATTGACGATGACTTCAAAAGTAGGTAACACTTTCATTTATATCCTGTCCTTTCACGTAAAATCAAAAGGTTATTTTAATTTAAAGTAAGATTTTACAAATAATTTTTCGACGTCAAATGAAGTTAAGTAAAGTTAGTAAGCTTTGTTCAAACAAAGTCTAGCTCACGTCTCACGTTTGTTTGAAATCCAAAAGCTACTGTTTACGTTCCACAACGTGTGAATCAAGGCGGATTATTTAGTCCACTATTTTAATTAAGGCATACGAAGATACGTACGTGTCATTCGCAGCTTGCACTACCCTTCCTGCAAATGTGATCAAGTCGTCGCCGTCCGATGCTCACATGATAATCCTCCATATTGACAGGATGACCAGCGGTGATTAATTACACGCCGTGTGTCCTGTACTAATTAAAGGGGGACACGTTGCTTGACGAAGGGTTGAAGTGATAGGATTTCTTTATAAATTTGTTCTGAGGTAGCTTGTATAGAAATAGAGCTAACTGGAAATGGGCATTTTGCTTAAAAAATAGATGCTAGATAGATAGATGGGTAAAACGCTCGCGTTATATTACGGAGGTTCTGGGTTTGTATCCCGTAGGGCCACCATCGTCAAAGAAACTTCACTTTGTGAGACTTTTCCCAATTTATGTTACTACATTGCAGGTTGTATCTGTGTTGTGTATATCTATGATTCCGTGTTTCAGAAGGTAGGTAGCCGTTACATGAGTCTTGTCAAAATAGAAGAGAGGACCATTCATTTTAATTCTTTAGGTAGTGATGAATGTCTAAGTTAGATTTGCACACCTAGTCCAGTAGGGTATCCTTATTTTTGCCGCCAGAAAAAACTTATATTTAAAACTTGAATATTTTGCCGTCAAAACAAACAATCGTAATCCGAATCACCTACCTGCCTTCGCAAACATTCAACATCACACTGGACTATACTAATCCAATATTTACATTCACAAAAACACTTCCTGACTCGGCACATTGTTTTTTTTTACTATTCAAATGGATAATAGATGTCAAAAATAAAAACAGGAATAAATGGATAAGAGTCGATACTCTTGATGTAAAGCTTGTCCCAAAGATTTAAAATTCAAATCGCTTGTGAAGTCAAAAGTTAAAACCTGCTTAAACTGCTCTCGTCTTAGAAAATGAACAATCTCTTGCCCCATAAAAAGGTGTCGCCAATTTTCCCACGTTTGTGAAGCGAGTTGGGTCACGCTGTTGTTTGAACGGTACTGCCCAGTCCCTAGGTTATGTTATGTACTTTTAGTCACCTACGCCTGCCACAGGTAGAATATGTAGGATTCGAGGATTCACACGGCTAATGTATTAAATTCCCTCTTATTAAATATTACATCGTGAATTCATTTGTTCTAAAACCTTTGCGAAATTATCTCATTCATGAATATGTCCAAATTTTTATTTTACGTTTCATTTCCTTTTAGGACCAATTCTAAAATTTCAGCACTACTAGTGATGCTGCTCAAAGTAATGTCTTGGATCAGACCTATTTTTCGGATCTTTGCAACTTGTTCATAAGTTCGTAATGTTCGACCTTTTTTGAAAGCTCAATGTTGCAACCTGCATCGTTCATCATCGTTTTGCCCATTTAGAACAATTTTTGTCCTAAAGTTCTCAATCCCGATAGTACCTACTTTAAACGAAGTTAACGGAGACAAAATACGAATTTAGAATGGAACTCTTATTTTAAATATGTAAGTATGACAGTTAGTAGTAGAGTGGAGGCCTATTCACTGTACAATAAATGTCAAGTTTTGATACTTTTGAAAGCTGAGAACACGCGAGCGGGCCACTCACGCGCCGCGGGGGATCCAATATTGAAATATCTTTTTTTGTTTCGGAAAAAATGACACCTGTCACTTTGCTCCCACAAATTCTTTTACAACAATTCTAGTACTGAGCAGTTTTGGTAAACATAAATATTTGCAAACAAACGTGTTATGAAATGGAAGAAAATTCGGAGACTTTTTTTATATTACAGTCTTTTTTTTATTCCTATCAGTAGAGAGTGCAAGATATCGCATACAGAAATGTTTCTTCTTTTTTAAATTGACTTAGGTATGCTTGTGTCGCAAATCGACGTATTCGCAAGCTGCCCCGCACTTGTTCGGAGAAAATTCTCATCACACAAAAAAAATCGTAAAACAACTAAGGCGGAAAGCTTATGGTATTCAATTTATAACTTTCCAATTTACACAGGGAGCTATCAAAAAATAATCTTCTCTTTCTTTCTTTCGCAGCTCCCAAACTGATGATCCCCCCACCAGACTTCGTGACTCAAGGCGTCCTAGGCAGCCCCCAGGACAGTCTCCGAACCCCCACCGGCGCACAAATGCTGGCCAACCCACTCCTAAACTTAAACAACACTGGCCGCACCAACTTTACCAACAAACAACTCACGGAGCTGGAAAAAGAGTTCCATTTCAACAAATACCTGACGAGAGCGAGGAGGATAGAGATAGCATCCGCGCTGCAACTGAACGAGACGCAAGTTAAGATTTGGTTTCAAAACAGAAGGATGAAACAGAAGAAGCGAATCAAAGAAGGACTGATTGTGCCACCTGAAGCGCCACCTACTACTAGCGCCAGTACTATCGGATCTAGTGAAAATAGTAGGGAGTCTAGTTAAGTACAGTGACATAGTGTTACGTGAATAGTGTGAAAGGATATTGGACGGTTTAGCTGGTTTTCGTCTAAATGGCTGACGATATTTTATTTTCAGATGAAAAAGACTAAAATACCCGACAAATAAACTTCAGCCATATTGTAGAACTAATTTCTGTTGACAGTACCGCCATTTGTTAGTGGAATAAGAACGAACACAAAACTAGATCCTGAATAAAAAGCCTGCTCTGGGGTCGCTTAGTCGCTACAATGATCTTTTTAAAAAACCTTTGTTGCAACAATTCATTAGTTCCATTGAATTTCCGCAATATGGCGAGGTTTTATTTTTCTGATCGGGCAATACAATAAAAGCTCATTTAGAAGTGAAATCCTTTGTAAAAACTTTACTTACTAACTTGGCAAATTAATGTGGATTCATCTCAGCCGAAAGACGTCCACTGCTGGACAAAGGCCTCCTAATGTGGATTGGATTCTAATAAATATGTATCATTTATAGAATACTACATTGAATAGTAAGCAAAATAAAACTGTTTTAATTGAACTGTAGAGTGAAATAGACACAATTCCTTAGGAAATAAAGAAAATCTGTAATTTATTTTATTTGAAAAACTAAGGACGTCGTACTTAGGTAAGTGTGTGTAGATAATGAATAATATTGAAGTCAAAACAAAACTGTTAATAAGATTTTAAGTCTTGAACTGTATATTTGTAATATTTTAATCGAGACGATAATTTGGGAACTCGATCTAGTACAAACCTGCCGAGGTAACAGAGGTTTCATTCAAACGTTGTAGGAAATTTAAATATGGCAGATTTCTCATAGTAAAATCATCATACTAATATTATAAAGAGGAAAGATTTGTATTTTTGTGTGTATGTTTGTAATGAATAAACTCAAAAACTACAGAACCGATTTCAAAAACTATTTCACCATTAGAAAGCTAAATTCACCCTGAGTAACATAAGCTACCTATTACCGCGGGAAAATGCCTCATTCCCACGGGAAAAACTGGTAACGCGGGCGGAGCCGCGGCGGAAAGCTAGTCTGACTGAGATAATCTTAAATCTACTGTCACAGTGTTGCTAGAAAGGTTGAAATTATCAATATCATGAAACTGCTTTACTTAACTCCTCGTATTAAAATATTGTATTTATTATCAAGCGATGTAACTTGTTTAAATGTACATTTGTAATATACATACCTAATAAATAATTTAATATCATAAAACGATGAGATTAACTTGTACAATTTTAATCTAGGATAGAATAATATGCATGCATTCCGTCAAAAAATAAATTGATTAATATACCACCTTAAAAATAACAGATTCAGTTAACTTTTTTTTGCAAAGTTTTATGCTACTAAGATATTTGGAGAAGTTTAATAAAAAATACTTTTTATTCAAATCGATAGAGCTTCGATTTTTATTTTAATCACAGCAGTCGAATAATAGATAAAAGGTTGTTTTTTCTCATAAATAGTCCTGTGCAAACAATTACTTCTAAGTTTTTTTTTTCAATAAAACGTTCTAAACTCTACTATTCTCAAAATAATCATTTTTCTTTTGTTCAGAGTGGAGCGTAATTAATTATTAAGTCTTTGTTTTGTTGTGACCAAAGCTCAATTTGTTTAATTTATTCAATCTATTTACTAATTGCGATGTACAGTGTCTTGAGTGTATATAAAACGTGTAGGGATGTCTCTCTGTGTGTATGTGTACATTTTAATGTAAAGCTAGCCACTGAAATGTATCATTAAATTAATTATATCTATTTTCATGATTGCAGTTTTACTCACCCCATGGTCCAAAAGAAAACAAAGTCTTACGATTAGACCAAGTGACTGACACAAGCCTACGTCATTTTGCGCTGTTCATCCTTGTCTATTACACGCATTCGACAAGGATGAATAGGCAAAATGACGTAGAAATGACGTAGCCTCGTATCAGTCACATGGTTGATGTTAGCACGCCATCTATGAGACGTCACTGCTAACAGTTAACAACTTACATAGGTTTAGGCTGTATTGCATGTTATCGTTCCTTGATCATCGTGGTAGCTCAATTAAGTAAGTAGTTTGACCTTAATTGAATAGATGGCGTTGCTCCGATTGTATATAAAGAATGTCATAGCTGAAAAACTCTCTTCGAAATAAAATGTAATGTACCTGTCGATAACAGTTCTGTGTTAATTTGCTTTGCCCATCCAAATTCCGCATCGAGATTTACAGTTGACATGGTCTAATTGTAAGACCTTGTTTTCTTGGACCATGCTCACCCCTATCTTTTCAAGCGAGAAGCTCGAGTAGTAAAAGTCATATTGACTTAGGGTGCTATACCACCAGAGCAGCTGTGCTACGGAGCTATGCTGCGAGGATGTGATAGCTATTCTGTGAAACTACGTGACCGTTTTTACTAATGCTATGCTAATAAATATAAAAATATAATATAATAAATATATAAATGAATTTCTTTAATATATATATTTTTTTGTTTTTATACATACTCGTATCGACGATCATACTACGGATGTCCTTTTTTATAATATTGTAAAAACGTGTGCAATCTTGACCTAGTAAGCCGACTGAAGAGGTTCCGTGGTGGGGCATTATATAGAGGGGTGTAAGTTACGTGTATGACCGATCTCAAGTAAGAGTTCGCACGATTACCAAGTTTATTTGCAACCAAGAGAGAGGAAAGATTTGCATTTTTGTGTGTAATGAATACACTCAAAAACTACTGTGCCGATTTCAAAAATTCTTTTAAAGCTACATTCACCCTAATATGTTTTATTCGAAGTAAGATTTTACAAACACCTTTTCGACGTCGAGGCGAGTTCACAATTTGGCTGTCTTCTGTGGAGAAGAACTCGCCCGAAGAAACTCCACAGGCGTTGCATCTTTTCAAAATATTATACAAAATTATTATTTTATACCATTTGATTAATATATAACAAAGAGTGCAAACGAAAATATGCAATTAGAAGAAGGCAACCAGTCAAAGTAGAAAAACTAAACTATATAACCAATAAAACAACCGACAATCGACTAGAGCAGACCAGTCCCCCCAAGCAGCACCACGTTCACGGGTTTGACCTATGGGTCAGCCATCGCTGAGTAACATAGGTTATCTTTTACCGTGGGAAAATGCCTCATTCCCACGGGAAAAACTGTAAATGCAGGCGGAGCCGCGGCGAAAAGCTAGTGTATTATAGAAGGAGTACAACAAGCGCAAATAAATGCGTAATAGTGCGCAGTCTTACTTGAGACAGGTCATGAATTACTGAACGAGTATGCTCAAGCAACAGTTTTAAGCAACTTCATCGAATATATTTCCTTAGAAACGTAAAATAAATTTGACTCTCCCATAATCAGACTGTATGGGGAAGTCCAATTTAATTTTTATTTCCGGTACAAAATAAAAAACATGTAACTGACTTAATTATAAGTGATGTAAGTACAGAAGCCAGCACAGGCGGTTTGACATTCGCACTACGAAATTCAACCCTACCGCGGTCGCACCGCATACCGCCTACCGCATACGGTCCCGCGCTGCCCGAATCCAACGGCTAAAATTATAAAATACTACTTGAAATCTTTGAACCATTGATCGTGTAATTTCAGTTTTTTTTAAGCACTCACAACCTATAAAACGAAAAAACGAAAAATGTAATGCTTTATTTATTCGTGAAGTCAGAAGTAAACAAGATTTGTTCAGAACTTCAAACTAAGGTTAGAATAGCTCAGACTTGAATTTCTAAACAATTAATACCGTAACGCCATCTACCGGTTTTAATTTTAACTTCAAATACTCAAGCTTCTGAAGACAAGAACCTTATGGGTGGGTGCATTGCCCAATAGCAAAAAACTTTCGACATAAATTACAAGCTACATCAAAGATGGCAGCACGATACAATAAAAAATTGATGATTTAAAATCTTTGTGAACTTTAAATAAGTAATCGGTTTGGTATTATGTATTCCATACGAAAGCGAGCGAAATCTCAGATTGGAAAACTGCACTCGTAAATCTACATAATATAAAAATTCAAATGTGACAGAATAAAATAACAGAACTTTCTAGATTGGTACCTACCTCAAATATTAGCTACATAGAAATAAAAAAGGAACCGTAGAATTTAAATGAAAGAAGTAATCATTGTTATAGTTTATTATAAAGGCACCGTCAATATTATCACCATTACAATTTCACCAAAATTATAAATAATAATGCACTTACTGCTTATGATTATGACAAAAACCCTTAACATATTGAAAACCGATGAGTACCCCTAAAATAAACAATATACATATGCACTTACAATAAATTAATACAATTAAAAGTAACACCAATATATAAAACAAAAATACAACTGACCTTACATTAATATAACCCCTATTGCCATCTACTGGGTTTACTTCGTACAAAATAGCATAATAGATATATAAAAACACAGAGATCCTTATGTTAGTGTCACGGAATGGCACTGAAAAGAATTTATCATCTTTGTATTATTCATATAACATTAAAGCAAGTAAAATTAGTAAACTTTGCGGAATATTAAATACTTTTCTGTTAAAGTACGGAAATTAGAAAAATTACGTGTGTGTAATTTTCACAAATCCTACACAATAACCTTTCATCATCAACCTTTAGTCTATACAGCATGATAGCGGAATGTTTAGCAAAAACGCGGCTACGGACTCTATGACATGAATAAAAAATATAATTTCCCTAATTTTCCATTTTCTTTTATACACAACAGTCTACAAATTTTTAAATTTATCCGAAAAATTCTAGTTTTCATGCGCACTTTGTTTATCAATCACCTGTACCTACTTGCGACTGACAGTCGAACGACCAGTTCGCGCGCCCCCCCGCACCTCGCCCCTCCCGCGCCCGCGTCTTTCTACGGAGATACCGTGGCAAACAAAGTGTAATTTGATGTTTATTGCGTAGTAGCATTGTCTCAAGTGAATCAATTTGATTTTTATCATACTGGGTTCGCAATTTACGTCGAAATGTGAACTAATGGTGTTACACAAGTTGCAATTTTTGTAGTAGGCACTTTCACGGGCTTCAGAATACAGAACTTACGGCTACATACCTACAGATTTTACATTAGAAACGTTAATGTGTACTGTTATGTATGAAATTAAGTACAACCACATCAGGGCAAACTAAACAAATGCACTGTGATTCTGTTCATTTTCAAAGATCAACTAAAGTTAGGTACCTACCTACTCTGCGTAGCGTGCTCCTGACTGCACCTTGCAGGCCATTTCATTTCCTATACTACACTTTGCACTTTTCACATTTTCGTTACGTTCTTACGTACTTACGCACTAAACTCGCGAGGTGGGTAAATGCGCGCACGCACGTGTATCCCAAGGAACTGTAGGCGACTGACTGTCGGGCGATATCGATCGCCTCCCGGAGGGTGTGCGCGGGGGTGCGGTGAGGTGCATTGCTTCGCACAAGGTCACCGTGCGAGCCACTCTGTCTGTGTCACGCGTTGCTTCATTCATAACTAGATTTACTACGCGCACAGATAACCTGTGACTACGCGTTACGATATTTTCGGACAACTTTATGGAAAATTATGAAAAAAAAACTATTTTTTTTTCTTGGTGGAATATGTTCTATTAACGATACTGAGTGCCTGGTTTTTTTTTGCCAAGGATTACATTATCATCCTGTATATATTTGGTATTTTTTCGTATGACAGCACAAAGCACAAAATCAGGGCTTTTAATTATGTGCATTTTCTTTGGAATGATTAAATTATATTTCTAAATTAACAAGAATTGGCTTGGAAATATTGTTATCTTGGTTATGGCTAAGGAATCCATTATATATATAAGTATTTTTTTATTACAAGTATGTGGTTACTACAAACTAGATATATTTTTTACTTAATTTTAGTCTCAGCTATATGGCCATGGTATGGCATTTTTCGTTTATTTATATCATTACACTCTATTAACATAGCCGAAGAATCTACTAAGCGAATATCAAGTTACGACAAACGTTTTGACCAGTCAATATAGGTGGCGCTAGTAGTTAAAGTTCGTGCTCGTATTTTGGGTGCCAATTTCGTCCCTTAATTGTTTAACAGCTTGTTATACGTTTTTGTGTTTGCTTGTGTTAAAAATAAATGTGATTAGGTAAATATTCGTCTATCATGTTGAAATATTTGGAGAAGATTGGGAGAAATATCGAGAACAAGATTTTGAAAGAATCAATTACTTTAGGAGAAACAGGAACCTTGATGCAAACCTTATAATAATGTACAAACGCAAACGCGGATATCTATTCAAACGCAAACTCTCTCTCTCGCAGTGGGCACAATTCTAATTCTATACTCTGTACCCTCAATTATAAGGTTGAAAAGCAATCTGTATTTTTGAGCATTGGCCGTAGGAGTAACGAGTAAAGAAAGAGGGATATAATCATTAAAGTAAGATTGCCATACATATCTCCCAGCCACGCCTTTTTGAATCAACATGTTACACGGACAGTGTGTGTGTGTGTGTGACGTCATTACTTGTCAGCGGGCACGATCTCAAACTTCATGTCGTGGTCGTGCAGTTTGCTGATCAGCGATGTGTCGCGGAAAGCCACGCCGGTCGTGAGCACGCCGCCTCTGGGTAACACAACCATTTATTATGTTTTCAACCATTTTTACTAATTTTAAATCGAAGCGGAAATGTGAAACATCTCTGAAATGTTTTTTTTTCTAATTCGGTGTATTTTCGCCGTTTTCTATTGATTGATATGTCGTGTTTTTTCCAGATCACTTATTTTTTTCATACTTCAAACAATGTTCCTTAGGGAAAATTGTTCAGTGTCATGGGTTGGTTTATCCTTTAACCCTCTATAAGGCAAAACAACCTAATAAAATTCATTCGTTTTTTACTTTATGTTGAGGGTATAAGGTTAAAATTAAGGTGGCAATATAGTGGACAATCCTTGTAAAGGTTTAAAAAATTGTGCACATGAAAAGTGTCTTACTCTGTGGGCATCTTGTCTTTCTCCTGCAGCACCGTGAGCGCCGAGTACACCAGCGCGGACACCGTGCCGCCGTACCCGGGGTTCATACCCGACACCTAACACCAGATACATTATAAAGCCAGTAACAACACTATTACACACAAAATGAACTATTACGAAGGATAACATAGGCAATCAGAGTGCACAAAAATATATAGGTCTACCAGAATCTGATGGCAAAAAAGTTTAAAAAATGGCGATTTCCAGGAAACAAAAAAATTACATCTGTCAACTGAAATTTCGAGGAATTGGAACTCACGCCTTCCAATTGGAAAACAACAGTTCTAGAATGGGAAATATTCGCGTATCATGTTAAAGGCTGCCACACATCAAAAGGTGTCGCAGACGCATTGCGTTGCATCTGCGTGTGACACGATCTGTAATCTATTAAATTCAAATACGAAAGTTCACACTGTAAGTGTCGCTGACGCAATGCAACACGTCTGCGAGCCACAAACTTGTGCGCGCGGCAGCGGAACGGCAACCAACGTCGCGCGCGAAAGTGGACATATCCGGTGTGTGGCAGCCCTAACAATGGTGTCGAGCGTAATGTTAAAGGCTGACCAAAGAAATAAGAAACCTGCTCTGGGGGCACCACGTGTATATTTTTACGGCTATGGCAACAATTTACTTACAAAATAAGTTCCAATGAAATTCCGCAATATGGCGAGGTTTGTTATTTGTTTGGTGGGGCGTTACCTTGAGTGCGATGTGTTTGTCGGGGCGGCCGTTGCCGGGGTCGCTGCCGCGCGCCCAGCCCTCGCCGTACAGCTCGAACTTGTAGTACGTGTGCGACATCACCGCAGCGCTGGGGCCCGCGCGGGACACGTAGCCCAGAGAGAACAACCTGACCAACGTACAACGAGTTATTTAAACCCCCGACACAAAACCTTTACTACAGAAGAGAAAGGACACTCACCCCCCCGCGCCAAAATGAGGCAGGTATTTCATTGGCGACAGCGACAAAAGACGAAAGGGACGCAGATATGCGCAAGAGTGAGCGCGGTATATCTGTATCTCATTCTAACGCATAATTGCGTCCCTTTCGTTTTTTGTCTTCGTCGCCAATTAAATAGGTGCCCGAGTTCCCCGCCCGATGTAGCGCCCCACGCCCCGCACCCCGCAGGCGCCGCGGGACTCCGCCGGTAGTGGAGGGGGTGTTTTACATAGCGCCTAGCGTCATTGACTTGTAGTTGATATTCAGTTGTTATTCTAAAAGAAGTAGCTTGTCAAAATGCGTTTTCTGTCTGGAGTGACCGCCAAGTGCCGTTACTTGGATCCACCGTTAAGGTACAAGTTGGTAGCCGACTGCACGCAGTAGCAGCAGACGTGTCGTCGCTTCATGCTAACTACGGAGAGAATTTCATAAAAACACATAGAAACCAGTAGTGTCGCTGCGACACGTCGTCTGCTGCTGCTGCGGGCAGTCGGCTACCAACTTGTACCTTTACTTAAATCCTTTCAACAACTACAAAAGAGCTGATAATTTTCAAACGGCTGCAGACATTTTCTTGGATCTCTAGCTAGATTGTGACACAGTTGCCACAATCTAGCTAGAAAAAAAAACTAGATCAAAATCTGATCTAGATCGATATTTGACAGATTCCCGAGGCTTCTTCTTCTTTTCGAGTCGACAGCAAACTCAGACAGTCTCGGCCCAAAAACCAGCCACACGAATAGCGTCGTCAGTAGCCTTCATCAAGTCCTCTCGCGTGACAGGACAAGATGGGCAGCTAATGAGATGGTCCATGCACTGGGGAACCATACCACACCTACACTCCAAGTTAGAGTCCCCTATGAAACCCCATCGGTATAAGTTATCCCTAGTCCGACCCACCTGGGTCCGGAGTCTGTTGAGGGATTTCCAGATAGGCCATGGCTGTTTATAACCAGGGGGGAGACCCTCAGCTATCGGGACAAATGGGTTAGGGAGGGAGACACTATTCCGCCAAAGCTCAACTCTCGCCTCTGCAGGGTCGACTGTTAAGGGAACGACACACTTAGAAAAGTTTTTGCGACTTTTCAGCCTTTGTGGAACGGACGAATGTTCGTTCATAGGGTGTCGCGTGTCGCTCTCCATTTTGGTTCTTTCCAGGGAGCTTGCCACAGCTCTGCGGACTTCTGGTGGTGATATTCCAGCCAGTGGATAAAGCACTTGTACAGGTGTCGGCTTAAGACAACCAGTAATTATCCTGCACGTTTCATTGAGTGCAGTATCCACCAACTTTGCATGAGCTGAACGACTCCACACAGGGCTGGCATACTCGCCTGCCGAGAAGGATAAGGCCAGCCCCGTAGTCCGCATGACATCAGGCGAAGCCCCCCATTTTGTAGAGACTAGTCGACGAAGCAGGTTGTTCCGCGAGTGAACTTTCAGTTTCAGATGTTCGCAGTTTTTCCTGAAAGTTAGTGAGCGATCCAAGATAACGCTTAAGTACCTAGGAAAATCGTTATGCTCAATTTGCTCCCCACGCCAAAGGATATTCAGTTTACGCCCCGCCTCTCTGCTGCGAAGATGAAAAACGCACGACTGGGTTTTGCTGGGGTTTGGCTTCAATGCGTTGGCATCATAATACCGACCCAAGCAAGTGAGCGCATTTGACAGGTTGGTTTCAACCTCTTCAAAACTGCCAGCTTGGCAGGTCAGCGCAGAGTCGTCAGCATAGAGAAAGCGGGACGTATGGGGGCTGGACGGTTGGTCGTTGGTATAGATGTTAAACAGTATAGGGGCCAGAACACTACCCTGGGGCAGGCCATTTTTCTGAGCCCTCCAACGACTTTTGTCAGAGAGAAGGTGGACTTGGAACCGACGGTTGTGGAGAAGTTCCCGGAGAATGTTGACAAATTTACTGTCATGAGTCATGGACTCCACTTTCCACAGCAGTCGCCTCAGGTTGACTGTATCGTAGGCTGCGGACAGATCCACGAATACAGCTCCCGTAAGCAATCCCCTCTCGAACCCGTCCTCTATGTGTTGCACTAGTTTTAGGGTCTGGCTGCTGCAAGATTTTGCAGGTCGAAATCCCGCTTGCTCCTGGGTTAACTGTGGGTCTATTACGCGAGTGAGTCGGGCTAGCAACAGTCTTTCAAAGAGCTTATATGTGTGGCACAATAGTGAAATTGGCCGAAAGCTCTTAGGGTCATCTGCTGGTTTGCCCGGCTTGGGTATAGCGATTACCTTAGTCTTCCGCCAGAGCCGGGGAATCGATGAGTGTTCTAGGCAGTGGTTGAACATCTGCAGCAGCCATGACACTGCATCTGGACCGAGCTGTTTGATTTGTTCGACGGTAATATCGTCAACTCCAGAGGCCTTTCCGCATCGCAAGCCTTTAATTGCGGCGACGATATCAGCTAGGCTAAACGGCCTGCTTACATCGCCACACGCATTCTCGCTGGCTCTTAGTTTTGGGACCCTTTCGAGGCGGCATGGTGGCTTGCCGTTTACCAAAAGCTGGTGGGCTACCTGATTGGCGGTGACTTGGCCGGGCAAAAGAGCTTGCGGGGACTCGTTGGTGAGTTTTCGTATAGAGGACCAAGCCTTTTTACTGTTGTGTGTCATATCGACTCCAGTAACAGTATTGATCCATCTCTCTTTTCCCGAAGCTTACGCGCATTACTTAAAAAAAAAGATTTTATTTGTTTTTATTATTTCTTAAATTTCTTTATATCAAAGCGAAAACATCGAATTCTGGAATTGATTTACTTTGATTTGCAATTTTAATTAGTTCAAAACTTAAAGCAGTGATTTCAGACAGTTTACTTTTTGAATTGTTTTTAAAGACTGAATGTATGTAGTGAGATGGAGTAGTGACCTGGGGTGGTCGAGCAGCAGTTTCCGGGTGAAGCTGGTGAGAGACATCGCGTACAGGAACGCGCCCGCCAGCACCGCGCCTGCAACAACGCAACACTACACTCACCTCACTGCACTGCACAGTGTACACCACACCGAACCACCGATTATATTCGGCCAAGAGTAACGTAAATATGTCTATCATCATTATTAGCCGGATGTAGTCGTTATAGGGAGTCGCGGACTAACGCGGTCAATGCCCCAGTGGTGGAGGATGATCCCTAGCTTAATAAAACGAAGAAATAGCTATTACATCCACTTGTTTATTATTATCGAAATTTTACAATAATTGGAAATCACAAAAATGGCGTCCGGCTCGTAGGCCGGGCTACGGCCATCTCCCTCGTATCAACGAAATTCAAATATATATTACTTTTCACAATTATAAAGCCTCAAGCGCGAAAAGAGACTGCCAGCATGAAAGCGGCGTGCATGAAGGACATATGCACACCACAGGAGCCATGTCGGAAGCCTAAGGCGGCTCAACAATTCCGACACGAGGGTTTGTGAGGTAGGTTAACCTCGAAACCCACTCGATAAGAAGATCATTATTTCCGCCTGTAGACGTTCAAAGCTAGATAAAGGACTCTCCCAAAGATGTCCACTACGATCGGTCCTGCTTGTCTAGCGGCGAACCGCAGCCTTCAACAGATCGTCGGTCCTGTGGGGGGACTTTGGCTTGCCTGAGGATCTCATCATTCCTGACACGATCACGCAGTTAAACCTATAGCACTAAAGTACATCGTGTAAGAAGAGAGATCCATGCTTCAAAATTCACGTGTCGCCATGGGTCCCCGCTACTAACTATGCTCGTGTAATTACTCTTAATCAGACAGACAGCCAGACGGACGGACGGACGGACGGACGGACGAACAGACAGACAGCCAGACGGACGGACGAACAGACAGACAGACAGACGTGCGGTACACTATCACTACATAGTATAAAACAAAGTCGCTTTCTCTGTCCCTATATCCCTATGTCCCTTTGTATGCTTAAATCTTTAAAAGTACTCAACGGATTTTGATGCGGTTTTTTTTAATAGATAGAGTGATTGAAGAGAAAGGTTTATATGTATAATACATGCATAATATACTTAAGGATAACCCACAATAACCATTTTCCCGTGCGGAGCCAGGGCGGGTCGCTAGTATTATATAGTTACCAATAACGCTGAGCAGGCCGCCTATCTTGACGTAGGGTTTGAACTGCACGGGGCGCTGTTGCTGCTGACTGTACAGGTGTCGCTGCGTGCGGTACACTATGGACGAGTCCGCGCCCATGAACGGCACGCTCCACTTGCCGAAGCGGGAGTGGATGCCGCTGTAATAACAAACAAATCAACATAACATTCAATTAAAGAAAAGCGGTTGTCTATAAAGTCGGTTTACTGACGTTACAACGATTGTGCGCCTCTTTGTCGCTCGTTCGCGCTCTCGCTTGCACTTCAAGCCTTAAATGGAACGCCTCAGCCGCGCGGTAACGCCGCATTGCGTCATGTTTTTTCGTGCGTGCAGCCGGCTCCATCGAATTATAAGACGTTGTCACGTCAAAATAAAACTCCCGCCATACCAAACCTGATAATTTTCAAATGGCTGAAGATATTTTATTGGATCATAGCTAAGCTACTCTCTAGATTGTGACACCTTACAAACAAATAAAACTAGATCAAAATCGGCGCATCCGTTCAGGAGCTACGATGCCACAGACAGGACACACACGTCAAACTTATAAACCCCTCTTTTTTGTCGGGGGTTAATAAATAACTTTGTAAGATTCTTAAGTACACAAATAGTTTTTGGGTTAAGGTAGCCGTTCGAACAGAGCGTCAGTGACACTGGCGCTGCGACACGACAAATAATAATGGACTTACGGTGATGGATTTAAGAATGAATTTACTCAAAGTGAGTTGGCGCAACGACACAGACACCGCTAATGCCGCGTCACTCGCGTCACTATCGCATGCCTCCAAAGTCCACTTTAAATACATCACTTTAGAGTCCATTATCCTTTTTCGTGTCGCAGCGTCGTCAGTGTCGCTGACGCTCGGTTCTAACGGCTATCTTTACATAAATATTATATTTGGTAATAAGATCTACTCAGACCAAAAGGTTCAATTCAACAAAAATTAGATTGAAGGTGACGCGGAAAAGGACAGGCTGCGGGACGATATTTCGAGTTAATATTTAGCCTGTAACACAGATTACGCCCGCTTTCTATGCGACAGGCTGCAATAAACTCGAATATCGGTCCGCTGCTCAGAGATCTCAATTTAATATATACAGAGATATAAGCATTAGAGTATGGTATATTTTGGGCGTGTACCATTATCGGTCACGTCGTTACTTTCCATAAGCCCAGAGTGTGGTATGTTGTGAAATGAAATATAAAACATATTTCATTTCATTTCATTTCATTATTATTGAAAATATGCTTCATACAAAGTAGTTTAGCTGAATTAGCTTCCAGAGAATCGATAGCTCGGCAATGCAAAACAAGGCGAAACGAGATTTATGCCAAATACATCTAAATAAAAGGGAGTTATTCAGCAAAAACAGTTTATGCAATACTAATTATTACGAATAGTTTATTTCGGACAGTCAAGATAAGGGTGACATACCGACTGGCCAGTTTGGGTTGGAAGGTGGGAAGTCTCTCGGGGAACATCTTCTTGCGGAGAGGACCCAACTCGTCGTAGTGCGCCAAACTGAAACAAAACATACACTGTCCCTGTCACAATCATAACTTGTGACGCTAAGCGTTGACGTCCCTGAAGCCTACTTGGTAGTACGCCTGCGTACGAAGCACAGGGTCGCGGGTTCGAATCCCGCCCAGGGCAAACATTCGTGTGATGAGTACTTGTGTTTGTGTTGTGTCTGGATGTATTTATATAATATGTATGTATGTATATCAGCTGTCTGACACCCATAGTACAGGCTCTGCCTAGTTTGGGGTCAGGTGGCCGTGTGTGAGATGTCGCCACACATATTTATATATTTAAGCTAACTTGTGAAGCATGAAAAAAATTCAAGGTGGCAAGTTGATGTAAAGGTGATGAAAAGTAAAAATCTAAATTGTACAGGAGAAAAAAATATTCTAGAATGACCGTTTACAGCTCATATGGGAAGAATATCTACGACGTAGACCTTCCGTATACCACTGCTACGGCGTAGCAATTACGTAGCAGGAGCTACGAAATGCTGTATCACTTGGTTATACAGTCCGTGGCGGATCTAAATGAGCGTGGCCTCAGGTTTGACACTACCAAACATAATGGTAGGTTCACACGCGCGCGTTCAACTCTACATTCAACGTGTACATTCACATTCACGAGCGTGTAAACGGTACGCCCGAGCCCGTGAACGCGCCTGTGAACGTGAATGCCGCGAATCGGGCAAGTGTCGGTTTTTTGGCAAAGTTCAAAGGATGAATGTGCGGGCGCCCGGTGACTGTTTACACGCGCGCGGGCAGTCAGTCTACCCCGCGCTTTCGCGACGAGTGAATCTTCATTCAACGTTGCTAAGAAAGTCGCTACGATCTTTTTCTTTGCAGTCTTTTTCTTTTTCTCCTTCGTTCATAATTTTGTTTCTTTTTCTAATAAAAATAAGTTCAGCCAAAGGATATGGCAGCAACAACACCGAGATCCTCGCTGCTCGCCATTCTGGCACTGACTGGCACGACGGCGTGCGTGTGAACAGCTTGAATGTCCGCCGGCCCGGGACGGGCTGCATGCCGTGCAGCCCGCCAGCCAGCCCGCCGGGCTGCACGGCGCGCGTGTGACCGTAGCATAAGAGTGAGCAACACGTAAGGCGTTAGTGCCGCCACAGGCTACGCTGCTTTAGATCCGGTCAGTACTAATTAGATATTGTATAATAATGACCTGTGCACAAGCGACTCCCAGGTGCCGTAGTGTATGACAGCCCCCTTGGCGTGTTCGGGCGGCAGGTGCGTAGTAAGGTAAGACTCCACAGAGTTCAGCGTACCTGCAAATTATTTATTACGCTGATGAAAACAAGATGACCGAAGATTGTAGCATGTTTTGTTTTGTTTTCTTTTTGTTTTCTTTCTCTTTTTAGGGTTAACAAACACAATATATATTAAGATATAGCATTAAGGCGTCTAGATCTGAGATCTGTTAATTCATATATTAAAAGCTTTTATTTAACTTGCAATGTATGTATGTATGTATGTTTGTTCGGGTGGAATATTTGAGCTCAATTTTGAAGTAGATATCTTCAACCGATTGAGCTGAAATTTTGTATACACGTTTAGTTTGGATGACAATGCACGATATGGTTTGTGACGTTTCATTTCATTTATTTTATTCCTAAACAGTACATACTGTGTGCGAATATTATTTACAATACTAATTAATTACAAGTAATATTAATAATTTCAAATAAACATAATTCCATTAAAAAAAAAACGTCATTCTAAATCGAAAATGGCGGGCTATCCAAGATGGCGGAGTAGTTATTTTTAATGTACTTTTACAATATGGGTATCAAATGAAAGGGCTCGTTAAGAGTAACTCGAAAAATTATGTAACGTGCTATAACTAAAAAGTAAAAAATAAATTAAATGCAAAGAAACTTTTTTTTTAAAAAGCTATTATTTCAGCGCTCTAAAAAGAAGAAAATAATTGTATCCTTAAAAATTTTAACTAAATAATGGCTTAAGATCAAAGCATGTGAATTTTACCACAGTAGAACCAGTAAGTTATCTTCATACAAACGTGCCGCTGTCGGTTTAAATGTGTGCGTCCGCGCCGCGCGCCGTGTAGACACGCGCTGTCACGCACACACTAGCATACAATAATGGGGCGGCGGCAGTATGGGCACGTATGGGCTAAATGCAAGCGTGTGCGTGACACGGCGCGCTCACATTCAAACCGAGGCGGCCAGTTGGTACGGAGATAACGTACTGTTCTGAGTGTACTGTGATATTACCGTCGAAGTGTTGCTGCATGTAGACCACGCCCATGTCGTTGGGCACGCTGTCGAACCCGCACGCGCTGATCACGAACACGCCCGCATCTTTGGCCGCCTTGTCGTAATTCAACTGCATAGTCTCTATAAACTGCAAATTTTATAACTATAAAACACTTTACTAAGTTTGGCGTGATTATTTTATTAACCCCCGACCACTGGGCGGTCACTCCATAGAGAAAACGCGTTTTTACAAGCTACTTCTTTTTGAATATCAACTACAAGTCAATGGCGCTAGGCGCTATGTAAAACACCCCCGAACACTACCGGCGGAGTCCCGCGGCGCCTGCGGGGTGCGGAGCGTGGGGCGCTATATTGGGCGGAAACTCATTTTGGCGCGGGGGGGTGAGTGTCCTTTCTGTACGGGTTAGTACTATTATTTTCTTCTGTGCCCGAAAAAGTGGGGTGTTATAAGTTTGACGTGTGTGTCTGTCTCTGTCTGTCTGTGGCATCGTAGAGTCTGTTCAATAAGTCAGTTTACATGGGTAAGTTATAGGGTAATTGAAAAATAGTTTATGGCAACACTGTGTTATAAATGAATTAACCAGTTTTGATACTTTACATAAAAACGTATTCAATTTAAAAGTGTATGCAATATTATAATTCGTAAAGGTGGAATGAATGTATTTTAGACTGAAATCCGTGTAAACTCTAAACATATGGGCCGATTTTATTCTAGTTTTTTTTGTTTGCAAGGTGTCGCAATCGAGAGTGTTCTTGGCTATGATTCAAGAAAATATCTTCAGCCATTTGAAGATTATCAGCTCTTTTCTAGTTGTTGAAAGGATCAAGTAACGGTTTTGTGACGGTGTGTGAGGGGGTTATTAAAATTTTTAATTTAATAATATGTATGTTTCAGATAGTGAATGCAAGTGTTTTATATCATATAAGCATTTTACTAAGCTATAGAAGGCCTAGAGCTAGCTATAGAATAGCAGCCTTTCCCAAAGTGGGCAATAACGCCCCCTTGTGGGCGCTGCAGGCCTAAAGGGGGGGCGATAAGAGAACCAGAAAAAAAGGTTGTGTATTACCTACTGCGCTCTGGTGCGCCCTTGCGGGTTATAGTATAAGTCTCGTTTAGAATTAACGTTTAATCTCCGCTAATATGATAGCCCACAATAACGAATTAATTTAATTTGAAGTTATAGTGGTTTGAAAAAATGGGGGCGCTAAAAAATAATTTATTCTCAAAGTGGGCAGTAGACATAATAAGTTTGGGAACCCCTGGAATAGAGGTACGTATGCA
The DNA here is from genome assembly GCA_948473455.1 of Teleiodes luculella. NCBI lineage: Eukaryota > Metazoa > Arthropoda > Insecta > Lepidoptera > Gelechiidae > Teleiodes > Teleiodes luculella. The sequence continues at coordinate 14,874,757 of OX419592.1, read as the reverse complement.
GAGCTGACTGCCAACCTCCAGCAGTGGAGAGGAACCAGAAGATAGAAGGCCTCCGTCATCCACTCAAGCCATGACACTGTGAGCCGCTGATCTATTAAGTAAGATTTCATTTTTTACAAAACAATGAAATCTTTCTTATTGACTAAATGTTACTATTCGATTGATGAATTTCTCTGTGACAAGTTGGAATAGACATAATTATTTAAATTTTATTAAAACATTATTATGTAATTAATGAAGACAAAAATTGAATATTTATCATCGTAAAATTAATAATGTTTTTTGTGTGTATTGTAATGTATTGACTATACTGACTGAGAACATTATTATGCTGTAATTCTAGACATTGTTTATTTATGACGTAATTAAGAATATTGTTAAATGACTTGCATGCCACTGCTCACTTTTTGCGATACCCTCTAAACAGGGTTCATGTAGTTTGTAAGTGCTTTTGTATTTTACCTGCATGAGAGCAATAAATAAATAATAATAATAATAATAAGCTAATGTCCTTCAAGCTATAATCCTCCTCCCTATAGGATTATACGAAGAAAGAGGAAAGATTTGTATTTGTGTGTGTGTGTGTGTGTGTGTGTGTGTGTGTGTGTGTGTGTATGTTTGTAATGAATAAACTCAAAAACTACTGTACCGATTTCAAAAGTTCTTACCCCATTAGAAAGCTCATTCACCCTGAGTAGTGATGAATAAAGAAGTGTTTTTACTTACTTAATTTAGCTTTTACTAACTTGCTTTTGCTGCTATTATCGCATTGACTGTATGTCATTTATTTTAAAGATAAGTCAATTGGAAGATTTTTAATAAGTATCAAGTTTTTTCTTAGTCTATATGTCTACCTAATAATATAATAATAATCTTTATTCATTCAAAACAATGTGTTTACAAGTTTTTTTTCTGATACCCGCCCTAGGATGCCCTGTGTTGCGGGTTATCAGGCTCACCTCTAATCTTACAAACAAGGTGATCAAACGAGACGTTTGTTTGAATTGTTGTGAACAAGTTAACTGCCGCTAGTTACATACACTTATTATTCAACTATTCCATACGAGTTTTGATGAAAAACAGGTGTTCTGCAGTACATTTCATGCACTAATACACATTTACAATACTTGAGCAAGTTGATGATTGAATGCTACTGTTTATCTACTTTTATGACTGTGGATATATCTATACAATTCAAAAATTGGTTAAAACTTGTATTTATGGCATTGTTGTCAAAATTAATGGCTGTTTAATCTTTATCATAATTTCAGCTTGTAGACGTCCACCTCTGGACAAAAACCTCCCCAAAGATCACCACAACGATCGGTCCAGCTTGGCCCGCACCTAGCGTCTTCCCGCGACCTTCACCAGATCATCGGTCTTGTGGGAGGCCTGCCCACGCTATGCCTTTCAGTGTGCGGCCGACACTCAAGATTATTTTCGCCCCAACGGCCGTCGGTTCGGCGCGCTAAGTGCCTCGTCCACTGCCACTGAAGTTTAGCGATTGTTTGGGCTACGTTTTGGTATCTTTGGTTTGTTAGACATCTTATTATCTGATCTCATATTAACATCTTTATAATTCTAGCAAATACACGATTTGCTTTGATTTTTTCGTTCTTTTTAGTCGAATTGTATTGAAAATGAAAATGAAATATGTTTTATTCGAAGTAAGATTTTACAATCACTTTTCGACGTCGACACCCAAGGCGCAAGGTAAGAGTTGGGTTTATTTATTTATTTATCTGGAAAACCATCAGCTTTCAATACAATAATATACAGTTGGTTTAGTAACAAGTAGCTAATAACAGGTTTTCACTATATAACAAAACAAAAAGAAACAGCGCTCTAGAGGGACACAAACAAAAACAAAAAAACAACCATCATGAAAGTAACAATGATAAATAATATATAAAGTAACTACGAGTATTAAGTGTGATTGGGAGTAAATATCTACTCGCTCGCAGAAAAGGCTTCAAACTCACTAAGTAGCATTAAAGAACTTAAAGAACTTATCACTTAATATGCGTCTGGCAGATTCAATGCTCGCATAAAGAGATCGATTCCCAATGGAGTCGCTAATCTATTAAAGGGTATTAAAGGGTTGGTTTTATTACGCCGGGTAACATACAAACAAACAAATTTTGACTGAACGAAATCGTAATTTTGGATTGGCTTGCATCATAAATATCGATAAGCTTGAATTAAACTGTCATCTTTTCACATACCTACTATGGCTGTGTAATTGATTAGATTAGATATCAACTCCGTACAAGCTATTTATTCATAAAGTACCTACGGTAAATAATTATAGAGATTCAACTGGTTTCACTTTCAGCGAAGAAAATGGTTTTGTTTTCGGATTTGACCTAAGGGTCACAGACAGTTTTATACTAGTACGTGGGCAGTACGTGGAGCTGTCCATAGTTGGCCATTATTTTAGAAATTATACGTGTCAAGGGGAACCTCGGACTTCGGCCTAATTAATTGATACGGAAAACATCGTGAGGGACTCTACCTCTATTACTATACTGAATTGGGTCGCGCCACCGCCGGAGGCAGCGGGTGCGGGTGCATTATGTAAGGTCTCTGAACACTGGCTGGTCTAACTGCATCTGTGGTTTCGTCGTCTAGTTCGGAAAGGATATGTTTTGATGAAAGTTGATTGGTAAAAATTGTGGTAGGTATCACTAACCTGAGGTTCGATAAGAGCGTCGGTGGCCAAGTGGCTAGGGCTGTTGACTTCCATTCCGAAGTTCGCGGGTTCAAACCTCGGCACGTACCAATGTGTTTTCGATTTTCGAATTCATATGTACGTTTATTCGACGCTCTTACGGTGAAGGAAAACATCGTGAGGAAACCTGCACACACCTACGAAGAAATTAGGTACCAGGTACCAGGGTAGGCTCGAGCCCCTCGGTGAGGACATATATGAGCTGTTATCTCTAACCTGAGGTTCGCCGCTGACGTCCACGTAGTGTGTCTTGGAGTCAATAGCTGCGCGCACGACCGGCTCTCCGTATAGCCTGTACGGACCGCAGCAGTTTACCAGCACCTTGGCCTGCCCACACATGTCTTTGAGAGACTTCTCGTCAGACACGTCGGCTACGATTATCTTCACTGACGAGAGGTCTTCACCTGTTCGGATTTCAAATGGATGTAACTATGCGCGCGGTACTAAATTGTAAGAAAAATCGTTACGTTGTGTATGGATTACATAGTTTAAAGTGGAATTGAGCTGTCGTTGTTGAATTTACTAAAGTTAAGGTGTCGGAAATAAGTACTTACGATTCACTTATTAACTGTCAGGTTTATTTTGTTGGGATTGAAATGTCTGAGTAGTGGGACAAACAGAATTGTCGGGATTAAGTTCTGGAGATGGGAGTTGTCGGGATTGTGTAGTCGAGATAGACTGAGAACTATTTCAGAAGTCGTAAAACTGTCATGATGTTAAGATAGGTAATATTATAAAAACATAGTAAATATAAACACTTATACATAATCATAAATAAGTAAGTACATACCTAAAGTAACACGTCATTATTACAAACACATGGAATAGAGCAATATTTTGATTGAAACAAGGGTAAAGGTCGACTTAGAAAGATAAAATCCTACCACTTGTATTTGTTTGAGGCTTTCACGCTTAGTACCCATTATTTTGTATATTTACGGGTCTTAACGCGATTAAGGTGTCGTATCGTAAAACATACCTATTTAAATTTATCGCGTAAGACCCGTAAATATACAAAATAATGGTTCTTACCACTTTTCTTAGACGCCTCCTGGATGATGCCCTGCAGTTTGGTCTCGGAGCGGCCGGCGATGCCCCAGCTCAGCTTCTCCGTCTTATTCAGCTTGGCGAGGAAGAACACCGCGTGCTTGCCAGTGAAGCCCGTCGCCCCGAACACTACTAGGTCTAGGCGAGACATCTAAACACCAACAAAGTTACATAGAATCATTAATGGCGTACGAGTATTAAAAACACCTACGTGCCAATATGGCGGCAGTGGGAGGCGGGCGGAATGCACGGCGAGAAGAAAAAAAAAGCGGCCAAGTGCACTCGCACTTGAACGGAGTCGCCCATGAAGAGTTCCGTAGCAGCCAGTAACATAATATAAAAGTTTTTGTATAAATAAAAGTTTTGTAACTTTGATCAATGTTTTAATAATAGTTGAAGGTAAATTGCGGTTTACGATTTTTGACGTATTAAAATAAAACTACTTACTAGATCTCGTTCAAACCAATTTTCGTTGCTAGTTTTCATGGTAATGCACATCATATATTTTTTTTAGTTTTATCATTCTTTTATTTTAGAAGTTACAGGGGGGGACACACACATTTTTCCACTTTGAAAGCGTCTCTCACGCAAACTATTCAGTTTAGAAAAACAACAACAACAGAGTTTATTGGATTTAAAGATTTAACATGGTAAAAAGAGCCTTGTTTACAGGTTGAGGAAGAAGGAAGAAGTGAAAATAAAAATGGATGATTTGACGGATGATTTTTGGATGGATTCCAAAATTAAATATTAAAATTTAGAGAAAGAAATGGTAAATGAGATGAAAAATGAAGTAGAAACGAGGCAACGAGGTAGCATGCAATGCACCTCATTACAAGCTGTTGATGATATGACACTAGAAGTTCTATAATTTTGCAGCAATAACTTCATTAACTTTTCAATAGATTGAAGAAAAGGTAAAACATCAATCGGTACTTAGGAAAAAATAAAATCAGTTCAGTAAAGAAAGTAAGTTCCATAGTGTTCAGATTGTTATTTATTAATTATAATAACAATTATTTACATAATGGTTTCACAAAGTTGCTATTTAAATTAAATAATCAAGTATGTAGGTAGTATGATATTATGCATGTGTGCCATCCCTAGATTCATAGACTTAGATTTGGGGCATGAATTTTTACTACAAATAGATGTTTGTTGGCTGACATGTAATTCATTGTAATGTGATGAATGTAAATAAAACTGTTGTATTGTGTATTATTTTTGTAGTTGCTTAAATTCATTCATGCAAAAAAAATAATTACAAAATCTTTTAACAAGATTCAACATAATATTTTTCTTTCCAGAATAATGAAACATGTGATGTGGGTAGTTAGTAATAATATTCACTTTGCATTCACTGCTTAATATTATACATAATTTTTACAGTTTTGAAAAATATTCTAGCAAGTTGTTACTTATACGGGCAATAATTAAACTAGAAGTAATTGACTGGCTGCATGCATACTAAAGTAATTATAGGATAATTATTCTGATAATGTGTCCATTCTATTTCGTTCACAACAATAGATTAAGTATGTTAATTTTTCTAAGTATTTTACCCATAGGCTACCAACCAACCAAAGCGGCGCAAAAAACCGTAAATATTTCCCCATACATTACGCAATATTCGAATTTATTACACGATATTTTGTATCCAGCTGAAACCCAGCCGGCAGGCATCGCTCTCTATGAAAAGTAATTTTCAGATACAAATAGTTAATCTAGAAAAAAGATACAACGTCCATTGAAAAGAAAAGGAAACTTACGTTAAATTTCGCGCTGCAGATTTACGGCTCTCTAAACTACAACAACTATTTGGTATTCTGTGACTACAAAGTAAAATAAAACGATGGTCAAACCGGTTGGTTCGTACACGAAGGACAAGGAACGACCAAAGAAAGACTTTTTGTTTGATTGACTGACTGACACTTGACAGTGACAGACAGTCTGTCAGTCACACACGTTTACGTTCCATATTGTAAATACCTTCAATGTAAAATACAAAAATTCAGAAATATCATCCATCCATTTATATCTGTTCTTCCATTTAACTAAATACAAATAATTTGAAAAAGTCAATCCAAGTTGAATGAACAAAATCCCCCCTTTTTGTTTTGACTAAACTAAACTAACTAAACGACTTGCCTGTATTTGTGTAAAATGCGTAAAATGGTTTGCTGATTCGGTTCCGTTTCTTTAGCGTAATTACTAGCTAAATCAAATTAAAAGAATGAAATGAAGCTATACGAACATACTCAGAACAATTATTGTTCTGAGCGAACATACGTATATTTAACACATTTTAGTACATTGCTTGTGGCCGTTTTTGAGCAAAAAAAGTGTACTTCATTAAGAACGTTTCGTGGATCATAACCTATTTTCTTCTGAATTCCATTTCAAAAATTTATATTATTCAATATGGAATTAAACGAGAAGATTTTGCACTACCTGGACAAAGTTAATACTGTGGACACTTTGGTGTTAGCAAGGGAATTCGATGAGGACCACCAGAAAATAGTTGGAGCCGTAAAAAGTTTGGAAGCCCTTGAGATGGTTACATCGGAACCAGTGAAAAGCACCAAATGGGGTCTTACAGAGGAAGGCCAGCTAGTGGCAGACAAGGGGAGCCACGAAGCCGTCTTGTACAGAAGTATTCCGGACGGTGGGATATCTCAAGCAGAAGTAATGAAGGTAAAATCAGTGCACCTTATAATGATAAATGATAACCTTGCCAAATTACTGATAATATTGCTTTTAATTTGGTATTTCTGATTTACAATTTTGGTTTGACTCAAGCCGAAGAAGCCAAAAAGTTTTTATTGTGATTATTTCAATTATTTAAGTATTATATACCTTACCATGGGTTAAGTAGTTGTTTGGGTTAGAGAGTCAACGTTTCATTATAGCTGGGTTGATAGTTCAAATACATCATTAATCCAGTGCCGGAACTTAAAAATTTTCATGAACATCTGTAAAGTAGTTTCAGTGCAAAGAAGAGTCAAATAGACAAAAGTTGACTCTCTGACCAAACATAGTTATAGACAAATGTAGTCATGTTTAAACATTTTATTTTTACAGACTGTACCAAATGCTAAAGTAGGCTTTAGTAAAGCAATGTCCTCTGGTTGGATCTTAATAGACAAGACTAGTGGTGCTCCACTCGTCAAAAAGAAAGTAGAAACAATAACGGACACTGTACAAGACCACCTCAATGAAATAAAAAAAGGAATAGACAATTTACCCGACAACATTAGAAATGATTACAAAAAACGGAAGTTATTGCAAGAGGTTACAATCAAAAGCTTTTTATTATCAAAAGGTCCACAGTTCTCAACAACTATTAAGAAACTGGAAACAGATTTAACTAGTGAAATGCTGCTGACTGACTCATGGAAAACTTTGCAGTTCAAGCCCTATAATTTTAATGCTTTAGGTAAGTTTTACTAAAAAGTTAGTTTAGAGAAGGAAAGTGATGCTTGATATCTTGAAACACTGTTATGTAAATAACACCATGTGTATAACACCTATGTTTGTTTAGTACAAATCTTGCAAACTAAGAATCATTTATCCTTCTCTGACTGAGCTAAAATTTTGCTTAAGATAATTTTGTGTAAGACAATAGCAATGCATATATTATGTAGGTCATAGGTCAGCAACATGATATGGGTATGTAAAACATCCGAAATACCTACTATCGTAGTGTATCTGTGGATTTTTGCTTCAGACAAGAGTTTCCACACCCTATTTTAGTTTTACACTGTTCTTCACTCATTGATAGCTTGAAGATGGCATCATTGTGCCAGTTCAAGCAGTAGCTAGAGCCATCAATGGGCTTTCGCCTAACAGAACACCCCATGCCATTTCAGCGGCTCGAACTTCACGTCGCTAACAAAGTGTTTAGCAAGCTATAAACATTCTTAGATTTTCGCGGTTGTTAACTGCACTAACACACATTTTCACGGGTTTTCTCCACGATTTCGTTTTAAATTGAGCTTACCGATATTTCGACCGAGTTACATCGATCAAATAAGCTCACAATTGTAAGCAAGCTCAATTACAAGTTCTTCGATTTCGGCGATTTTCCAGACTCTGGGCCCAAGGCACAGAAGTATATTAAGCTGCGTATCGACTAAGCGCGGCAAACCATCGAACATTAGCTCGCGCGGCAGCCGTCAGCCACGTATTCGCCGCCTGTATTTATGAGCCGCCGCGCGAGCTAATGTTCTATGTTTTGTCGCGCGTAGTCAATACACAGCTTAATAGTAATACCCGGTTACCAAGTGTTTGTAAAATACGTTATTACATTTGATATTTCTATGACATTAAATTAAAAATTTAAAAACTCCCCGCCACAAAAATGTTACTTGATCCTTTCAACAACTAGAAAAGAGCTGATAATCTTCAAATGGCTGAAGATATTTTCTTGGATCATAGCTATGAACTTTGTCGATTGTGACACCTTACAAACAAAAAAATAACTAGATCAACGCAGCTGTTTAGGAGCTACAATGCCACAGACAGACGGACACACATATCAAACTTATAACACCCCTCTTCAAGTCCGGTGAAGCTTGATTGGTCGTACTTTTTCGACACAAGCATAGGTCAATTAAAAAAAACACCCCTCTTTTTCGTCGGGGGCATATGGTCTAAAAAAACAAGGTCTACTCGGACTGTCAAACTTGACACAAGCCTACGTCATCATGCTGTTCATGCTGCTGAACAGCAGATGACGTAGGCTTTTGTCAAGTCTCGTGGTCGGAGTGTTAGACTTTGTTTTTAACCCCTGACGAAAAAGAGGGTTGTTATAAGTTTGACGTGTGTGTCTGTCTGTCTGTGACATCGTAGCTCATAAACGGGCCGATTTTGATCTAGTCTTTTTTGTTTGCAAGGTGTCACAATCGTTCTTAGCTATGATTAAGGAAATATCTTCAGCCATTTGAAGGTTATCAGCTCTTTTCTAGTTGTTGAAAGGATCAAGTAACGGTTTTGTGTCGAGGATTATTATTTTTTTTAATTTAGTATTATTCGACACAAGCATAAGTCAATTAAAAAAAAAGCACCCAGTCTTTTTCGTCCGGGGTTATAGTTCGCGTCACGTAAAAAGAACGCTGGCAGTCGCGCGCGTAGTAGGCGATTTGCATTCTCCCACCACTTTTACCAGCGCTCTTTTTGACCCCCGACGAAAAAGACGGGTGTTATAAGTTTAACGTGTGTGTCTGTCTGTCTGTCTGTCTGTCTGTCTGTGGCATCATAGCTCCTAAACGGATGCGCCGATTTTGATCTAGTTTTTTTTCTTTGCAAGGTGTCACAATCGAGAGTGTTCTTAGCTATGATCAAAGAAAATATCTTCATCATTTGAAGATTATCAGCTCTTTTCTAGTTGTTTAAAGGATCAAGTAACGGTTTTGTGTCGGGGGTTATTATTTTTTTAATTTAGTGTTATTTATTACATGACGCGAACACAGAATACCAAATAGCGCGAACTATAAAAAGAGTTTGAATGAGACAGACACGTGTTGTTGTTCCTTCCCGCAGGCCAGCCCCCGGAGGGCGGGCACTTGCACCCGCTGCTGAAGGTCCGCTCGGAGTTCCGCGAGATCTTCCTGGAGATGGGCTTCACAGAGATGCCCACCAACCAGTACGTCGAGAGCTCCTTCTGGAACTTCGATGCTCTCTTCCAGGTATGTAATTACTTTGCTGTGCCCTACAGGGTCCAAGTTGTTGTTAATAACTACATTATCATGTATACCACTTACTGTAACATCTTTGTAATCAACTTGGAACACAATAAAGTTTTGAGTATTGAGTAGGTATGTACTGTTATAAAATTACCTACATAAAACCCCATTTTGTTGTATTATTTTATGTTTTTTTTTTTGTTGTTGTGCTGAGCAATAAAGTATGTTAGTATTAATTATTAAGAAGCTTAAACTCCGTTCCGTTTATCTACTCAATAGCTGTCCGCCCGCGGCTACGCTCGCGTTGGATTTCGGCTTTTCCCTGTACACCTTTTCGCCCTCTCTACCATTTTTCCCGTGGGAATCAAGTTTTTTCCCACGGTAAAAGGTAGCCTTTTTCCATGCCGAAAATCTTTTATATCCCTGTACCAAGTTTCATCAAAAATTTACACCCGCGCTACTATTATACTCCAAGGTCAGATTGGTGATACCAAGTTTCATAAAGTTTCCGCCCCACGGCTCCACCCACGCTTACAGTCATTGCCGTGGGAATGAGGTATTTTCCCGAGGTAAAAAGTAGCCTATGTCCGTCCCCAAGGTCTATTCTATCTCCATACCAAGTTTCATCAAAATCAGTCCAGTTGTTTTGCCGTGAAAGCGTAACAGACAGACAGAGTTACTTTCGCATTTAATAATATTAGTAGGGATAGGGATGTGGCCAAACTGTGAATGCTGTACAATACTGTACGTACATGTCTGTAACTGGTATACATATCAGCCAACCTAGTCATAAGTTCTAATATGTATAGGTACTGTAACGTGTCAAAGAAATAAATGAAGCCTGACCAAATACAATTTCTCTGGTCAGGCTTTAAATAGGATTCAGTTGAACCATCACTACCTACATAGTATAAAACAAAGTCGCTTTCTCTGTCCCTATGTCCCTATGTATGCTTAAATCTTTAAAACTACGCAACGGATTTTGATGCGGTTTTTTTAAATAGATAGAGTGATTCAAGAGAAAGGTTTATATGTATAATACATGCATAATATACTTAGGGATAACCCACAATAACCATTTTCCTGTGCGAAGCCGGGGCAGGTCGCTAGTCAGTAAAAATTATGATTTGGTACCCAGCCTCAACAGCACCCGGCCCGCGACGCTCACGACACATTCTTCGTGTCCTCGCCAGCCACCAGCTCACAGTTCCCCATGGACTACCTCGAGCGAGTCAAGAACGTGCACAGCCGAGGAGGCTACGGCTCACAGGTCAACTTCACTCCTTCCATTTTAGATAGATAGATAATAATGTTTATTTGCCAACAAGTACACAAATGAGAGAAAATACACACTTGTTAACAACACTTACAGACTAATCCATACAAGGTTTTTCTTTCGCTTCCTTTCAATTATTATTTGTGAATGTACTGTGCTAGCAAAAGGTTCTGACTCAGCATAAAGCCGCATCTAGGCTACGGCGCAGATATTCTGCCGGAACTCGAACAGACCATAATACAGGTCACCACCATACGTCACGTCACCATAATACACATCATACGAAAAACAAACGCAATTCTGAGAGGCGACAAACGCAATTCTGTAAGGCGATTTTAATCATATTATTGTGTTTTCTTTGATGATGGCGAAACTATCCAGAAAACAATTACGTATCCCGACTGCATTATTTGTGGCATCCATTAGGTCCTGCTGCGAGCAGGAATTAAAGCGGAGTTTTTGACTACAAAGGCGGACAACCTAGGTGATAGGTTTGATTCTTATCTGAAATCTAATTTTTTACGTATTTTCTCTTCTATTTTAGTAATTAACTGTAGTTTTCGTGCCAAGTGGTTGCCTATAATGATGGTGACGTCATGGTTTGATAGAAAACAAGCAAAAATAAATTTCGGCGCTGCCACTATGCCCTCCGTGGTGTAGTTGGTAAGCAAAGCTCGTTGGCTGCGTATAGGCCGAAGGTCGTGGGTTCAAGTCCCGCCGGAAGGTTTAGGTTTTTGGTTGTTTTCTATGAATCTAAAAATATTTAACTGTAGTTTTTGTACTAGGGTTACAAATACGACTGGAAGATCGAGGAGGCGCAGAAAAATCTGTTGCGAACACACACCACGGCCGTCAGTGCACGGATGCTGTACAAACTAGCGCAGAGCGAGTTCAAACCACAGAAGTACTTCAGTATCGACAAGGTCAGTGTTTCATTGTACCAGGGGGGGTGTAGTAGCTTCAGATATGTGAATTGTGGACTGTATTTCTTGTTGCTCCTTGTTATTCCTTCCCTCCGCCACTGTTTTTATAATGTGTGCTTTGGCGTGTATTTCCTATAATAAAAAAACTGAGTACTTAGTGGTGAGTTCAAAATCCACAGCGTAAATGTTTCTGAAGCAGAATTTCTCCATTAGCCCATAAAATTACCATTAACTTTGGGTGCTGTTGACCTCGCGTATCAGCCAACAAAAAGAAATCTATAAAACTGGTTGATAATTTAAGGATAGTATTTAACCGTACCTCAAATTATTCTCTTGTTCCACCTAAATATCTTCACCAAATTATACTCTTGTTCCACCTAAAATACTAATTGTGCACCAAAACATGCAAACTTGAGACTTCTTGAGTTATCAACTTTGAAAAATTCAAAACTACAGCGGTCGCCGGCCACTGCCGCGGCACGTTCGCTCCGCTCGCTCGGCTCCCTCCGCTCTGTTATTGACATCAGTCTAACCTAACCTTACCAACCGATTTGATTCTGGGTAGATTTGTTTTTTTTTTTTGAGGTGGGCTGCGCCCCCCGGCCCCCCTGCTTTGTTTCACGCCCTTGGATATTTGGTGCAAGATTAGTATTTTTAGTGCACGAATAATAAATTTGTTGTAAGATTCGATTTTTTGGTTAACATAAAATTATATTCCATAATTTTTAATGGCGACTAGGCTAGCAGTAAGTGGACCTCGCAAGTTGGCAGCCCATAACACCGTAATATTTTCACTTGTGCTCACTCGGTCTTAAAAGCTTGCACTCAATTCTCCAGGTGTTCCGCAACGAGACCTTAGACGCGACCCACTTAGCGGAGTTCCACCAAGTGGAGGGAGTGGTGGCTGACCGCGGGCTGGGGTTGGCAGACCTTATAAGCGTGCTGGACGCCTTCTTCCAACGACTGGGCTTCGACAAGCTGCAGTTCAAACCGGCCTACAACCCCTACACCGAGCCTAGCATGGAGATATTTGCCTACCATAATGGTGAGTGCGAAAGAGATAAAAAATATCTTGTCGGGAAGGCGTCGTCGGCGTCGGCTGGGGAGAGAAATGTTTCCGAAATACTTACTGATAGGGATACTACTGGACTTTTATTGACGCTAATTTGAAATTATCTCTCTTATTTACAATTTAAGTCTGTTTGACTTTTTTACCTAGTTAAGAAAAGAGATAAACTTATTGACGCGGCGTTTACAGGAAATTTCTATCGCACTACACGTAAAGATTTTCCGAAATTCATTCGTAGCACCGTTCATTTATCTTCGGTGCTATCTTAAAATAAACGCAAGGCCATTATCACAGTCGTAAAAAAAATGCGTTTTTAGTATTACACAATTAATTATTTTCCCTAAAAAAATTTGTTGGGAAACTTTAAGCTGAGGCCAAACCTGCGCGACCAAAGCGACTGCGAAGCGGGAGCGTCTACCGCGCGACGGACGCTACCCATATACATCTATGGCGCTTTGCATACCTACGCGACCGCATCGCGGGACGGCCGCGTCGGCAGAGCGGGACGCACGCGTCCAGACCAGTCCGGTGAAGCTTGATTTGTCGTACCTTTTCGACACAAGCATAGGTCAATTCAAAAAAAAAAAAAAAAAAGCACGCGTCCAGTGGTCAGACGTGTGTTGTGAGCGAGTTTGTTTGTTATTTAATTCCACAATGACTACAACAGGAGATACTACAGAGTTGTTTGTTCCGCAAGAGCAAGCAATAAAAGGTCTTCCTCATCAGAGTCAGACTCTGATGTTAAGTACCAGGATGTCATCACCACAACAATTTAGTAGTTACACCAGATAAAGTCGCGCGTCTTCAGTGATTGTTCATCAATTAATGAAGTTGGCGATTCGCGCCGCAGTCGCGCAGGTATGCACGTTAGTTTCGCTTTGCAGACGCTCCCGCATCGCGTCCCGCGTCCCGCTTTACTGACGCGCAGGTTTGGCCTCTGCTTTAGTGTGTTTAGCTACCCTGAGATATTAAAAAATAACACTAAATTAAAAAATTTAAAAACCCCCGACACAAAACCGTTACTTGATCCTTTCAACAACTAGAAAAGAGCTGATAATCTTCAAATGGCTGAAGATATTTTCTTGGATCATAGCTAAGAACACTCTCGATTGTGACACCTTGCAAACAAAAAAAACTAGATCAAAACCGGTGCATCCGTTTAGGAGCTACGATGCCACAGACAGACAGACACGTCAAACTTATAACACCCCTCTTTTTCGTCAGGGGTTAAAAATAATTTTAGTTTGCTATTTCCAGGGCTTGGAAAATGGATAGAGATCGGCAACTCTGGAGTGTTCCGTCCCGAGATGTTGCTGCCCATGGGCTTGCCTGAAGACGTGAACGTTATCGCGTGGGGACTCTCTTTGGAGCGGCCCACCATGATCAAATACGGACTCAACAATATTAGGGACTTGGTCGGCCCTAAAGTGGACTTGCAGATGGTCCAAAACAACCCCATTTGTAGGCTTAATAAGTGAAAAAATATTTATTGGTTAAATATAAAAATCTTTTAAAGTACGTGTTTAATTTAATAGAATAGAATATACTTTATTGCACACCAGTAGTAAATTACAAAAAAAATACAGTTAACAATTAACGTGTACTAATGGGTGGCCTTATTGCTAAGGTAGCAATTTCTACCAGGCAACCCATGGCAAAGGAGAGGCGCAGCGATAAGTGCGGGACAGTGCATTATATTCTTTATAGTTATTATTATAATAATTATAATTTAAGTATCTTTGATGATCGGTAGTGAGCTCGGCGCGAAGTATATAATGTGCCAGATAAGCTGGAGTGAGTTTGCCCTAGCGCCTTCTATTGGTCGGAGACACAACACTGTTTACGTCAGAATAAGGTTAGCTATCACTCATAAGCGGGCCGGCATATTCGGTTCGGCAGTTTGCATAGATAGAGCTTGACCAAATATAGGGGGGCTGCTACCCTAAAGACCTATGAAAGCTGCGCGCTTCGCTCATAGTAGGACCAAACTCCGCCGAAGCACGGCACCTCCCTGTAGTAACCTTATAGTACCTACATACATATTGATGATAATTCTATGATGATTATACGGGTTTAGGAAGCAAAAGAGGTGTTTTTTTGGGTAGACACTGGTATTCCGGTGTCTTATATTCTGTTTACACTTAGTCATCATCATCATCATCATTAACAGCCTGCGGCAGTCCACTGCTGGACATAGGCCTCTCCCAAGGCGCGCCATTGCCCCCTACCTACCAACCTACCTAGTACTCTTATTAAATCCATAGATGTTAGTAAGTACTAGCATTCGAGCAGCAAGGAAATCGCGCTATGCTTTTGAAGCTTGATTTCCTTGCTCTTAGACTATCACTGTACATACAATAAAATTTATATTGAGTGAATCTTAGAGAAGTTTTAAAAACTTTTTCGTCCTTAGACTATTTCTATTTTCAAATATAATTATTAGGAACGTCAAATACTCAAATCAGTTTTTTATGTAATATTGACTGACATACATAACTGTTACATAACAAATATATTTTTGCAACAATTAAATCACATCATACAAACATATTTTTCTAATTATAAATCAATAAGCATTTTCATTTAAATTATTGCAATTATTTATTAGTTGTTTTAGTGAGAGTGGTGGTAATGTATCGCGTGTGTGCGCGACTGCGGGGTGCGGGGCGTGTGGGGGGCGCGGGCGTGGGGCGCGTGCGCGGGGCGCGGGGCGCGGGGAGCTGCATCTGCGGGGACAGCAGCCAGAGCGGGGGCTCGGGGGACGGCGGGTACCGCATGCCCGCCGGCCTCGAGGAGATCGGCTCGGCCAAGGACCCCAGCTTCTTCAGGTTACTCTTGTCTTTCTAGGCGTTCCAGTCTTGTAATTCAATGTTCCACGGTCACCGCAGTTGTATCTCACTCTACGGAGTTAGATTTGCTATTTATTTTAATAATGTCGCTAAATGGGCCTTCCATAAGGACTACTATTCCGTATTCTGTGCCATAAGGATCGCCGGTCTTACGCGGTGGTACTGAAATAAATATGTAGTTCCTAACTCAAATCAACGCCCATACTCACAACAGACAAATATACCTACGGTATATTATATACCTAGCACACAAAATTTGTAAGTTTTGCAGTAGATATAATATAGGGGTTGGAGTCATGATGAGTGACTTTGAAGCGTTACAAAACGCCCAGATAACCAGAAAAAAAAAACAACAATTTGGAAGCGAAAGGGTCGGACAGTCAACTACTACTACTCCGTGATGAGTGTTGAGGATGGATCATAAGTATTCATAAGTATACCTAGGTACTTTTTCCAGAATGGTGGAGTATTTCTACCACAGTTCGGTGAAGGTGTGCGAACCGGCTCTCAAGGCGTATCTGAAGAAACACACACACATGTCGGATAAGAAGAGGAATCAAAGAGTCAATGGCATTTTGAAGGTACGTTCTTAAGCTATATTATTTGAAACCAAAGTAAACATATATGCCTCACGGAGTGTACCAGGTGAAAGCGGGCGCAATCTGTCTCACAATTTTCATATAAACTAGTAGGTAAATCGGAAGAGAGAAAACCAGCCTTTTGATACTTCTAACGTCATAATAAAGTTATTTTGAATCACAATCGCGCATCACTTCTGCACCATGTAAGAAAGAAGATGGATGAAAGGTTCGCGAGGAAAATATCCAACAATAATGTCACTGTATTTTCCTAGCGTCGCTGACGTGATGTGATTTAAAGTAATACTATTGGTGGATTTTTTCCACTCGCACATCTCTGGTGGAAAGTAGCTTAAGTAGAAGTAACTGTGTCCCCAGGTGATGGGTTCGTGCAACAGCTCGCTGCAGTTCGAGTTTCCGCTGCAACGCAAGGGCGGCGACTACGAGATCATTCAGGGTTACCGCTCTCAGCACAGCGTACACCGGCTGCCTTGCAAAGGAGGTACCTAGTGCCAATACTAAGCGCGGGTCATACCGCCAGCTGGCGAGCGAGCGAGCGATACAGGCTGGCATCGTTTTACCGCGAACTACCGATCTAGCTAAACCGCGATGCAAACAAAATATCCGAAGATGCCAGCGATGCTATCGCTCACTTCGTTAGCGTAGCACCCATCGCTCGCTCGCCTTGCTTTTATGTAGTTCCTCCAGTAGTGTGGCCTCCGCGTTCGATCAGATCATAACCGTATCCCCTCGGTTCGTAAGCTTGTCCCGAGGTAAGGGGTTTTACGTTACAATTCCTATTAGTGTGCGTTGCAGTAGGGAGTTTTATATAAATGATACTGAACAGCTCGAGCTGTTACGTGACGATCCATTTCCGATATGTGTGCTAAAAGATCCTTAACTTACAAGCTGCTGAAAAGACTGCCAGTCATTGCTCTTGCAGTCACAAGTAAGATACGAACACGGCAATGTACTTAGTCAAATTGTGGTTATACTGAGAGAAAACTACCTACCAATGGTACTATGCACCTATAGTAGGCTACCATAGGTGCATAGTAGGTATACTGTAGGGGTACCTAAGTATTAAAAAAACCATCGAAGGTCGGCCTCCGTTGCTGAATGGTAAAACGATTGGCTCAGTAAGGTTTCGGGTTTGAATACCGGGCACTGACGATTAAAAATGACTTTGACTTTCTCCAGTTTTCTATGAATTTACAGGCTAATTTTGCATTTTCCCATTAACGGCAAAGATATTTGCAGGCATCAGGTTCTCGGACCAAGTGGACCAGGGAGAGGTGAAAGCCTTGGCTGCTCTGATGACCTACAAGTGCGCATGCGTCAGCGTCCCCTTCGGAGGATCCAAAGGAGGTGAGCAAACAAACACCTGTTGCAACTCATGCACATCTAGATCAAAAGATTTTTAGTAATAATTTAACAAATCATTTTTCGATGTCAAATGCAGTTAATAAGCTTTGCTGACTCTCGTCAAGTAAGTTTGATCAGAACTGGCAGGTTCGCGCAATGTGTGCGCTGCTGTGTATTAGAACCCCAGTAGGAATGTTGGCTGTATCAAAACAAATTCCTTTTTACCATGCGGGAAGTATGCCGTATTTTATTTAAGATTATTGCAAATCAAAGTTTATTAACTTCAACTTCAACTCAACAACTAACTAACTAGTTTATTAACTTCAACTTCATTTTCATAAAAAGTAGCACTAGTCAATCAACATTCCGATTTTGATCGATTCCACAATATTTCAGTCCAGTAATCCAGTAGAGCTGATCTGGAATTAACCTACTTGCACTTACTGGATTAGTGGCATTTTAGTGAGTGCCATTCTGCATCATTTGACATCCAGCGCGTGAACACACGATGACTACTATATCCACAAGCCAATTCAAAGATACGAGTACATAGTCTGAAACATTTGCGTAAGAAGTGGCAGTTTGTGACAAAACTATTATTTTATATTTTCAGGCGTTTCAATCAATCCGAAGAAGTATACCATCGCCGAACTGCAAAGAATAACTCGCCGGTATACCTTAGAATTGGCCAAAAAGAACTTTATTGGTAAGTTTACCAAATACCACCCTGATCAAATCGTAAATAAGTATGTGATGGGAAGACCGGTTGACTAGTAAAATACTCTCTTAGATTTTCGCGGTTGTTAACTGCACTAACACACATTTTCACGGGTTTTCTCCACGATTTCGTTTTTAAATTGAGCTTACTGATATTACGACCGAGTTACATCGATCATGGTCACGGCAGTTAGTTAAATGTGTGTTAGTGTAGTAAAATAAAATACTTTCAAAAATAATCTTGCTGTTATTTTTCTCTTTGACTCATGTAGTCGCGGGACTGCATGAAAAAAGTATTGATAGTATTATGAAGATGTATTGTATTTTATTCCGTGTTTTCGTAATCATTGAACCCAGCTTCTATTTATGGATGTAATCTTTATAAGATACATGCGACTCAATAAATTGTGATAACGGCCATGGTTAAAGATCTTGCCCTCAGAAAATTCAAAACAGGTATTTCACATCTCCATGCATTGCGCAAGAGAGCGTTATCGTTTCGGTTTCAGTCTACCGGAACCCATATTTTTATCTGTTTTTGCTCCAAGAGCAAAATGATTTCGGTTTTCGTTCAATTTACCGGTAAAAGAATTAAAAATTTCGCTCGCGCCGAATATCTTTTGTCTGAATGAGACAGCATAAATGCGAGCAGCGCCCGTCTCACTTACTTTTACGCTCGCGATACTCGTGGTTTTAACCAGGTATTTTCCAGCGGCGATATCTGTTCAAAACGACGACGTTTCGTTCCGAGCAGAATTCTACCAGGTTAAAAATCTTTATTTAGTGGTCTTCAAAATACCGGTTTCAAGCCCTGGTTTCAATGTTATAGGAGCGGGTATTGACGTGCCGGCACCTGACGTGAACACTTCCGGACGAGAGATGTCATGGGTGGTCGACACCTACATCAAGACACTGGGTACGTTATCATCATCATTTCAGCCCGTAGACGTCCACTGCTAGACGAAGATCTCTCTTAAAGATCTCCACAACGATCGGTTCTGTTTAGCCACCTTGTGGGGTTATACCTGACACTAGAGTTCGGTTTGTGAGGAAGGTTAACATCGAAACCCACACCACCTATCTATATAGTCGTAGGCAATAACCGGAGTAGTCCCATTTAATACATTCTCGATTCTGTGCTGGTAATTTTAATAGTGTTTGAATAGTCTGAACCCGTCTCTGGACTTGGAGCGTCATGGATCACAAAAGACCCTGTACTTAAAGTAGGTATGCCTAACAATACTTCGTGCGTATTCGGGCATACCTAACAACTTTTCGTAAACCTAGTTTTTTTTGCCTTGGGCTCACTATAATCACAGGATACGGGTAGTCTCTACAGAATGCTCACTTAGCGACATATGTCAGTTCCCTACCTGGCACTTCCCGGGGAAGTACATTGGCCGATCATACCTTAACTACGGTGTGAGGTGCGCCTGGTATAATGTCCATTATCTTCATATAACCAGGCTACAACGACATAAACGCGGCGGCGTGCGTGACGGGCAAGCCGATCAACGGCGGCGGCATCCACGGCCGAGTGCAGGCAACTGGGCGAGGCGTCTTCATCACCATCAGCGTCTTCATGCACGACAAACACTACATGTCGCTCTGTGGGCTGGAAGTCGGGTTCAAGGTACGATGCTAACAAAGTGTAAATATTCCAGGAAAAGCTTACTAGAGAAAGCCTGCTAATATACCAAACAATGCCACAATATACCAAACAAGGCCACGATATACCAAACAAGACCAATGTGCAAAACCAGGTTATAATATGTAGATGCAGAGCGCGGATTGAAGCAGGCCTGTCGATTCACATGAACAAGGTCCCTTTTAAATATCAGAGGACGTTACCAGAGCAAAATCGCTACATAGTATAAAACAAAGTCGCTTTCTCTGTCCCTATATCCCTATGTATGCTTAAATCTTTAAAACTACGCAACGGATTTTGATGCAGTTTCTTTTAATAGATAGTGATATCAGTCATTCAAAATTAAATTCATTCATCTCCCCATCCTTTTCGATTCCCATATGAATGAAAGAGACCAACAACTTAAATTTAGAGACTTTAGCGGCCACGGCAAAATTTAGCCCAATACATGCATAATATACTAAGGGATAACCCACAATAACCCATTTTCCTGTGCGAAGCCGGGGCGGGTCGCTAGTACCAGTATATAACAATGTATTTCTTGTAGGGTAAGACGGCGGTAATAATGGGGTACGGCAACGTGGGCAGCTACGCGGCCATCTACCTACAGCAGCACGGCGTCAAGATCATCGGCGTCATTGAGTACGACGTGTCGCTCTGCAACAAGGAACAGGGCATCGACACCAGGGTACGAACACGCCTCAGCTCAGACACACAAGTATACATATAGTTTGAAATCACAAAATTAAAATTCAACTTTGTCCACCGGGTTTGGAGTCTGTTGAGGAATAGGGATGTTGACTGTATTCAAAATAAATTATCTTACTTTATGTAGGAAATAAAACATCTGAAATTACTCTAGTTATATATAACTTATGATTATAGCCAATTGATTTGTTATTGCAAATCAAAATAAAAATCGTACAAAAACAACAATACAAGCTTTTGATGTCATAAGCTAGCATTCCCTTTAATTTTTGCAGGATCGACTCGAAGAAGTTTTTCCGAGTTTTCAGCCTTTGTTGAAGGGATGTACGGTCACGTGTATAAGTCCAGACATATCACGTGCTTCTATACTTTAGATTATCTTTTTTCCAAAAGCATTCTGGACATATAATTTGAAGTAAAATATTGAGTCCCGTACACTGTATGTATACGTAACACACAGAAATAAAAATAACAAGGCTTAAGAAAAAAAATACAAAGTATAAAAACACGTGATATTACTGCACTTATGAACTTGACTGTACCTATGGTTGTTCATAGCGGCCTAGAGTAGCTCTTCATATTGGTTCCTTTTAGACAGGTTGTGACAGCGCTACAGACCTCTAGAAGTGATATTCCAGCTGGGAGAAAGCACTTTTTACTATTGAACTACTTACAACACCCGCACTCATAATAATATGTTGGTGGTCGCGACCTCCCTATGGCGTTCGTATTTTGTTGTTCTCGCCATACACGCTGCTAACAGTTAACCTACTTAATATGTTTAGGCTGTATTGCGTGTTATCGTACTTGATCCCCGTGATAGCTCAATTAAGTAGTTTGACCTTAATTCAATAGATGGCGCTACTCTGAATATAAAAAGAATTTCATCAAATGAATTTCATAGCTGGAAAACCCCTCTTTCAAATAAAATGTACCTATCGATAACCAATCTACGTTAATTTGCTTGCCCACTTCCTAATCCCATATCGAGAAATACAAGGTGTGTTTTCTAGTGCTTGTACGTAGGTAATTCCTCAATGATTTTATCTTTTTGAAGTGCAGAACTAGATGTTGTTTGTGCAGGCGCTGTTGGAGTACAAGGCCCGCAACAAGGGTAGCGCGAAGGGCTTCTCGGGCGCGCAGGAGTGCAGCAAGGACGTGATGTACGAGAAGTACGACATACTCGTGCTCGCCGCCATGGAGAAGACCATCAAGATCGAGGAGGCTAACAAGCTGCAGTGCAAGGTCACTTATATACCTATATCCTTCTCGGTTTTTTATAGGGCAGAGTTCGTCAAGGATCTAATTTAATTCCAGACTATAGATAGTCTAGCTAGAGTTTGGCTAATGAAAGTAGACAATCGATGAAATTGGAAAACATTGTACTGGCAACAAAGTTACATTTAAAAAAGTATCAAATTAGGTAAATCCATAGAATCGGGGTTGCCACGATATATTTTTTTTATTGGGCTCAATTCTGCGTGGCCGCTAAAATATCTAAAAATGTTAGTTAGTAGTGGTTTACTACTAATAGGCTTTAGCCTGACCAAAGAAATAAGAAACCTGCTCTGGGGGCGCCACGTGTATATTATGGCAACAATTTCCCTTATAAAATTAGTTCCATTGAAATTCCGCAATATGGCGAGGTCGGGCTTTATTTGTGTATGGTGTATGGTAGGTGGTGGCGGAGGGCGCGAACGGGCCGACGATCCCGGCCGCGGACAAGATCCTGCGCGAGAAGAAGATCCTCGTGCTGCCCGACCTGCTGACCAACGCGGGCGGCGTCACCGTCTCCTACTTCGAGTTCCTCAAGAACCTCAACCACGTCTCCTTCGGCAAGCTTAGCATCAAGTTCTGGAAGGACTCCAACACCGCGCTACTGGGTTAGAGTTACAACCTACTATACAATACATTTTCTGGATAATCTGCCTGCCTGTATAAGCTCTTCATGTGTAATAGTAGGAGAGTCAGCGACCAAATCGGTCATGTGGCTTCTTCAGCTGTACTGAAACTCTGTTGGCTACTTCCCTGAACAACCTTTTCCTATAATCTTTGTGCTGGCAGGCCGCGGGCGGTGGGTGCGGGTGAAGTGGGGTGGGGAAAAAAATGTGAGCTCAGCGACTTTAATTATTTTTTCAAACAGTTGCTCTGTACCAGTGCACCCTAAAAAAAAATTAAATCGATCGGGTGGTGGGAAGGGGTTGCCAGCGTTAATTAAAAGTACCAAAATATTACTAAGAAGAGAAGTAGCTAACGAAGTTTCAATACAGCTGAAGCCACATGACCGATTTGGTCGCTAGCTCTTGGTCTATAAGTGGCACAGGAATGATAAGAATGTTTAGATTTTTCTTTATTTTTCAAAGTACACGCGTTCAATTTCTAGATGAGGGCTGAAAATCAGTGTTGCCTCCTTGGCAAGTACATCGCTGAGCCTTGACCCTTCTGCATTACAGCACACACATGTACATGTCTATCTATATGTTTATGTATGTGTAATTTCTTTGTTTTAAAAGTTAATTGTGTGACATGTCTATGTTGTGTGTAATGCAATAAACGTAACTAATTTCTCACACTACTCTTCTTTTAAAGTATTTTTCATTATTTATTTATCGATCGAGCATTTTTCGACCGAGTCTCATCAATATTTGTAAGCAGATTTTTTTTTTAATACGATGTTTTGTCTACGGCACTTAGGTCGCACAGCACCACTGACAGGAGCTATATTGTATCAGCAGCCGACCGTATTTTATCGTATTCGCCCGCCTGCTCTACCGTAAAAAACTCAACTTATATTCTATAGAACGTAGCTAGGTACGTCTAAGGGTTGTCGTAATTTACCAGATTCCGTGGAGAGGTCCCTGAAGAAGGCGAACATCGACGCGAAGATCCTGCCGTCGCCCTTGTTCGAGACCATGATGTCCGGCGCGGGCGAGAAGCACATCGTCAACACCGGCCTCGAGTACTCCATGACCAACGCCTGCCAGGTACACGCACACACACACACACACACACACACACACCGTTGCCCGTGTTCGAGACCATGATGTCCGGCGTGGGCGAGAAGCACATCGTCAACACCGGCCTCGAGTACTTCATGACCAACGCCTGCCAGGTACACACACACACACACACACAGCATACACACACACACATACCACAACACACACACACTATATGCCAGCCATATGCCAGCTATGACTGTCATACAGCTGATACACCGGGTGGACAAAGGACAAAGTGCCCCACCAATAGGATTCTCGCTGCATGGTGTGGTTCTATTCTAATTTGGGCAAGCCATAGTAAACCTTATGCAGCGGCCACATTTAAACTACGAGAAACGCATCGTCATAACTTGGACTAATACTTTTTGTTATTTTATTTATTTCTCATTATTTTTGTTGATATTTGTTTGTAGAAGGTGATGCGTGCCGGCCAACAATACAAGCTAGGGCATGACGTGCGCACGGCGGCCTATATCACCGCCGTTGAGAGAATATTCACCACGTTCGACGAAAAGGGCCTGGCGATATAACATTACATACCACATCCATTTAAACTATATTGAACGTACAAGAGCGGATCTGGGCAAAGTCGTGGCGGTCATAATGATCCATTGGTACTAAACCACTGCAATTGAAGAATTAAAAAAAATACCAAAATTTTACAAGTATTACGACACTTTCCTTCGCGCTAGGATTCCCTGTGTTGTGTATGAAAGTAAGGTACCTCTATCGGAGTCTGTAAACTAAACTATGTTATTTTGAGTATGCGAATTCCAACTATACTGATAATCAACGTAACCGTTGCGAAGGAGATTAGCGGCGCCGCGCCGCCCCGTGTTTGTTATATTGAAGTTTATATAACATGACTTATATTGAAGTTCGCCATATAGACGCTTTCTACCTTTATAACTAAAACAAAAATACGTTCAATTCTTTGTATTCTATTCTTGGGTAGATTATTAGATATCTATCATCAGTAATATTAGTCTTACTAATTAGTTCATAATTTTATTAGAACTGGGTTTTCTGGTTGTAGTGAACTTTCTACCGGTTGTAGGAAATTGCTACCTTTACAATTAAGACCGCCCATCTTACATGTTTATTGTAGTGAACTGTATTTCTTGTTATTATTACTGGTGTGCATTAAAGTGTATTCTAAAACTAACGCATTATTCGAAGAACGTTTATGAATTACAACTTTAGAATCTGGATCCGCCCTTGAACGTGAATATTGTAGGCTCGTAATAGGAAGTAGAATGAGTTAGTGGTAAAATATAATGATTTAAGATATGTTCTTACCCTAAGATATGCCCTAAGAAGTCGCGTCTCATTCAGTCAATGCGCCTATGCGCTAGCCGTGTTTATATTTGTAGTTTTAATTACGTACTTAGATTAATTTTACTTAACGTTTAATTTTAGTCATAATTTAATTTGTTTATTTTATTTAATAAAGTATTTTTAATAAATAAATTTTGTCAGTTTTTTTATAGGACAGCGTTTTATGTAAACTCTACAAAGCCTTGAAATGTCAGGAGATTTGATCTAATGTGTACCTATATGAAATCTGGTCATTTGCGAGATTTTTGTTGCGTGTCTGGTATTATGAAGAGCCGCGCGGAACGCAAGGCGTGCGTGCAATTAGGTGGCGCGGTCATATGGTGGGCCGATTTAATAATAATAAACTTATTGGTTTTTTGTTACGGGCAGGCATATTTTTTGTAATATTATAAAATTCATTACAATTAGGATAATAATGTGTGTATGTGGATTATTGTGGATCGGATTTTCAAAAGGTAAGAATCGGCTTATATGGACCCTTCGCCACTGCTCCACATTCAGATGTTTAATAACTGTAAATCTATAAGACGACATTTTTTTTATCATTTTAATGGGCATTTTGCTCCCTTTAGTCGCAGAATACCAGATTCTCAGCAGATTATCTTATTATTGTTATTATCTCTCGCTGGTGTGGCGCGGCCATGCGACGTCTTGCAACACCGTATCAACAAATACCTAATTTTTTCCTTAAAATTTAAATGCAGTTCACACATAAGCCCCTTCTTGACTACCGTACACCTCGAAAGATCCGAGACCACCTAGGTATATCGTAGATTTTTTTTTACACTACAGGCCGAGCTATTGTAGTAGTGATAGTAACACAGTTATCTATGGTGTTTGCAGACTATTATGGCAACCGCCCAGAAGTACGACCTCGGTATAGACGTGCGATCGGCTGCCTACGTCACGGCTATCGAGAGGATATTCGCCACCTACGATGAGTTCGGGATCGCCATCATTTAGTCTTGAACGGGATCATTAAGATTACCCTTCGGAGCACAGTGCGTAATAAATGACTAGATACCCGGATATGAGAGCTTGCGAACAGGCCGAGGACGATTGGGACGATTTTTACAAGGAAGACCGTCTGCTTTCAAAAGAAAACCCTACAAACAAGCCCGACTAATAAAAAATCTCGTCATAGTGCGGAAATTCAAATAAAACTAGTAAGTAAAGCCTGATCAGATAAATAAAAGATCTAACCCCCTACTATGTAAGTAGCGACAGGCTCGAGAAGCTGTCAAACGCGACATATTAACTACTATGGCTCTAATGTCACTATGTCGCGTTTGACAGCTTCTCGAGCCTGTCGCTACTTACAATAGTAGGCCTACTGCTGGGGGGACGCTGCCGCGGCGCCACATGTATATTTTTTGTCTATGGCAACAATTTCCTTTGATAAGGTACTCACTTAGCCCGTAACGTACGTATCTGATACTGTATCAACCTGCGCGTGTGTAGGGCTCGTCCAGCCGCCTTATGTCCGCAGTGATACCGCCACCCGGCGGGTCACTGCGAGCGGCTCGCAGCGGGCTCGTGCCTACGTAGTACATACTCACTATTTGATACAGCAAAAAAAAATCTACCTATGCTTGATACAGTATCAGTCATCAGATACGTTACACGCTAAACGGCTTGTACCCTTCTTAAAATTACTTCCATTGAAACGCACTACGGCGAGGTTTATTGTTTGTCTGGTCAGGCTTCCATGCCAGAACTGCGCTGTATAACTTGTGACCGCTTTGATATGGCTTTGCGTTTTAAAACCTTGGTTTTGAAAGGGAGCAACAGAAGAAACATTGTCATTGACGTATTTTGGAGCAAGTAAAGAAGTTTTTACATAAATCTACATGCTATCAAATAAATATATCTATTCTCTATAAGCATTTCCCTCACTCGTCAAAGATTCAAAGACGATCACTGTTTAAATAATTTATATAATGATCAAAATATATAAATATAAGCAATATTATCTGTTCCACTGAGTATATAGCACACTCACGTCCTAGCGGCCTCTCTGTGCAGTTTGAACCAGCGCACGGTGTCTCGTATGGCCTGGTCGAAGGGCGTGAACTGGAAGTCCTTGTACAAAGACCTCAGCTTGAGGTTGGAGGCCGTCTTCTTATACTGCCCGTCGGCTTTGCTCGTGTCGTACACTATTTGTCCCTCAAACCCGTGGGCCTTCTTGATCGCTTCTGCCACGGTCGCTATCGATACTTCGTCTTCTTCGTTCACTGGTGAACAATGTTTGTAATTAATTATTATAAAGTCTGAAGTATTTTTGGGTACTTTATGTTACTTGGTCACAGTTACATTTTCTTTTCTGTGCGACTTCAAAAATGTGTTAAGCACTGGTACCAGTATGCGATCGGAAAGTCGTTTAATTTCCAGAACAATAGATTATAGCGTTTAGTAGCCTTAAGTAGGTAGAGTACAAATTAATAAGTGTAACTTAATACGTTAAATTGTAATCTAAGGTTCAGAATTCATACTCTCATACGACGACAAAAAATTTGAATAGTTGCGCCATTTTGAATAATTACTGCAAGCGCAACAACTGCAGCGGCGTACAACAACGCGTTTTTTGGACAAACATGTGTAATCTACTAATTACAACCTTATTCTCTTTCATTACGAATAATTAAGTGCTTAAGCACCACATCGCCGTCCTATTTTCGGAGCGTTCATGTAATACCTAACCATCTCGACTCAGAATGTCATTTTCTCGACATTTCTATTCCTGGGGCAGAGTTTATCTTTGAAGGGTGTTTAGAGTGATGTGATGAGTGATGAGACTTGGAAAAAAACTAATAATAAAAAAAACAATGTTTTTATTCCCTACATCAATGCTAAATGAAACGTTTTTACTCTCGTACTCGCTAAACGTTCTTAACAAGTCCAAAAACATCACTCACCCACCAAAGATAAACTATGCTCTAGAAATGGAGATACAGAAAAAAAGGCAGTTTGAGATAGGGCTTTCTAAGAAAAGGACAGCTATAAGTTGTGTGGTTACCAGAGAGGATGAGCGGTTCGACGCTGTGGTAGTGGCGCAGCGTCCACAGGAAGAGCGCGGCGAGGTCCAGCGAGTAGATGAACTGCCGCAGCGGCTTGCCACTGCCCAGCACCGAGAACGTCGCGTCGCCTGCCACAGCTATAAGGTGGTCGGTTACCAGAGAGGATGAGCGGTTCGACGCTGTGGTAGTGGCGCAGCGTCCACAGGAAGAGCGCGGCGAGGTCCAGCGAGTAGATGAACTGCCGCAGCGGCTTGCCACTGCCCAGCACCGAGAACGTCGCGTCGCCTGCCACAGCTATAAGGTGGTCGGTTACCAGAGAGGATGAGCGGTTCGACGCTGTGGTAGTGGCGCAGCGTCCACAGGAAGAGCGCGGCGAGGTCCAGCGAGTAGATGAACTGCCGCAGCGGCTTGCCACTGCCCAGCACCGAGAACGTCGCGTCGCCTGCCACAGCTATAAGGTGGTCGGTTACCAGAGAGGATGAGCGGTTCGACGCTGTGGTAGTGGCGCAGCGTCCACAGGAAGAGCGCGGCGAGGTCCAGCGAGTAGATGAACTGCCGCAGCGGCTTGCCACTGCCCAGCACCGAGAACGTCGCGTCGCCTGCCACAGCTATAAGGTGGTCGGTTACCAGAGAGGATGAGCGGTTCGACGCTGTGGTAGTGGCGCAGCGTCCACAGGAAGAGCGCGGCGAGGTCCAGCGAGTAGATGAACTGCCGCAGCGGCTTGCCACTGCCCAGCACCGAGAACGTCGCGTCGCCTGCCACAGCTATAAGGTGGTCGGTTACCAGAGAGGATGAGCGGTTCGACGCTGTGGTAGTGGCGCAGCGTCCACAGAAAGAGCGCGGCGAGGTCCAGCGAGTAGATGAACTGCCGCAGCGGCTTGCCACTGCCCAGCACCGAGAACGTCGCGTCGCCTGCCACAGCTATAAGGTGGTCGGTTACCAGAGAGGATGAGCGGTTCGACGCTGTGGTAGTGGCGCAGCGTCCACAGGAAGAGCGCGGCGAGGTCCAGCGAGTAGATGAACTGCCGCAGCGGCTTGCCACTGCCCAGCACCGAGAACGTCGCGTCGCCTGCCACAGCTATAAGGTGGTCGGTTACCAGAGAGGATGAGCGGTTCGACGCTGTGGTAGTGGCGCAGCGTCCACAGGAAGAGCGCGGCGAGGTCCAGCGAGTAGATGAACTGCCGCAGCGGCTTGCCACTGCCCAGCACCGAGAACGTCGCGTCGCCTGCCACAGCTATAAGGTGGTCGGTTACCAGAGAGGATGAGCGGTTCGACGCTGTGGTAGTGGCGCAGCGTCCACAGGAAGAGCGCGGCGAGGTCCAGCGAGTAGATGAACTGCCGCAGCGGCTTGCCACTGCCCAGCACCGAGAACGTCGCGTCGCCTGCCACAAACAACGATGACTATTTGTTACCAAGTCTAGAAACATCCACCGCCACCCCCGTAGATACCCGCCATGTTGAAATATCCTCCATTGGGAGCATAAAAAAAACATAGTCTTCCTTTTACTTCTAACACTATGTTATTTAGCAAAAAATAATCTTTATGATGAAGCCTTTCGATCGGTATGATAAAACTACAGGGTATTTTTTTTCTCGTATAGCGGGTTCGATTCCCGGTTTAACCATGTAATCATCAAAAAATGTATGAATGCAGTTTTTCTGCAAATTTTAATAGTTTTTAGAAATAAAATGGTCTTCTTTCAGTAAAATGTTCTATCTAAAATATTTAAGGTAGGTACTTTCCCTTCATGTGACATAGCCGTGGGACGCCCTGTAGGTATATAAATTTTGTCTATCTGTGTACTCTATTTTGGATTGTAATCTAGATCTGATAAAACGAAATATTTCTTCTTCTTTTCGTGTCGATTCGGCGACACAAGAGGCGATAAAAGAGGACCAATACTCCGCCACGGCTATGGCATTGTCTGTAGCATTGTACAGTTCGTCGCGTGTGCAGCTGTTGGGACACGCTTGGCGAAATATTTGTTATGTGTACAAATGATTATTGATCTGTCTGAATAACTCAATAACATACATACATACATAAAGTCACGCCTCTTTCTCGGAGGGGTAGGCAGAGACCACTTCCTTCCACTTGCTACGATCCAAACACACTTCTTTCGCTTCATTCACATTCATTAATCTCCTCATGCATGCTCGTCGGTTTAGAGTACTCTTGACCCGACCTTTTGTCAGAATGTCCCCGATTTGATTTTGAAACGTTCGTCTTGGTCTTCGCCTTCCAACACGAATAAAACACTTATAGCTCAATAAAATAAAATGTATTATAAAATGAAGCGGTAATGAGAAACAGACGGTATCTGGTAATAAGGGCGTCGTCATTACCAGATTCGCAGTGATAACACGTACACCTACATACGCGCACGTTGTTGCGTGGATACACACACTTTACTTTTTATTAATATCTAGTTGTATTTTATGTACATATTATGTAAGTATATTTCTATTTAGTGTAATTCTAATTAATTATGTGGAGTTTAGAATTTATAAGTATGTATTTATATTCATTGTGTAACGTTGTGGCCGTCCGTGACGCGACCAATAGGACTCACGGAAGACCAACGCCGTAGCCCAGCCGGGCTGTGTGAGTATCGCAACACAGGGAAATGTTTGTACGTAGTTTTATGCTTAGGTTCTAGGGTGTAAATTTTATAATGTAGTTTTCTTTTCTTTTTGTCGAATTTTGTATTTTGTTGTGATGTCCAGCAAATCTTATATATAAAATTTTCGTGTCACAGTTTTCGTTCCCATACTCCTCCGAAACGGCTAGACCGATTCTCATGAAATTTTGTGAGCGTATTGAGTAGGTCTGAGAATCGGCTACTATCTATTTTTCATACCCTTGAGAGCGGGCGGAGCCGCGGGGTGAACAGCTAGTAAACATATATTATTATTATTGATTATTATATTAAGTAATAGAGGTATGGTAGGTACCGTTTTGCATGGCGTCGTCCATGCGGCGGATGAGCGCGGGGATGACGTGCGAGGAGTGCAGGCTGAAGTTGTCGTGCGGCCCGAACACGTTGCACGGCACCACCGACGTGAAGCAGCAGCCGTGCTGCGACTGGTACCCTCTACGGAAAACATACAATACTACTATGCGTGCCAAATAAGAATAGGACTGGCGCCATCTTGAATTGACAGTCCGTCCTTTTCTTTTGTTTCTATTTGGCAAATAAGAAAAGGACGGACTGTCAATTCAAGATGGCGCCAGTCCTATTCTTATTTGGCCCGCATAGTACGATACAACTAGCTTACCCGTTAGCTATACCAGTTTTTTCCCGTGGAAATAAGGATTTTTTTTGACAAAGCCTGACCAAAGAAAATTTCTTAATAAGAAACGTCGCCATATTGCGGATTTTCAATGGAACTAATTTTATAAGGGAAATTGTTGCCATAAACAAAAATATACATGTGGCGCCCTGAGTAGGTTTCTTATTTCTTTGGTCAGGCTTTATTCTGATGTAAGCTAATTATTATTGTAAAGTTTTATTTAATTATAATAATAAAGGTGAATGACAGCAAATTTTTTTTTGGAGTCTTTGGAGCTACAGATTACGATTAGGATTCACAAAATACTATGGGTCGCAGTGGTCTTGGGCACTTGGTGCCCTTCCCTCTCCATCCAAATCATAATCATAATCATTCACAAAATAAACCCATTGATATTTTCTTACCTGTTCAAAATGTCAATCATCCTTTTAGCATAGCTGTATCCGTAGTTGGAGTCATGCGGGGGACCGTTGTGTACCTTTACAAAAGAGTTTATGCTATATTATTTCTGAATATCTGCTACTATTTATAGAACCAAAAATATATATTTTTGTTCTATTTATGAGGATACAAATACAAAGTTTATGTCAAAATAAATAAATTAAAAAATGTTTTTACTGGCCTGCATTTTGTGTATGAATATTATGATGATTATGATGCAAACTAACATACCATGGTCTCATCTATGGGGTAGGTGGTCTTGTCAGGAAATATGCAGGTTGAGAGACAGGAGACTACTTTCTTGACCTTGTGTTTGTAGCTGGCATTCAGAACATTGTCATTTATAGCCATATTCTCCCTCTGTGAACACCATCACATATTTTATAACAAAATAATAATTTACACTTCAATAATTATAACAAAAAATAAAGCCTTTATTACTGTAAAATTTTTTTCTATTACAATTTTTTTTAGCAAGCCCCTCATAAATTGTTTCAAATAAATTTTAAAAATGTTTGAGCTGCTTCCAACTTACAAAAAAGTCCAAGTTGTGTGCCATGTTATGGAATAGTCCGCCGACCATCGCAGCCAGGTGAATAACATGTGTTGGCTTAAACTTTTCAAACAACGCTTCTGTCTGGCTCTTGTCCCTGCATTTATAAACAAAGTCTTACTCCTTTCCTTTAACTGTAGTACCAATTGATGTGATTTTTAGTAGGATAAGGACCAGAGAGAAATCTAGGCTAGATTTCACATAGTATAAAAAGAAAACAATTTAATAAACTTGAGTGTAAAAAGAACATAAGTGTAGAAGAAATTCAATATTTTTAAGTCATACAAACCTTAAATCGCCATCTTTGGACCCACAAAATATCCAGGTCTCATTTGCAGCATTTGGGCTTCCATTTTGCTTTTCATCTTCAACAACTTTCTTGATGGCCTGCCCTACAAGTCCAGATCCACCAGTCACCAATATCACCGACTTTTCGTCACTCATCTAGAAAAAAAGGTTGGTTGTTATATTATTATCATTAGGACTAATGGTATCTCGTAACATAATGTAACTGCTGTCGCTGGATGCGGGCAGCATAGTACCGATTGTGGAGATCTTTAGGGAAGGCCTTAGTCCAGCAGATGTCTTACATTCAGCTGAAATTATGATAATGATGAAATATTATAATAATGCTAAAGTATAGGTATTTGAAAACAACAGTCGGTTCGTACATTACACGCTTTGATATTAAATACAATAATTTGTAATTATAGCTGTGCTGTGACCAAGTAGTACTGCAATTAAAGGTATAGCAGGAAAACTCGAATCGAAGCGACGCCGATAAGACCACTAACGGATGTTAGCTGCTGTATCAAATGAGTATAACCGATAACCACTACAGTCAATACAGTAGGTACCATTTGGAGAGTAAATAAAATATCAAAACCGGCCAGCCGGCTCGGTCGACTCAATGATAATATGAATGGAGTCCCTATATTGCCCGGCCCGATATTGTACAGCCAGGAATGTACGGCCGATAATTGGAAGCCCAAAATGGATTCGAATTATCGGGTCGTGCATTCCTGGCCGTGCATTATTGGCTGCGCAATATCAGCACGAGATGATATTGTACAGCCAGGAATGCACGACCCGATAATTGGAAGCTATATGGATTCGAATTATCGGGTCGTGCATTCCTGGCCGTGCATTATTGGCTGCGCAATATCAGCACGGGATGATATTGTACAGCCAGGAATGTCCGGCCCGATAATTGGAAGCCATGCTCCTATTGGCTGAAACATTGACAGATTGCTGAACGCTTATTGGCTTAAAAGTTTATCTTGTCTATTGCCAAACTGTCTCCCATGCTTCGTTTTCACCTGTTTTCACTGAGCTTTTCCTTTCCACGCATTGGCTACTATCCATGATTGATTCGATTTGTTTGGGTGTGTCAGTCAACGCAATGTTGGTATTTTGTGATACAAAATCTTCTTGGAACGAATCGAATAACAGACAGTATGGCAGTGTTGCCATTGCTACGGCAATTGCCGTATTCTACGGTAATCAAGCCCCAAAAATCGATGTGCTACGGCAGCTTTTCCAGACTTCCATCATATAACTACGGCAATTTTTCTTTGTTGGGATTCTTGGGATTCTTACAAAATAATCAAAACACGGCAATTTTGTTAAATTTTTTCGATAACACGGCAATCGGACACCTAAAACACGGTAATTATAATTTTATTGATGGCAACACTGCAGTATGGGATATGACAGCAAGAATCAAACAAAACAAAACAAAAGAATTGTAGAAAGAAATTAAAACATTTGTTCTTTTCTGAATTAGTATATATTTTTTACGATGCCTTCATTAAGGTGGCTTAAACGAAATGTAAGATTCGTGGTCTGATTCGACACCAAGCTAACAAACAATTTATTTGAGAGACACCAAGATCTCATGATCCTACAAGTTTTACTTTAATTAATATCTCTACTTACCTTACCACCAGCACAAGCATGAAGTTATTAGTAGAATAAACACCACAAGATAGAATCAAGATAGAATAGAGAGACTGAATCAACTTCAAACTTCAAACCAGACTACAGTTTTTCTTAGGCTTGTCCTATTGTGGTCAACTTACTGCAACAGATTGAAGAACTCTATTGAATAATACTACCAGCTGCAATCAAATCGCACCCAGCAGATGAAAAATTTCATTGAGTTTTATATCAAGAAAAAAGTATCATAACCTTTATCATAACCTAAAAGATAATTTAGTGCAGAACATAATGCAGAGGAACTATGAGGCAATGAGTTTACATACTTAAAATATACTAATAGTACATGCTGGGTTATGTTTGTTTTTAGAAGTTTAGTAGATCTTCCCTCACAGGGGAAGGGTGACCCAAGACAAGACAGGCCTTATATGCGAATGGCTTATAGCGAACGACGGATATTTTGTTCCATTTTAAA
This sequence comes from Teleiodes luculella, assembly GCA_948473455.1. Taxonomy (NCBI): domain Eukaryota; kingdom Metazoa; phylum Arthropoda; class Insecta; order Lepidoptera; family Gelechiidae; genus Teleiodes; species Teleiodes luculella. The sequence continues at coordinate 14,840,102 of OX419592.1, read as the reverse complement.
ATAGCAAAAATATCTTAATTGTACCTACATCACTGGTTTGGAATAATAAAGGCTTTAACTATTACATATTGGTTTTTTTTTTTTACTAGCTTTCCGCCGCGGCTCCGCCCCCGAGGTTTTCCCGTGGGAATGAGGCTTTTTTCTGTGGTAAAAGGTAGCCTATGTTACTCCCCTAAGTAACATAGGCTACCTTTTACCTTTTTTTTGGGTGAATGTAGCTTTCTAATGGTGAAAGAATTTTTGAAATTGGTTCAGTAGTTTTTGAGTGTATTCATTACAAACATACACACGAAAATGCAAATCTTTCCTCTTTGTAATATTAGTGTATGACACCAAGACAATATGTTATCAAACAGAATTAAAAATTTGACCAGCATAATCTTCTCTCTGTATAGATCAAAGCAGTGCTTTGTCACTCTTTCCAACATGATCAGAGTAAAACAAAGACTCAAGCTTTTTGCAAGAATTCAGTAAAGTAGGGTGCACCCTTGATAATAATATGGACATAATAAAAGATTTACTTTTATGACAAATGTTTATAATTATATTTTACTAACTATTCGATTTGTAAATTACAATTATGAATAAAACAAATTATGTAATTAACTAAACAGCATTACTACAAAATCGTATTTGGTTGCACTCGCTTTGCATCTCTTGTCTCAAATTCAAGCGAATCAAAAGTGTGTGGTGTGGTGAGTGAGTAAACAAGAATACAGTCATTCTTGTTTACTCACTCACCACATCACACACTTTTGATTTGCATAGACGTAGACGATGAACATAGACATAGACATAATTTATTTGACAAAACACAATATTTAGCATAGCATACATTTAGCATTATCAATGAACACATTGATAATGCTAAATGCATAATGAATGAGCCTTGATTTGATACTGATTAAATCATAAGAACTAAAATACAGGGTTAGTACCCGGCGTTGTGCGGAAAAATCGTCGAAATACCCCATATCGAAATGCCGTTTGTCACAAAGGTACTTTAGGAGCAAACAACCGTTTGACCGGCGCAGTTCGCAATAATATTCGCATGAGGGGCAGATAATACGATTATGATGATGACGTCATATTTTTTTTATATGGGATTTAAAACAATAAATTAAATACAAATCTTTTCCAATTCGCCTAATGATGTGCTATATTTTTAGAACCCTCTCAAGAAGCCCTTTTAACAAAAACAAATCCCATATAAAAAAATTACGTCATATCTACGCCCCCCCACTGCCGGTCAAAATGATTGTTTTGCCGGTCAAACAGCTATCCTCTGTATATCGATTTGCGGTTTTTTTGATCCAATCAATCACATTCCTGAGAAGCTTGTTGCTCGCTTGTGTCTGTGTGTGTGTATGGGCTCTGCTGCCCGAGAAGTTCAACGCGCACCTGTAATTAAAACATACTGCAATCAATGACTTTGATGATGAGCAATACAACTCAAAACATATTTTGTAAAGTGCACGTCAATAAAGAGTTATTAATTTCAGATAAAATTAGAATATTATTGAATCAAATAGAATGTAAACTAATTACTAAATCATATTTTCCACTAATTTGTCAAATTATACAAACAAATGCACTTCACTCAAAGTGTAGGTAACAAGTTTAGATATTATACATTTTGTCAGAGATAGAGATCAAAGCAAGCTCAGAATTTGATATATTACACTAAAATACACATTTTATTAATACAGTTCACATTATTTATTATCCTCAGAACTGACTCAGGACATTGACGAGCGAAAAAGTTTGTTATGTCATGTTTATGCATATTATGCCATATTCCAGTAGGAAGTGGGAAATTTAATTTGCAAGATGGTGAGTGATGATGATGGATGACAGAACACACAGACACTGGGTTAGGTAAAACTAAACAAATATGAAAAAAAAAAATTGAACTTGGAACTACTCTTTGAATGCATTATTACTTTTCCATGATTTTGTTTCAAAAATAACATTTATTTATTATGGCTGTGACTGATCCACATCAAAGTTACTTACTTATTTTAGTGCCTTGTTTCATTCTGCCAGCTCCAGTTTAGCTCTCAGTACTTTTTTGATAAAGGTATAAGCGTTTGGCCTGAAAATTAAATATAACCATTCAATATTAATAACAATAACTTTAGCCTTCTTTTCATACATAAAAACACTTTATTTGCCCCATAACAATTTTATTTAAAAGTAAAGTTAGACATCATTTGTAAATAGACATAATTTAATTTAGAAATCTTGTTTTATATTTTACTAGCGACCCGCCCCGGCTCCGCACGGGAAAATACTTATTGTGGGTTATCTTATCCTTAAGTATATTATGCATTTATTATACATATAAACCTTCCTCTTGAATCACTCTATCTATTAAAAAAAACCGCATCAAAATCCGTTGCGTAATTTTAAAGATTTAAGCAGACATAGGAACATAGGGACATAAGAACATAAGGATAGAGAAAGCGACTTTGTTTTATACTATGTAGTGACTAGCTTTCCGCCACGCGGCTCCGCCCCCGCGCTAACGCATGAGTGGGGTATTTTCCTACAGTAAAAGGTAGCTTATTTCCTTCCCCAGGGGGTATTCCATCTCTTATCAAATTTCAACAAAATCAGTTCAGTGTTTTGATGTGAAAGTGTAACAGACAGACAGACATAGTTACTTTCGCATGAATAGGGTTTTTATTACTTAAAATGTAGCTTATTTAATATAAGTTAATCTGTGTCTAATATATCGTACCATTAAAAATATAATATAATAGATCGTACCATCAAAAATTTCAAATCTATCCCATTTCAGTTGGTTTTGCATGCAGAAGTAACAAACATCCAAACATTATCAATCTTTACATTATATTATTATCATGTAGATATCAGCAGAATAAAGTACCTGATTGTGAATGTTTTGTTTCTTGATGTTGGTGTAAGTTGTAAACTGACATCTGCACGAGCATATTTTGTGAAAATGCTTTTGACAGGACCAATCCTGAAATGATATGTTTCTTCCATAAAGCCAATGATTGGGACATGTTTTCATTTAAACAATCTTCATTATGGCTGGTTTACACGTATTAAGTGACGAAGTAATTAACTAAATTTTAACTTGATTTTAACTTAATTCTTGCGTGTAAACAACCACTTAAGAGCTCTTTAGTCGCAAGTGGTAAGTAAACGATTTAGTGGTTAAGTGAACAAGTGAAATAGAATCTAGTCTATTTTTGATTAAGTAGCCGCGCCTCCCGCACCGCTTGCATTCCCCGGTAGGCGTGGCTTTCTACTAAACTGTCATTTAGTTACGTGTGAACTCAACAATTTAGTGAAGTACTTAAGTAGTACAGTGAACTAAAGAGTGCATAAGTTAGACAAGCGTGTAAACGATCGGTTACTTAAAATTAAGTTAATTTTAACTTAAAATTTAGTTAACTACTTAACAACTTAATACGTGTAAACAAGCCATTACTAATATGCACAAATTAAGTGCATACAGAGGTTAAATAATATTCTGACTTGTCTGAGCAAATTTTCAAAAATAAATTACACTATGTGCTATCAGGAGAGAGAAGCTGTCTTTCATTATCTTTATCAGAGGTTGGCTTTTATTTAAGTGAAGAAGGTTTGCCATACCACTGCAGTGCAGACTATAAAGGATAAGGTTAGGTAGTAGTAGGTTAGTTCAACGGGCTAATCTTCCGCAACTCGACGTCAATAGGTAGTAGGTAATGGAAAACTATTCAGTAGGTACCCGTAGAACCCGTATGCAGGGCCGCCCCTGCCTGACTGACCCTGCACGACTCAGACAAGGGGTGTGTGGCGAGTAAGTAAACCATTGGTGGAAATTTGACTAGAACATAACTTGAATAGGAACTATCGGATGCACTTGGGTTGCACGCGCTAGCTAGGTACCTACAGTCCTACATAATAACGAAACAACATCACTTACTATAAATTTCGATTTCGTATATCAAAACAAAACTGAAAACACAAGACACCAATTTTTTTTTTTTTAGTTTCTTTCTCCCTTGAAGGAAAGGCAAAGGGATCTAAGCCCATACAGCCTACTCTTTAGTAGTTTCTTGCATTATCCAAGTTTAATAAATAAGTAATTTTTTTAGTTCATCTTACATTATTTCAGAATAGGCAAAAGCATAAACCATGCAGCCGTCGTCTTATTCGTCTTCATCCAGTATTTAATTAGATATGAAAATAAGAAATGTTTTTTGCGTCACTGAAGGACTAATTAGGCTCCTTAATTAATTAACAAAGGGCCAAGGGAAATGATTGTAATTAATTTTCTCTCTTTTGTTATGTTATGTAATTAATTATGCATAAAGTGTTTATTTCAATTGCCTATGTACTCGGTAAATACCCATAAATCAATGGCTAGATTTAATTCAATAATTTGCTAGCATTATTTTGCATTCCTGGGGCACAGAATAATACAGTAAAAGTTTTATTACAAACATCTTCTTTATAGATATAAAAATGAAAGTCCTGACTAACTCACTCACCTATCAGCGACACATGTTTCGCCATTTTTTTTTGTTAAATCACCCCCAAGGGGTGAAAAAAGGGATGAAATCGCTAAACGTACAAAGCTGAAAATTAGCAAAAACATTCCTTGGTGACATAAGCAAGGGATACGAAGCGATTTTTCGATAATCGTTACCCAAGGGGTGAAAATAGTTGTTGAAAGTTTATATGAAGAAAAAAAATTAGTTTGACGTTTTAACTTGAAACTTTGCAGGATTATACATGATAACATGACGATAAATAAACGAACACGTGTTTCGGGATTTAAAAAAAAACCCCTAAGGGGGAAAATAGGGGTCGAAAGTTTGTATGACGAAAAAAAATTCGTTGGACGTTACGACTTGAAACTTTGCATGGTTATACTTGACAATAAAAAAACGAACACCGTGTTTCAGGATTTTTCCGACAAAGTACACTAAAGGTTAAAAAAGGTGTTGAAAGTTTGTATGAGAAAAGAAAAGTGGGACATTTTAATTTGAAACTTCGCAGAGTTCTACTCGATAGTAAATAAACGAACATGTTTTCTGAGATTTTTCTGATAAACAATCCGCAAGGTGTTAAAAGTTTGTAAAAGGAAAAAAAATGTTGGACGTTTTGACTTTTAACTTCACAGGGTTAGGTCAGACAGTAAATAAACGAACACATGTTTAGTATATTTCCCACAAATAACCCCTAATTGTTAAAATGGGGTGAAGAATTTATTTTAGGGCAGGGTTTAGCAATATAGTCTTTTCACCATGAAGGAAAAAAAAATTCCACGCCCATTTTTTGGGCGCGTAAAATTTTTTCTTCCTTCATGCTTTTCACTTTGGGCACTTTAATAATATGAAACAGATTTCAACTTCAAACTTGTATTTTCGTCAAATTAATTACAAAATTTTAGTAGCAGAGCTAACGTTTCAGTCAATATCGAACAACAACAACATTATTTTCCTAACGGAAATTTTTACATATATTTTCATATTATCTACATTAACAAATGTAACATTACTTACCCCTGGCCACAGCTTCGCGCGTCGGCGGCGGCGGCACGTTAGTATTGTAACATTTTACGATAATTTGGAGCACTTTGCGTCACATGACTTAAAACGTTACTTTTACGTATTTTTAATCTTATTTGTGCTTACTTTTTGCATGAAAATTGAACGTTTTTTGTAAAAGTTGGGTAATTTCACGCCTCTAAAACAATTTATTGATTTCGGTCGTACATTTTTCTAGCGGGCACAGAATACCAAATAGTAGTCCCTACAGAAGCTGCACTAATAACATAATTCAAATAAATTGCAACCCTAGCCCCGTTATAATAAAGTGCAATTCAGATCGCACGGCGCTAAGCGAATACAAGTACTTGCTGCATCTCTTTCTCTCGCGTATTGCGCCACCCTACTAAAACCTTTAGGGCTGTCGTCTTTGAGAAAATAAAAGATCTGATTTATTAACCTATAAGGTACCTACCTCTTACTCAAACAAATGATGATTCAAATAAACCAATGCTACTACTACTGTATTTACTAAAAAGCGGTTTAGACAGCGGCGGCGCAGGGGCTAATCGAGCGGCAGCGTTCAAAACAAAAATATTAGTTTTTGAGTGTGGAAAATGAATACTGAAGATTTTAATAATGAAATAATGACTCATCCACTTATTTAAATGGCAAAACTTCTTCAACATAAATTTAATTAAAAGGTTGTGTGTGTGTGTGTGTGCTAATTTAGGAATGATCTGTTGTAGTACCTCAAAAATCAAATTATTTTCTCGTAGTGTGGACACTTACGAGTATTTTAGTAATAATATATTAAAATACTTATTAACTTGTAAGATCGCGCGGATATACTCGTAAATGGATTACTTTTTGATGAATGTGAATGTGACCGCCCGGTCCGCTAGAATTATTTTGAACTTAAAATATGATAATTTAATTATGTGATAACGAATTTTGCGGCAGAAATATGTGTAAATAAGTTTTGTGCTAATTTAAGAATAATAAGGCACCAGACGGCATCGTAGGTACGCTTACGAACGAATGGAACGACTAAAAATATTGAACAACGTGCGCGCGCTTCGTGTGCCGCAGCCGCACTGAATTGGGGCCGCAGAAGGCCTGAGACCGCTCGGCCGAGCGGTAGGTAATTATAGCGCGCAAGTACATGGAGTGACGGAGGCCTGTAGCGGGTTTTAGAAATGAAAATTTTTTTTAGTTCTCTCATGTTAATTTTGACTATGGGTTACTGACAACATTCCGCTGGTCGCCGCCGACGCGCGAAGCTGTGGCACAGTATAAATATAGTATGTACTGTGGCCAGGCCCTTAGAGGTAGGCAACTTTGGTACATGCATTCAGCCTAATATAAAGTATTGTTATTCAAAACAAGTTATATTGATAAAATTAAAATACAATTTTGTTTAAGGCCATAGTGCTGTCCTCAACATGGGGATTGAAAAATTGTATGGAGGGGCAGGCCCCCCACGAGGTGGACCGACGATCTGGTGATGGTCGCGGGAAGCCGCTGGATGCGGGCAGCGCAGGACCGATTATTGTGGAGATACTTGGTCTTTGTCCAGCAGTGGACGTCTTTTGGCTGAGATGATGAATATTTGACATTAAATAAATGAACACGTGTTACGGAACTTTTCCTACGGGTCAAATTAGGGGTTGAAAGTTTGTATGGAGAAAAAAAATTATGGTCGTTTTGACTTGAAACTTCGCAGGATTATATTTGACAGTAAATAAACGAATACGTGTTTCAGGATTTTTTCGACGAATAACCCCCAAGGGTAGCAATAGGGGTTAAAATTAAGAAAACAAAGGAGAAATAAAATATTCGTTTTCCACGCGAAGTCTCCTGCAAAGAAATCGGACCCCCCTGTCATAAGCGGTGACTACTCGCCGCTTACGATAGGGGGTCCGTTTTCTATGCAGGAGACCGTACATGAACACTTGCTGCATCTAATCAAATCTCTGAGTTTTAAATAAGTCGGAATTTAACATAGATTTTCGTAGTAACGAAACTTAGGGCTCTTAGAAAATTGATATCTAGGATCCCCAGTGGTGTCCGATGACGAATCTGGCCGCCATTTTGAACTTTTTTATTTCTGAACGGATTGCTTTCAAAATTGATATCTAGGGTCTCCAGTGGTCCCTGCGAATCTAAGGACGAAATTAGAAAAAATTGCGACTATTTTCAACTTTTTTGTTTCTGAACGGATTGGTTTCAAAATTGATATCTAGGGTCCCCGATGGTGTCTGATGAGAATCTGAGGTCAAAATTGGACAAAATGGCCGCCATTTCGAACTTCTGTTTCTGAACGGATTGCTCTTAAAATCAATATCTAGGGTGGGAGGTTTTACGCGGGAATCGAGAGGAAATGGCGGGTTCATTGTTTCGTCCTTTTTAAAATTAGTTTTTCATGGTAATTGTGGTGTTAATATGGTGGAATTAGTGCGATAATGTGCCGTTAAAGAAGAACTATTCAATGAAAGTGAGAAATAATGAGTGGTTAGCTGTTTCTGGTTTGATACCCCGCGTTAAACTTCAGTATCATTGGAATGTAAGAACCACCCTTGCATTTCAATGATCCGTAACAAGAAATGAAACTACCAAGAAATGACTAAAGACGACGAAATGAAACTGAAGAAATAATGACTGAAGACATTAAACTTGGATAATGCAAGAAACTACTAAAGACTAGGCTGTATGGGCTTAGATCCCTTTGCCTTTCCCACAAGGGAGAAAGAAACTAAAAAAAAAAAAAATATCTAGGGTCCTTAGAAAATTGATATCTAGTGGTGTCCAATGACGAATCTAAGGTCAAAATTAGAAAAATTGCCGCCATTTTGAGCTTTTTTGTTTCTTAACGGATTGCTTTCAAAATCGATATCTAAGGGTCCCCAGTGGTGTCCGATGACGAATCAGAGGTCATAATTGGAAAAAATGGCCGCCATTTCGAACTTTTTTATTTCTGAACGGATTGCTTTCAAAATTGATATCTAGGGTCTCCAGTAGTGTCCAATGACGAATCTAAGGTCAAAATTGGAAAAATTGGCCGCCATTTTGAACTTTTTTGTTTCTGAACGGATTGCTTTCAAAATCGATATCTAGGGTCCCCAAAGGTGTCTGATGACGAATCAGAGGTCAAAGTTGGAAAAAATGGCCGCCATTTCGAACTGTTTTGTTTTTTTGGACGGATTGCTTCCAAAATCAATATCTTGCGAAAGGTTGCCTGGAAGAAATCGCTTAAAGCGATAAGGCTGCCATTTGCCGCAAATTTATGTTCGTGTTGTTTTTATGTAAAAAATTTTTATGTGCAATAAAGAATATTTGTATTTGTATTTGTAAAAAATAAATCAAAAAGTAAATCAAAAGTAAATAAATAATAATAAAAAAAAATTATCAGGAATTATATTTAGTAAAAAATTAATCAAAAATTTGATCAAAAGAACAAGAAATAAGCAAAATCGAAGAATAAATAAAAAAACAATCAAAAATAAATTAATAATAATAAATAAATAATTCATGTATTAAATTAAAAAAATAAATCAAAAATTTATTTAAAAAATTAACAAAAAAATCAATTTAAAAATACATTAAAGAAATTAATCGAAAAATAAATCAAAAATATTTTTTGTCAATTTTCAACTTTCTAGGTTTATAGGTTTGGGCTGGTCGTTGATGAGCCATTTCGTCCCTTTTTTCACCATTTGGGGGTGATAACAAAAAATAGCGAAACACGTGTCAATTTATTTATTTTTAGGAGTAATCCTGAAAAGTTTCAAACCCAAAAATGTAAGAAAAATTTTTCACTAAAAAAAGTGACCACCCTTGGGTGTTATTTTTGAAAAAAATCCTAAAATAGGTGTTCATTTATTTTATTCAAGGAGTAATCGTACAAATTTTCAAATCAATACCTGCAACTAATTTTTTTTCCCTATACTAACTTTCAAACCACATTTCTTCCCTTGGGTACCTAACTATTTTAAAAAAGTCGCTTCTTATAATATCGTGCCTCCGTCACCCAAGGGATGTTTGTGCCAAACACCTTTATACGTTCAGCCGTTTGGGCTGGGCGCTGATACGAGTAGGTGAGTGAGTTAGTCAGGACTTTCATTTTTATATAATAGAGGATAAAATATAAGACTAGCTTTCCGCCGCGGCTCCGCCCGCGTTAACAGTTTTTCCCGCGGTAAAAGGTAGCTTATGTTACTCAGGGTGAAAGTAACTTTCTAATGGTGAAAGAACTTTTGAAGTCGATACAATAGTTTTTGAGTTATTCATTACAAACATACACACAAAAATACAAATATTTCCTCTTGATTTAGTACGAAGTATGATAGAATAAAGAATAAAAAGTTACAATGAAACCAACCCTCAATGAATTTCCACGAGCTATTATTCTGTATATCTTTTTTGTATTAATTAAAATCTTCCGGCCAAGATTATTTGATTGAATAACAAACATTATTTTAATTATTCTTTTTTTTAGACTTTAAGGGGCTACCCAAGGCTAAGTGGCGCCGCCCTCTGTTAAAAAATAATTACTCGCGAAGTATATTTTTTTTCTAAAATCCGGTAGGTCATTTTGAAGTTGGCGTGCTATAGGATATATAGGGGCCATAAACTGTATTTATTATAGTCCGCTGTAGTTACAGATAGAACATTTGACAAAAGTGGCCGTTTTTAGCAACTTTTCTATCTGTAACTACAGCGGACTATAATAAATACAGTTTATGGCCCCTATATATCCTATAGCACGCCAACTTCAAAATGACCTACCGGATTTTAGAAAAAAAAAAAACTTCGCGAGTAATTATTTTTTAACAGAGGGCGGCGCCACTTAGCCTTGGGTAGCCCCTTAAGGGGCTCCCCTATGCTAAGTGGCACCGCCATCCGTTAAAAAATAATAACTCGCGAAGTATACATTTTTTATAAAATCCGGACGGTCATTTTAAAGATTTGGTGCTATAGTATATATAGCGGCCATAAACTGTATTTATTATAGTCCGCTGTAGTTACAGATAGAAAATTTGCTAAAAACGGCCACTTTTGGCAAATTTTCTATCTGTAACTTCATCGAACTCAAACTAACAGAGTTGATGGCTTTTATATATCCTAAAACACCAAATCTTTAAAATGACCGTCCGGATTTTATAAAAAATGTATACTTCGCGAGTTATTATTTTTTAACGGATGGCGGCGCCACTTAGCATAGGGGAGCCCCTTAATGGAAATAACTAAGAACTTGAGGTTTTTCGTTTCATTTTTAGAAAAAGTAAGGCACTTATTTTTCACTGGCGACGACAAAAGACGAAAGGGACGCAGTTATGCGTTAAAATAAGATACAAATACACCGCGCTCACTCTTGCACCATAACTGCGTCCCTTGCGTTTTTTGTCGCTGTAGGTTGTCGTTGTAGGTATTCAACTGACAGGTACCTATTCAAGTTAATATTTATCAAGGAGTTTTTAAGCGGGAATCAAGCAGAAAGGCCGGGTTGATTGTTTCGTCCTTTTCAAAATTAGTTTTTCATGGTAATTGTTGTGTTAATATGGTGTAATTAGTGCCAAAATGTGCCGTTAACGAAGAACTATTCAATAAAAGTGAGAAATAATAAGTGGTTAGCTGATTCTGGTTGGATACCCCGCGTTAAATTCTGATGTCAACAATGTCAATGATGAAAAGACTTATAAAGATGTTCAATACAAATGCAAGAAAGAAATGACTAAAGACTACGAAATTAAACTGAAGATCTCCTGTTATTACTATAGACTAGGCTGTATGGGCTTTGAACCCTTTGCCTTTTCCATAAGGGATACGTTTTTTAATTTCGATCAAATCTTATAAAATGTTAGAAAGAGACAATAGATCATTGTTGTGATGTTGTTATGCGCTATCTCTTTCTTAAAAAGCATTCACACTCAACTCACACACAGCAAAACTACACAACGAAAAAACCTGTATGAAAGGACTGCCAGAGGCATAATTGTACTGCCAGATCTTTTGTTTATATTTCTACCAACCAATGTGCACCTTTATTTTTTTATAAATGATCCTGATTATCGTAATAATATTCCCTTTTACTGTCTAGGCGTAGAATACTTGTTAATTTTTCCAAATAATTAAAAACCACCTTTCATCTTTCTGTCCATGTGCGGCGGGCGATCGATACAAAATGAATGTCAACACTGCGTTCGGTTCGGTATTTTCAGCTCTTTCTTCCCGAAAGCACGGAAACGTCCTGTTTTTCCCACCCAACGAGTGCGCGGTGTGCGCCTTGTTGAATATTTTGTATGCAAGCGGAGCATTCCGGTTCCCGAATCTGAATCCCTGAAAAAACCTGTCGTGTTCGCCCAGGGGCACCAAGGATCTTATAATTACTACGGTTCTTCTTCTTTCATCACAGACAAGCATCGTCCGAGCTGTATCCCTATCTAAGCATGTTTACGGACTCATTTAAAATAGGTTAGGACAAAAAACGACGTTATTTTATTAATCACAGTTAAGAACTACTCCGGTAATGCTGCCGCGCACGTCATGCGCACCATACAGCTTGCTTGGTGTGTGCGGTATAAATCTGCATTCCGTTCGGTTTTTTCCAAACGTGTGCGCCACAAGGATCTTATAAATGCTACCGTAGTAGGTACTGGCCGTAAAGTGGAGAAAACATGAGTCCGTAAATAGGTATGCTGCTAACAAAAATCATTTTGGTGTGAGTGACTCAAAATGAGTCCAAACTCGAAGAGTTTACTAGTAGTCATTGAAGAGTTCCACTATCTACCTTCAGGACTCTTCATCAGACTCTGGTTAAATGGATACCTACCGTTTGCAATATAAAGATTTCGATAAGGCAAATCAAATGAGACAAATTGAGGGGTTTCTAGCAGTAGTAGGCAGTAAAAAGTTCCACTTCCCACCCTTAGAATCCTTTGTCAGACCCTGGTCAAGTGATCACCTCTCCCATAAGTGTAATTTAAAGGTCTCGTAAAGACAAAATGCTGATAGTGAGAGCTTGTTTGTGTCAGTTTATTGTATTTCATCTAAATTACATTATTATAATACAATTTTATTATACATTCCAAACGAAATGATACGATTAGTGTGGGTTATAATCGGCTTGCAAGATTTCTGACATAGTTATGAACACAAATACTTACATACAAGTGAAGCTATTAATAAGTGAGTTTTATAGTAAGTAGGATATTAAAATATTAACTAAAAAGAGGGTAAAACAAACAAAACACTTATTTTATATCCATACATAAAGTCAAGTGCACTATCATGATAATTTAAAACCAGCCATGAAAACGAGGCTTCGATTTGACAGTCTATGGCTGGAGGCAGTGGCAGCCATCTTGGCTTCCATTTATCGGGCCGGACATTATCGGGTCGGGCAATATCAGCACGGGCGGTATTTGGTGACCACAGTATTGCACGGTCTGATATTTGGTGTACAGTGGATTCCAATTATTGGCTGTACATTACTGGCCGTACATTATCAGCTCGGGCTGATATTGTACGGCCAGGAAAGCACGGCCAGGAATGCGCAGCCCGTATTTCAAAAACCATGTACACGAAATATCGGGCCGGCAATTATCAGGGTGTGCAAACTCGGGACGCCAATTATCGGGTCGTGCATTATTGTCACCCGTTACTCTTATCAACTTTCTATGGAGGCACAGAATTATGTATGAGGGATAAAAACCAATGTGGCTCTCGTAAAAATTGTGTTATTCGCAGAATTTTATTAGTACACATGTTAATTTTTTTGTCAATAAACCTTATGAAATAATAAAAATCTTTTAGCGTATATAATTAGTGTAATTGTTTGAAACTTAGTTGTAAGGTTCTAGGATTCCTACTCTACAAAGAAACAAATATAATTATTAATGTGAGCAATTTTGTTGAGATCATACTGGCAGCACCATAGCCTCCATCTTGGATGTCAATTGTCACGTCAAAACTGGAACTGCGCATTTTTTTCGTATTTCAATTATTTATTCCAATTAGTCTTGTGAATTCTTAAAAGTTTATCCAGTGTTTTGTTTTGTGATAAAATTGACTCTAATCTAAATGCCACCGCCGTAATGTCCGGCAAAGAAAATAAACGCACCTGTGTGAAGTGCGGTGCTTGTCCAGCTAAAAATAAGGAAATAAAACTGTTCCGTGTTCTAAAACCTGGAGTAAGGAATTTGGAACGGTAAGTACTTATCGTCGGTGATACTCCAATACCGCTGAACCAGCACTGGTTAATACCGCGGAACTACAAAAAATCAAAAACGCGATTTCGTGCCAGTAGGTGCATGGTGGTGAATTGCGCATAATGGCATTGACAGAAAATTCAATAGTCTAATCAAAAGGCTTGAAATCTAACTAATTCAAAACCGCGAAAGTAATCTACACACAAATGTAGTCCTAAATCCGCGAAAGTACGCTATGGAACCAGGAAATTTAGTAGTTTTTCAGGGCGCTTCGTGTTTATAGTGTAGAAATTGTGTATTGGTTAGTGTGCAGTTTCTATTTTAAAGCTAGTGCACCAAATTTCTTTTATTTTAATAATAATATTAATGTAAAATAGTACCTTATGGGTAAAAATTGCTTCGCACATAAGCTTGTCGAGATCTAGCCCTAGCCATAGGAGCAGTCCGGTTTTCGACGAGGATCTAGTACTGTGAAGCATATTTACAGAAAAGTATTAATTACCAACCGCTATCTATGAGGACTACAAGAAAGGATTTGTTTGACCTGGAGTCGTCTTGTAGTCTTTTCCAAATTCAGGCAGGTGAAAAACCAACCGAGGTCCATAGAGATAAGGGGATGTAGTGTCCCCGAAATAGTTTACTAAATTAAATGACGTTTAACTGAGAAGGACGAGAGGTAGAGGAGAAAGGAATAATAAATCAAACACCTTTGACATGCTGACCAGCCTTTATAAATCCTTTCGACAATTTGGTCTAATACTGAGCTGTTTATCACTCTCAGTATCAGGGTCAATTATCGTCAATGTAGTATCTCTTGGGTTGTTAACCATTATTATGTATATTTAGGACAAAGTGTCCAATGAGTGAGTGAGGGTGAGTCTAAAAGAAAACACATGGAAAGATCGAGAGAAGCTGCATCAGTAGACCCTAAAAACGATTGCCTGTGTTGTTTGAAAACCAGTGTGGTGCCACTGGGCTGGTTCTATAATGTCCAGAAAGGATAACTGTTTTGATGAAAACGAGTGGACTATATCAAGGCAAAAATTGTGGGATGCCCCTGGCTACATGGAACGACGATCTGCGCAAAGAAAGTGGCTGGTAGTAGCTGGATGCTTGCAGCCGAACATTCGGTTAAGTGGAGTAAGGCGCAAGAAAATATCTATGTATGTCTAGGATGATTTTTTTGTATAATAATTACTCGCTTATCCTGGATGAAATTTACAAACAGTATCTCCAGGAACTCGGCATCACACACAGTGTTTCAACCACAGTACTGTACGTATTAGGTATTCTTACACCCTTCAAATCAAACATTCTCCCGTCAAATTAACGAGTTTGTGAATCGCCTGGTGGTGCAGGAAAAAGTGGTGGGCAGCAACGAAGGAGTGGTAGATTGCCTATTAAAAAAAGCTCAATGTGCGCGCCAGGAAGGCAGAAATTCAGCAGGAATAGCAACAATGCAAATAACAACGTCACCTAACCTAATCTATCAAAATAAGACACTAACCCTATTCTTACGACCAAGACCTCTCTGCTAGAGTGTAATGACGAAGAAAAAGAAGAAGATAACTTTCTTTGAAGTAATCTAGATCGATTATAATTTTAATTGTGTGTTTATTACCTTAATCTTTGCTAATTAATAAAATAAAAGTTTAATAGAATATAGGTTTTTTTATTTAAAAAACGCGTATGTGCTGAAAATCTTCTATACCATAAAGAAAGTCGACCCAACAAAACCGCGTAAGTGAATTATCTAACTAATTACCAACTTAATTGACTCAAAAATTATCATAACGGATAAAGCAAGAGTATTACATTATACTCCAAAACTCAGTCAAACCTAGCATCGACAGATTAAAAGATATTAAGTTTTTTCGCTCTCCTGTAAAATTGCCTCGGTGAACTTACGCGGCATTCGCCATTGTTAGTTACGCAGTATTGCAGTATCACCGACGTTATCTTCCTTTGGTCAGAGAGTCAAGTTCAGGACGCTTCTTCAAGCTAGAGTTGGATAAGAATACGATATGAAGATGACTTTTGCCTTACAAATCTATTTCTTTGTCGCTTAATCCATCCATATAGACATCTCATACTTTAGAAGGATAAACATTTCTACTTCAATGCGACACACATAGAACCAATGAGAAAAATAACTATAATATGGGGGGCATTGAACTAATCAATCAGTCATATTTATTTATAAATAAATTGAAAACAATAACAAGCATTTCTCTTCTCTTTTCAGGTTGATCAAGAAGTTTCTGTCTCTATACCCACCTTTCCAGAAAGCTCTAGAGTATTTAAAAATATCACAAATGAGTCTTGTAACATGACGGTAACTATGAATAAGTTTTCGTAATTTTTTAAATTATTTCTTGTTTTACTTACATACATTAATGCTTTGATGGGTCACCAAAAGTTGTTGTTATTTTCTGGTTATTTTATTACCGATTTGTAAAAAGGAGGGGGTCCGGCCGTTAGGCCCCCATTCCGGTACGCCCCCGGCCGTGACGCCACTGAAAAACGTTTTGTATAATATTACGTTTATTTATATTATCTTATATTGCAGGTTGAGCAACAAGCGTCCAATTTTACAAACCAACCAGGACCTTCAGGATTTTCGAAAAATATGACATCTGAACCTTGCCATGTAATGGTAAATACCTACTTAAATATTTATAATTATGTAATATTTTAGTATACATACGAGATAGTACTTATATTAATTCTTCTATTTAGTAAAGAAATGCTGCACAAATTATCAGACTAATCCAGGTCTGTGACTGACTTTTTTCATAAAATGTACAGATTATGAGATTATCATAGATGATATAAATAAAATGGTGTAGCTATAGTTCAGCTTAGCAGCTTAGCTTGCTCTAGAAAATCTTGAAATTTAGCAGTGCTATTTATTTGTTTTCGTTAAACATAATGTTTTTATTTTTTTGGTTGCAGGTTGAGCAACAAAAGTCCTCTTTACAAGCAGATAAAGAAAAACTCCTAGAATTAAAATGTAAAAAATATTTTTAAAAAATTTGTCAACTGCATAAACGCGTTAATAAATTGACAATAAAAACAACGCTTGATTCTATTGCTGACGACAAAAATGTGAAAAAGTTGTCGTCAAAAATTACACCTGCATTTGCCCTACTTCTACAAGGGCAAATCAGGAACTTCACTAGAAAAGTGAAAGGTAGAAGGTGGACCAAAGATGAAAAGATTACTGCCCTGAGAATTTTCAAAAGGTCACCGACTTGCTGAGAAATTATGTGTGTTGTGTTTTATTTTGTTCAATGTACGAATATCTAGACAAACAAATACAACATGATAGGTATGTTATTAATTTTATATTATTAATGTTGATTAATATTATGTTTTATGTATATTATTATATCATTTACACATTTATACATATGAGCTGCCTGCGACTTGGCATATTGTGTTAATTATAAGTAAGTATTCACTTATTTACTTTGTTATGATATGTAACTATGTTATGTAAATTAACTTTATTTACTAATTGTTTGTTGATTTAAATAAGTTAATCGCCATAAAATGGCTTTAAGTAAAATATCAGTATCGTAAGTATGTTATACCTATTCAAATACTTTTAAAATAAAAACAATGTTTTTATTCTCATAACCGTTTGTTATTTATTGTCTTGTAGGTAAACTCAATACAGGAGGTTTAAATTATACTTTTTACATACCTATGTATTGGGTTTACTTACTTGAAGTTTCCTAATCCACCAAAAATTTAAAATAAAAAAGTACCTGAGACCCGTATTTGTATTTCCCGCGTTGCATATTTATTTCGCGTGCACAGAGTTAGATGTCACTAGTAAAAAAACAATTCTATGAACTTGCCATTCTTGTGAACAGAATACGAATAAATTTTTTTACGTGACTGACAGACAGTGACAGACGTCAGACAGCAATGACAGCATGCATGCGTGTCGAAGACCAATAAAGTACAACTCGATAATTCGTGTAAGCGACCTATCACATTGGCGACAAAGACAAAGTCGTGCAAAAACGAAAAGGGACGCAGTTATGCGTTAGAATGAGATACAAATACATCGCGCTCACTCTTGCGCATAACTGCGTCCCCTTTCGTTTTTGCACGACGCCAGTGTGATAGCTCGCTAAGAAGATTTCATATAGTATGTACAAAGACAAAAGACAAAGACAAAAATATTTATTTGCGTAAATACATGTGTATACAAGGATGTTAGGTTTGCATAATTTATATCCAATGTATTAAACCGAACGCAGTCGGTGTGCAAATATTTGAATTAATAAGTGGCTAAAAATTTATTTTACCATAGTATGCACATACTCAGACCCTTCATTGAATTCAAGGTATTTTTTAACACTGTAAAAACAGTTTGATAAAAGCCATTCAGTTAATTGGGTTTTGAAAGTGTTGCAACAGGTAAAATTTTTGAAACGTGTAGCAGTAGCATACAGGTGTGTCGCATTTTATAAAACGATTTGTATATTTTCATTTTAATAACGTTCAAAAGTTATAACAAACGATAGACATACAGTCACTTGCCATATTTTTTTAGGTATAACAATCATCTGACATAAAATGATATGTTTGCTATAATTATTATAAGCTATAACATTCATCTCGTCTAACACTACTTGACATAAAACTTGATAGATATAATACTTAGTCAATAAATATAAAGTTACCTATAATAATTGTCTACAATAATAGTCATAAGACCTAAATAATGTCAAAAAAACCGATGCCTACCTACAAATAAATGTCATGGCGGGTGCAAGCGAAGCGAGCATGGGAGTTCTAGGCACCCCGACACGAATAGGTTAGATTCGAAGGGTATAACCGAAGAGTTCTCTCGCCCTACCCTTCGTGTTAGGTTGACCTGCCTGTGCTTGCCTGCATGCTTGCTTGCATGCGTGCTTGCATGCTTGCTTGCATGCTTGCCTGCATACTGACTTGCTTGCATGTTGGTATGCTTGCATACCTGCTATAGTACTACCACTACCGCTGTGCACTCCCTTAGGTATGCGCGCGGCGAGGGGGGGGGGGACGCGCTCTGTCAGCCCGCCGTCAACGCTCGTGGCGGCAGGTAGTGTCATTTGTTTCTGTCCGTCATGTCCATACTCATGCACTTTTTTCCCCGGCTCCCACCTCATACCTCATACCTCAGAGAGTGCACAGCGGTAGTGGTAGTACTATAGTACGCCTGCTTATCTGTATGCATGATTGCATGCTTGCTTGCTTGTTTACTAGCTTATAATAATATGCTTGCTTGCTCATTGATTTGATTATTAGTCCGATCAATAAACTAATGAAGAGTGCGTGAGCGGGAGCCTAAGCGATTTCTTTAGAAACTTATTCAGGGAGCTTAGGGATAAAGCATACTAAAAGTCCCGACGTCTAGGAGGCGAGCCGGAGGGAAGTGGGGAGGTCAAAGGTCTCATTTTTCAGTTTTTTGCTAATATTACAGAAACGGTGCGTTGTAGAAAAATGTGATCTAAGATGAAATGAAAGCTTTTAAAATTCTCTATAACTTTTTCCAGTATTACTTATTAAATCCCTGGATCTCCTAGCTGTATTATTAGGCCGTGCATTACATGTACTCACTCATCGACCTGTTTTTTTTTCGTCCATTAGACAGGCGGAGGAAAACTTGGATTGAAGGACCCCTTGCTTGCTTGGCCCGCTTGGCCCCCTTGGCCCATACTGCCGCGTCAGGAATTTTTCTGTACTGCTCTGCTTTTGACTGAGGCACTTATTAATAATTTAATTTTCTCTATGCCTGGGAGGCGAGCGAGGCACCGCACCTATTTCACTGGCGGGCGACAAAAGACAAAAGGGACGCAGCTATGCGTTAGAATGAAATACAAATACACCGCGCTCACTCTTGCGCATAATTGCGTCTCTCTCTTTCGTCCTTATCTTTGACTACCGTGAATCATCATCAGCCTGACAAAACCAATCAAACTGACAAAGCCAAGCAAGGAAAGGAAAGGCTAAGCAAGCTAAGCTGTTTTGCCATATCGAATGTTTATAATTTTCATAACCGCTCCACTGAGCTTTGAGCGGTTAAAACCGAGGGGGATATATAAGAAGTAATATAAGAAGTGATATAGTAGATATAGAAAATGATCCTGATTTTTTCAAATTTTTTTGTTTCTCTGTTTGTACGGGCTAATCTTCGGAACTACCGGACCGATTTAAATGAAATTTTGCATTGTGTGTGGTACAGGTAGCGGCACGTAAGTTTAACATTGACCTTGATTCCCGCGCATGTTTCCCCATACTCCCCGCGACCCTGTAACTCCCCCGCGACCCTTATTTTAGACTTCTGCGCAATAACGGTCAGCGCTAGAGTTTCGTGCCGCGACTTGTACTTTTTATCCCCGGTTCTTAGATACTTTTTACCACGAAAATTTATTTCATTCCTACGGGAAACTGCACGGAAAAGTCAAAAAACAACGCAGGCGTAGCCGCGAGCGGACAGCTTGCAAGCAATATGTCCTTAAATTATATAATTTGAAGAGGATTCAAGTATGTCGTCAAGTATCAAAAAGTATAAGCAGCTAGACCTAGACCACATTCTTTTTTACTTTCACGACTTTCACGAATATTTGTGGGACTTTAATTTGACACCTAGCGAACGATTCGATTACCGAAAACGACGGACAGATGACCGAGACGACCAAGACGTGCCAAGAGCCCAAGACGACGTAAAAATAAAAGTGGGGAATTCCCTCAAACTCAGGGAAGTTCCGTCCATTCCGATTGTTGTGAAGTTGTGTTGTGTGATTGTGTGTGTCATTGGATTGTGTTGTGTTGTGTGTGTTTGTGCAGATTGTGTGATTGATTAATGGATGATGAATGAGTTTCATTCAGATTGAGAACGAGGAACACCGCACACACAAACACATCACTACTTTAAAAAAAAACCATAAAAGTAAAATTTTTGTCTATGAAAAAATTCTCGCCGCCGATTGGTCAGTCATTTTATATGAGCGTTCGTTCTTGCATTGAAAACGCCAAAAAATACGCTTTCAAACCAAAATGGAGGATTTGTCGGTCGAGGTGTACGGTGAAAATGGTGCTTATTATAAGGTTTGTAAATTGTGAAGTACTGTTTATTTTCTCTCAGTAGATGCCAAATTCCTTAGTGAATTATATTTTCAATTGTTTCTAATCATTTTTGGGGCATTTTATCTTATACTTACAAAAATATTTTTCCGGGAACATCATCGCGGCTGGAATGGACGCCATGTCCGACTGACAGGGCGTGAATTTTCCATGTGTTCTAATAATGCCGCTTTTTACAATATATAAGACGACATTTGCCTTGAAATTTTACTGCACATAAACATGATTTTTTATTTTACTTATCCCCACATGCCTGACCCATTTAACTTATTTATATCTAGCGCATTATACCAAGTTGTGGAACGACGGAATGTACTAAAATCCTCTTGTATTTTTAGGCCATTGTCACCGACGTGCTCGACAACGAGGTTCTAGTAACCTTTGAAAATGAGTAAGTTTCGATTTTTCTTATCAATTGAATCTGATGATTTTCGAGGGCTTTATTGAATATTCATTATTTTTTGCAGCTGGCAGCCGGAGTCGAAGTTTCCTTTTTCGCAAGTGTTCCTCCCGCCGAAAGACACGGGCAAACACACAGAGTTTGTGGAGAACCAGGAGGTGGAAGTGTTCGCCAGGTCGAATGAGAAGGAGGCATGCGGCTGGTGGACAGCCAACATCAAGGTATTGAGTTTCACTAGACCTTTGCACGCATTGCACCACCACTAGCCACAGACACACATAGGCAACATTCTATGTAGATGCTTATGTTCTAGTAAGTAAGTACTTTATTGGTAATCACTTACATTGTGTGCTTGAAATTTTTTGCATTCATTATTACTTATGTTATAAAGAATTTTTTTAACACTTTTTAGTATGTAGGTAGATAGTAGAGAGTACCTAATTATCCTACAATAAGTTAATATTCTTAATTTTTTCCAAGTCATTTATTACTTGCAATAAATATTCTGAAGTAAAGATAAATATAGTAAATATTAAAACTATTATGTCCACCTTGGCTTTCAGGTAACTGCGATAAAAGTATAATTTAACTATTAGATTTAATTTCAATACTCACTTTAAACCTCTTTTTAACCTTCGATTCATATCTCCAGCAACTCTGCTGGTTGTGTCTATATATGCAGAATTTTTCAAATATTAAGTATGGAATTGTATTTTTTGGCTTGCGGAGGAATCATAATAAAATTAATAAACATCTTGACCTGTTCTTAAGTGTATAAGTGATTGACGCCCTATTAAAATTTTAACTGAAAATGAAACCTACAACTGAATATTGCTATTTTGATTATTATGTTCTTCTTTAGTAATACTGTCTAGTCAAATCCTATTGTCTTTCTTATCTTTCAAAATGTTTCATGAAATTTTCTTCCCTAGAGAAAACAATCCTTAAAGGATTGAAAATTGTGATGCAGAAATGAGCAAATAGCATTTAATTTTCAGTTAAGAGTTTTAGAGGAGTGTAAAATATCTCAAACTTCTTGTATCACTACTGTTGGTATTAGTGGGTAACAAAACCAACTCACGTGGCATTAGAGCTGCAAACTAATGTTTTGTATCAAAATCATGAGGAAATCTAATTCATTTATTGATTATAGGTTTTTTAAAACAAAAATCTTACTTCTATAGTTTGTCTAAATTGTCTTTTTTTCGTTTTGGTGATTCATTTTAAATAATGTTATGCCCTCAAATGTGTGTTAAAAGAAATTATTTAAAAACACAGACAAGGGATTTAATTAATACACAAAGTAACAGCTGTACCTACTGTGCGTCATTAAATACATTGTTGATAGTTACTTGGATGATAAGTAGTCTAGTCTAATCATAATAGGGCTTAAAAGGACGGACGGATGACAGTGGTAGCTTTTAAAAATATTCATTTATATTGGAGTGATCAGCGCAGGAGAACAGGACAGAAGGATATCAAACATTGATTTAACGGGTTTTAGGATATTATAATTTCATTAAAAACTCGATATGTTCATCTTCCGTCCTTTTCAGTTTTCATGTGAACAAAAAGATGCAGTTTAACTTGGGTGAAATAATTAGTAGGTATGTCAACAAGTTAAATTAGAATTAGTAGACATCTTCCAGCGCGTCCCTATTAGTTTCTAGGATACTGGCAACATTCTCTCTGAAGACCTATCCTTTGCGCTGACCGACGACCACATACTTGGTACAGATCGCGCCAAACTTCTAGTCGCCTCTGAAGTTGCTTCGCGTAAGGGTGTGTTCACATTGACTCATTTAGAGAACACTGAACGCACACTAACGCGCACGCACAGGCGAGATGGGTGTGGGGGCGGGGGGCGGCCGCTTGCCGTCGCACTCCGCTGACACCTATTTCTTGGTATTGCGACACGGCTCGCGCCAACTTCAGAAGCGTCTAGAAATTTGGCGCGATTTGTAAGATGTGTTTGTTTGTTGTGTCAGATGATGCGGGGGGACTTCCTGGTGATCGAGTACCTGGAGTGGGACAACTGCTACACGGAGATCGTGCCCAAGGACCGGCTGCGCGTCAAGACCACCAAGACGCCCATCGACAAGACCACCTTCCACAAGTTCGAGATACCAGTGCCCGAGGACCTCAAGGACTAGTGAGTCCAATCTGCTATTCATTAGAAACTAGAAAACTTTATTTGTAGGACATCACAACACAGAAAACAATAAGACAAGAAAAAAATAACTACATAATTTAACATAACATGAAACACGAACTATACAACTACGTGCAAACATCCCTCTGTGCTGCGACACCCACACAAAAAGGGCCCCACTCAGCGAAATGCCGCCGCCCGGCTGGGCCACGGCGCTGATCTTCCGTGAGTCCTACTAAATGGTCGCGTCACGGACGACCACAACAAACTACAAATTCAGTATTCCTCCTTGCGTGATCGGATCGGGAATGATGAGATCCGCAGGCGAACCAGAGTCACCGATATAGCCCGAAGAATCGCTAAACTTAAGTGGCAATGGGCTGGGCACATTGCACGTAGAACCGACGGCCGTTAGGGCAGAAAGGTTCCTGAATGGTGGCCGCGCGCTGGAAGACGTAGTGTGGGCAGGCCCCCCACTAGGTGGAGCGACGATCTGGTGAGGGTAGCGGGAAGCCGGTGGATGCGAGCATGACCGATCTTGGGGGAGGCCTTTGTCCAGCAGTGAACGTCTTTCGGCTGAGATGATAATGATTCAGTTTTTTTTAAATAGTAAGTCATTAATGTGGAATAAAAAAAATACAATAAGAGTCTAGCAGTACCTGTTTTTCAGCTGAAATGACTGATATTCATCAGATGATAATCACAATCCATAAGAAAAATAAATTATGTACCTATCTACTTACAAACGTTACTTGAATATTATAGGCACAAGTTAAGGGTCATACTATGTCGCAGTCAGCCGCCTTGTCTACTTGAATGTGTTAAATCTGATAAATTTAAAGCTAGATGTGGAGTTTCTTCTGGTCAATCTTCCACGGACGCCAACTTTAAACAAGCAACCAACCAACCATAGACAGCTCAGATATTTGGTACTTATTAGATTTGACGTCGAAAAATGGTTTTGTAAAATCTTACTTCGAATAAAACCTTTGACGTCGACTTTGCCTGTTAAGCCTCATTCACGCCGATGCCTCATGCAACAGTGTCGCATGTTGTTGCCCCATTTTAAGCTTATAATTAATACTATATTTTCAATCTTGTTGGTGCTCCTGCAAAATAAATAAAAAAACTAAAATATTATGTGTGTAGAACTGTCTGTGGGCCAAAATTAGTAAGTTGAAATTATAGGTCGGTTTTATTAGGTTTCTCCAATATGATTTTTGTGATCAACGCAACGCCTTTGTTTTGATTTTTCATCATCATCATTAACAGCTCATAATATATGTCCCCACCGAGCCTACCCTGAAATCAAGGTGATTAAGCCTTAGTCGACCACGCTGGCCCAGTGCGGGTCGGTCAACTTCACACTCAGTCCTGGAATTTCTGGTGTGTGTGTGCAGGTTTCCTCACGATGTTTTCCTTCACCACCTTAAGAGCGTCGAATAAACATACATATGAATTCGAAAATCGAAAACACATTGGTACGTGCCGAGGTTCGAACCCGCGAACTTCCGAATGAAAGTCAACGGCCTTAGCCTTTTGATTTTTATCACAAAACACATGCTTGTTTAAAAAGTCTGTCTGACTTTCGAGATTCGAACCTTGAACGCACACTAATGATAAGCGAGCGTTTTGCCACACTACTGGTAGATAATGGGGGATACAAATTTGCCTATATCCGAAACTCCGTTCAGTAGATGACTGTAAAAGTCGGACCAGACAGACGGACAGATCTTCCAGTTTACATTAGTATGGATAGATACCCCAACTCGCAATGCTAAATGTTGAGCCAGCAACACAATATTGTATACGTGTTACGCATGAATGTGTTCTGCGCAATGTCTTAAGGCCTGTTTGCGTTGCGAATAGCGTAAGAATTCATAACTTATTTATTTGCATATTTAATGTTATTTTTAACCTACATCATTTTTGAATTTTAATTTATGTAAAATTCTAGCTCAGACTATCTTTTTTGCGTAAAAAACTCGTCACAAAATACGAGTACCTCATTATTATCAAGTTAGTGAATTTGACCAAAATATCCTTCAATGACGAAAACCGTCCAAAAGTGTTAAGCTTCACCGGACAGGCGGGAGACCTAAAGATTAATACCCCTAATGAGTTTTGAATGTAGCATACCTAGGTAGGAACGCCAGGGATGGGTGCTGATTACGCTCTAGTACAGAGGAGGCTTGGTCTTCCCGTAGGACTGAAACAGACTGAAAACCAGAAAAAAAAAAACTACTATTATCTTTTTCTTCACTTTTGTAACACTCAGTAATTTTTCGTTTCTATCTGTGAAATGTGTACTACCCGTTCGTTTTAAATTCTGACATTGGAATCACTTGTATAGTAGCTGCTAAACCTACTAATTTTATTTAAGTGTCGTGTCGCTAAAACAAACGCAGCCTCTGAATCTCAGGGTAGTATGTTCGAACATTCGTGTGATGAGCACTATTGCTTTGTAACTGAATGTAGTTTATCTGTGTATTTACATAATATCAGGCATTAACTTAGCAATGTAAAGTAAAATAATTAGTAATGAAAGTCGAAAGTTTGTTACTTAGAAGTATAAGAAACAAGAAAAGAAGAAAAGTCAAAAGAATTATTTTTAAGTCCTATTTTATAATCACTTAGTGAGGAAGTGGTATAATTCAAATATTTTTTACAAGTAGTTACAAGTAGCAGTTAGACGCCATATTTTGGCTTCATTGTAAGTGAAGCGAAAACTGACCTTGCGTCGCCACGTGCCATTGTTTACGATTTGTGTTTACCAAACATCGCCTGTTTATTTTCTCAATTTGTGCTGTTTTGAACAAACATTCTGGTTTTCTTTTTTAATTACTACGACTAATTATACAGTTAGGAATTATTATATGAACCACTTGATACATAACAAGAGTCATATGATATCACTAGCTACGAGTATCCGCTCGCTGCGCAGTTTGTAGAAACCTTAAGTAGCTATATGTCAATCTTAGATATTATCTATCTACTTACCCATGTCTAAAAAATTGTATGGGAATCCGTCCAGCCGTTTAGACGTTATAGCGGAACAATTTCACTATTTAAAATTAGTAGGAAGAGCGCCACGTTCCGTCTTAATATTTTTACCTCGGATTACGGTAATTAAAAAAAGATGAATACAATTTTTATATTTTTTGTATCTTCCTAAATAATTTTGAATTTATACTCGTTTTGCAATCGAAGATAATTTTAAATCCTATTTGAGAAGATCTTTGTAGTATTGCATCTTACTCGCAAGAAAAGTCCGTGTGGGGTGATTGACCTGTTTATTACGTCACAGTTTGCGTTGGCGGAATGTGACACGCGTTTAGGAAATCGGAACAGGGTTAATCTGATCGTGCATTCCAATGCAATATCACCGGATTTCGCTAAAATTAGACGTTTCCCGGTTTACGAACAGGGCCACCTCTTTTCGTGGGTATCGCATAGATACTATGTTTAGCGGTACATAGATGGTACATTGATGTTGTACAGACTAGCAACTTAAAAAATAAGAACCTCGTTTTCCAAAGTCGAGATCATTAGTTAGGTCTGGTCTGCGTAAAATATAAAATACAAAGCCAAACGGTTTTTAGGTTATAGTCCGCTCAATAAACTAATGTAGAGTGCGTGAGCGGGAGCCTAAGCGATTTCTTCAGAAACTCATTCAGGGTGCTTAGGGATAAAACATACTAAAAGTCCCGACGTCTAGGAGGTGAGTGGGGAGGTTCAAAGGTTTCATTTTTCAGTTTTTCGAAAATATTACAGAAACGGTGCGTTGTAGCAAAATATGATCTAAGATGAAATGAAAGCTTATAAAATTCTCTATAACTTTTATTCTACAAATTTTTTTCATGCATTTCATTTCTCACTTTTTAGTCAATATTCCGAATTAGACTGAGACAGAAAATTGGGACTAAATGACCGAACTAGTGAGGCTAGAGGTGTAAACGGTGCGATGTGTTGTTGCAGCCTACACGACATGCACAGCGCGAAGGTTGAGAACGCGCATAAGGAGTTCCAGAAGGCGATCGGCGCCGCGCTCGTGTGGTACGTGCCGGAGAAGGGCGCGCTGGCCGTGCTCTCGCGCTGCCCCACCTCGCAGCGCCGCGCCACCATGCTGCAGGAGATGCACTTCCGGTGAGCGGTGTATACACACACACACACACACACACATTACGGTTTTATCTTGAAAATATAATAAAACTCGAAACAAATTTGCTAAAAACCGGCTCGTCAGGAGGACGTAAGGAGTGAATCAGATCCTGTTTTTGTTTCTCTGTTTGTCTGCTGTTTGTACGGGCTAATCTCCGAAACTGTTGACCCAAATTTAAATGAAATTTTGCATGGTGGTAGGTACATTATATCCCCGGTCAACATCTTAGATAGTTTTTACCGCGGGAAAATATCTCATTCCTACGGGAAACTGCGCGGAAATGTCAAAATACAACGCGGGCGGACTACTACTACTATTACTAAAGAAAACCTAGTTGACATAAACTGATATATATTTTTCGGCTTATCTCCGCGAAAATCTAAGAATGTTCTAGTTGACATGGAACAAGCAGAGTGTTAAAGTCATGTTTTTGTTACAGAAACCTTACGCAGAAGCTGTTATTATTGAAAAAGACTGAAGAAGCAGCTAGACAATTGGAGTCTACTAAAATACACAGCCAGGGAGGGTAAGTGCACCAATTTATCACAGTCATGTAGTTTACAACGTTGAATACCGGATCAGTGATTTATTGTAGGTTTTATGATAAGTTAGTGAAGCATGGAATGGCTTTACACTTCATTTCAGCCTGTAGACGACGGACGAACAGACAGACGACGACGAATCTCACGTCTCCCAGAAAAATTACGGTTCCGATTTTTGTTGTTTGCTGAATGCCTATCTTTTGGACTAAGAGGTCACTATTTTAAATAATGAATGTGAAAGAAGCGAAAGAAGTAAGTTTGTATCGTAGCAAGTGAATGGAATTGCAAAGGGGCGTAACTTTATGTATGTGTGGAGGCAAAGGGAATATCTTCCGTCGGGCATTGGTGGTGAACTCGGGGACCTCGTTGAAACTTGTATTTATTCAATGTTTTGCGAAAACTGATAGCACGTTTCAGGCTTCGATTTCTAATTAGTTGCTCTTCTAATGACGTATGTGACGTAAGCATTGTTAACATGTGACTGCAATCGGATGCTCTCTGCAGTGTCAGCTTTATGTAGCGCGCGCGGTATTCCCTGAGTCAGGCGCGCCGCTACATTATGTAATTTTGTTGTTATAAGCTTAATGTCTGTAGGTATTCGGACGAGTTCAGCGTGCGCGAGGATCTGATGGGGCTGGCCATCGGCACACACGGCGCTAACATCCAGGCGGCGCGCAAAGTGAGCGGAGTCACCAACATCGAGCTGGAGGAGGTGTCCTGCACCTTCAAGATCTGCGGCGAGGTGACTGCTTGTTCTATACTAACACTAACATCGGCACACACACACACACACAATTTATATACTACTCCATACTCACACAAACAATGGCAATAGGCCGGCCAGATTTCTAACGCTTTGACAGTACAACGTGTGATCTCATTCAAAGCTTTTCTTGAAAAATTGTTTAATGCAACGCTATTCCAACTGGAGTGTCCTGCTTTTTCAAATTCAGCGGTGAAGTGGTGCAACTTGATTTGCTTTGATCTTGAATAACATGATGCTTTCACAAAGGTCACACAACTTTGTCAGCAGACGTAACTGAATAGAAACAACATAGAACCATTTCGATGTTAAGATGAACTTTCTGCTTTTGGATGTGTTGTATTTCATTTTAATATCTCAACAGTTTTAGAAATAATCCTTATTTCTAAACGGTAGAAAATCATTTATTTACAGTTTAATGCAAACGTAGACAGATAAAGGAGAATCAAAACATGATGTAGAGAGATGATACATTAGGTCTGCTTATTTCTAAAGAAATATTGATTACAGCCATCAATACAATAATTAAATGACTCTAATATTGTTAAATCAAATGCCATCACACTGTGAATTCATTTTACGTATCTACTGCGCTAAAGTATCGAATTTGAAATCAAAACTAAAGTTCAGCAATTTATACAGCACATAAAAGACCTTCAGCTTGTAAGTTAGAGTTTGGAGGTCCGCTCGTCGGTCGGTCGACTCCCCGGCCGCGAGTGCAGTGCTCACAGCAACGCGCGAGCTACAGGGTCACCGGCGCACAGATATGGCCGAGATGATAGTACTGAGCTTGCTACATAATAATATGTTCTTTCGTGTTTTCCCATATACATCTAAGTCAGTCTTCTGCTGAAAAACTAGCATGGCAGAAAATTTGAATCGTTTTAAAATTTTGTTAGATTTTATGCAGCTTTTGACTAGTTCAACAAATACCTGAATTAAATAGAATAGTATTTAATAAAAACCTTTGTTGACGTTGTCATAGAGCTTACGATATTACGGTGCTGAAACCGAACAGTATTGTGAATGATGCTGGCACAGCATTATTATTTACGCTTTTAACTGCCTTGGTCTGAAATATAAGACATACAAAATGTTATTGTATTGTATTGTGGTGCAGTCTCACGAGGCGGTGAGGGCGGCGCGGTCGCTGCTGGAGTACGCGGAGGAGGCGGTGGGCGTGCCGCGCGCGCTGGTGGGCAAGGTCATCGGCAAGAGCGGCAAGGTCATCCAGGAGATCGTCGACAAGTCGGGCGTCGTCAGGGTAACACTACACACACATCAACACTAACACATGACACTAGAACACTAAGAAAAAGGTCTAACAATCAGACTGTCAAACTTGACACAAGCCTAAAATATACGCTTTCGACAAGGATGAACAGCAAATGACTTAGGCTTGTGTCAAGTCACGTGGTCTTCTTGTTAGACCTTGTTTTCTTACTCCATGCTATAACCGTTTTACCATCAATAATTTGTCTGTAAAAATATATAAAGCCCGACCAGATAAATAAAAAACCTCGCCATATTGCGGAATTTCAATGGGACTGATTTTATAAGGGAAATTGTTGCTATAGTCGTAAAAATATACACGTGGCGCCCCCAGAACATGTTTTAGGCTAGGAAAGAAATTGAAATATCGCTCTAGTTTCTGAGGTGAGAGGCAAATCTTGTAACAAGTTACTCAGAACTTTTCGGGGGTTTTGGACATCGCTGAATCTGAAAATCGCTATTAGCAGTTCAAAAAGTTACTTCTTGTACCTGA